>CM047428.1:81186593-81794093 GCA_026168455.1 Theocolax elegans
GTTGCAACGTTATTTTATCGGTGATCCTAAATTCAATCCTTACAAATAATAATTATTATATTTCAATTAGAATTTCTCACTCCGTATTTCAAAAAATGTAAGTACTTATGAATGAATCTCGAAGGGAGAAGCGAACACGGTGAAGAAAGCAAAACAAAAGTACAGAAGGAATCGAGTATTCTTCGTACAGTTTTCTCATTGCTCCACTCGAGTCTATCATTACAAA
This sequence comes from Theocolax elegans, assembly GCA_026168455.1. Taxonomy (NCBI): domain Eukaryota; kingdom Metazoa; phylum Arthropoda; class Insecta; order Hymenoptera; family Cerocephalidae; genus Theocolax; species Theocolax elegans. Next base: position 81,186,820 of record CM047428.1, read on the forward strand.
ATCTATAGAATGTTTTCGTTCCCGCAAAGACGGGCCGTATCCCGTATCTACTTTGCGCAAAAAGTTAGTAAGAAAAATCTGCATGACGATCGAGGAAAGTGCCTTTTTTCTTCCCTCATCCCCTCGCGCAGACGCGCAAACTACAAAACTTGAAAGCGCATCTCGTTCATTTGGCTTTCCGGCTACTTTCCACCCAGAGCGCCTTTCTTCGTCTCATTTCTCCTTTCGTTTCCCCGCACGTCTTCTTTTTCGCTCTATGGTTGCGCGCCCGGATTTCTCTAATTTTCTCATTAGGACACTCGAACTTCGCGGCTTTCCTCGTTGCGCTTTTTCTTTCCAGTTCTTCAACTCTATCTTTCTTCCCTTTTTTTCTCTTCTTCGAGCTTCTGTATCTCTGTTCCTTTGTTACTTTGCACTATGTTGGTTTACAGCATTTATTATTTTTATTCAAGCAGTTAATTAAGAAATTTCTTAGTTATCTTCGTTATCTTGGTATAAACATGATTGGGTTTTATAAAAAAAACGTGTACTTCACTATACAACTTTCTGTTTACTTACAATTAGAACCGTGGACATTTAAGGTACAACAAGTTCAGATTTTTTTGTATATAAAATAGTGAAATTAGTAAATAATTTGAATAGTGAAAATATGACTATAATTGATTAATAAAATGTCACTTTACTATTGATTAGTGCAGGGAAATGATTTTATTACACGAACTGATTCATAATTTTACGGGTAAAGAGCAGTTTTACTGAAACATTGTTTGATCCTAGTTAATAAATAGTTTTAACATATAAATGATATTAGAATATTGTTAATATAAAATAATGTATTGTAAATAAATATTATTTAGAACTGTTTAACTATAATGAAAAAATATTCATTATATGTACATAAAAGTTAAACCCTAATAAATTCCTTGTCGACGGTAGATAGAAAAAATGAATTTGCTCAATGCATTCGCAACAAGAACCCTCCGTAGCTGAGGGTTGATAAAGAGTAATGAACGAATCACGTTACGTAACTTTGCGCGTCTATGTATATAGGGGAAGAGGAGTAGAGATAGGCGCGGAAAAGGGCTAATGTCTCGGCACGCATGTACCGTGGCATCTCTCACGCATCGGAATGTCACGCAGTCAATTTCTTGCGTGCCACATCAACGGAATCTCCGCGTGTCTCCTTAATTTAAACGTCGTTTACTTCCTATACCTTTACGGTCGTACACTTGACTTTTTTCTTCTATCTTTCTACCTCCCTCCTCCTTTTTCCATCCATTCTTCCACTCATCTACACGTCGCTACCTTTTGCTTATCGAATTTCGATGAAAAACTTTGTCTATTTTTGGCTCTTAACTGGTCAATGGTTTAGTAATTGCATAAATATTTAATACATATAAAGCTATTTGTAAGATTTAGAATTGTCATTCTGTCGTAAGTTATGCATAATACGTGTGCATACGTCAATAAAACTATACGAATTGTCTAATTCGATCTTCTATCATTTAGAAATATAGCTATCGTTGAGTACTAGTCCTCATGGAACCTACCAGTTCGCGTAAAATAAAATATTCAATAAAATTTATATCAATGTTTGAGCATTCGAGTATTTCATCGCTGGACAAAAAGAGTGTATATATCTACATCGATTTCTCTTTATCCGCTTCTGCATAGACATCTTCCGCGGTAAGCCAGCTTTCTTCAAGAGAAGATCGCTCGCGCGCGTACTCAAAATGAGAAAGAGACCGGAGGAGGTGGAGGAGGAGGAGGAGGAGGAGGAGGAGGAGGCGGAGAGAGAAAGAGAGAGAAACCAGTGGTCGGCGGACCTCGTTACGACGACATTCTGCGGCTCGAGAGACGCGTGCCTTGCCTTCGAGATGGGGAATCGAACGAGGAAGGTCGACAGACTCGGAGAGCCCGTCTCTCTCTCTCTCTCTCTCTCTCTCCAGGCTCTTCCCTCGGGACTTTCTCATTCTGTTTTGTCCAGTCGGTAAAGATTTTTATATATACAGTCTTTTACTCGACTCTGCAAAACACGGGTCACACCGATAAAATCAGGAGGAAGAGGAGGAGGAGGAGGAGGAGGAGGAGTAGCAGCGCGCAAAAATCCACACAGAGTCTACTATATCGTATTTCAAGATTTTGAGGTTCTGATCTGCCACCGGGTGAAAATGGATACGCCAACTTTATGGAATAACTAAGAAATTGTTCGAGGAACTTAAGTTCCGAGGTAAGAAACTGATACCGGAAGGACGACCGGATGAGAGAGCGAGAGATAGGGAGGGAGAAAGAGAAAGGGGAGTTGCGGTTTATATATTCAATAAAACTGTCTACTATTTCCCTAAGCAAAACCCTATCCTATGGACAATATGTACGTTTATGTATCTTCAAAATAGTGAGCGTATGCTCAAACATTTTACTGTTTTACTGTTTCCAAAATCTAATGTCTATTTGGCTCTAAATATACTTAAAGCGGTTAATTAAGCATGAAACACCCGAACAAAATCACGCGGCAATTATCTTGTCAGCTATACTATTGCGAGAACTGTTCCTGCTGATCGTATTGAACTTCACCTTCGCCCAGTAGTGTCGGTTGCGTTCTGATTGTGTATCGTCATATGAATCTATCCATCTTTCGAGCTGAGTAAAGTAGAAGAGCCCTGCTAAGTCAAGTTTGGTTTTAAAAATGTATATTAAAATTTAAAAAAATGTAATAAAAAATCGGAACAAGTTAGTAGTTGACGAGAAAAAGGAAAAATGGGTGGTGATGGTAGCGGTAAAGGGAGGGATAACAAACGAGGCGAGTACGCGAATACATCGAGCGGAGACGATATATCACTATCGGCGTTTCGATCGAGGATCGGATAAGCGAGCGTCTTTAAGAACGTTCTAACGACCTCGTCGTTATGTTTCCCTGCGGTTTTGATGGGCTGGTGACATTCTTTCGAAAGTACACGGGTATATACACACTCTGACGTATGGAAGGCGAAATTTGCATCGCTCGATATTCCAACTTGTACACTCGATCATTATAGAAAAATAAACGGATAATAAGAATCTCTTCCTTGTACGATGTACGTACGATACGAATATTAAGTTGACGAACTCTAAATAAATAGGAATAAACAACTCAATATGTGCATTGAGCGTACGTGCATTTATTTAACCGGAATATTTGAGAAGATCTAAGAAAAAAGTAAGCACAGTCGTAAACAGTCCATGTGGTCTAAACAGGCCTGCGAGTACGAAAAGCGAGTAACTTTTCCCAGGATTAAATCCGAAAGCACATGTCTTTTTTCTCTCTTTTTTTGTTTTTTTTTTTTTAAATCCCAATGTACTCGCGGCCTTTCCGAGCGAGAGTAAAACTGCGTGTAGCAGTGGGAGAGCTCGTGGATTTCAAGCTGGAATCTTTGAAAAATCGTTTCTGCACGTGCGCGCACCGAGAAACTTGGGGGCCTCTTGGGGAAACTGAGAGTGCATATGTGTGTATATACGTACACGTACACGTACAAGATGGAAAAAAGGGACAGACAGACATACAGAGAGAGAGGGAGGGAGAGAGAGACGGTATAGTGGTGGTAGTGGTACAATAGCTGGACGCACAGTGCGCTCATTAGAGCTCAGGGTCGGAGGTCGTACACGCACGCAGGTAGTCTGAGGGTGGTCAGTTTTATTGTTTCCTATATTACGAGCACACCTTTTTCAAACCTTTTTACGAGGGCTCGATGTAGGTGTGAGCTTCTTTACGGTCTACCGATTATTGCATTGAAATACGAGGAGGTTATAACAGCTCTTCTTATTACGCTTTACTCTTCCTTTCTTTTCTTTTCTTTTCTTTTCTTTTCTTTACTTTCCTTTCCTTTTAGAAATTTGTAATGCTTTACGGATTTTTTGCTATTAATAGATACATTTTTATTCAAAACGAGCTGACAAAATTAATCGTTAATTATAAATTCATATAATTGTAAATAATACTGACGTAAAAATTTCAAGCTAATAATTAGGTTCACTATCCTACTATCCGAATAACTTAGACTAACCCTATAACGCAAGAAAAACTATCAAAAAATCTTGGTGTGACTGTTGATAGATAAATATTAACAAACTCGTTTTGAAGGCATATACTAAAACTGGTAACGAATTGCCCCCGTTGACCAAGTTTTTACAAACGTACGAAATTCTTCATATCACTTGGCCCAATCGATCAAATAAAAATTTTATCTCGATATCTCAAAAGGATGGTGCAATGTAATAAGAGGCGATTCGGCAATAAAAAAGAAGCTTAGACTGTTCTGGATCGAATATTGAGCGAACCGACGTAAAACGACGTATTAACGGGCCACCGAAAACGGCACGAGCTTTCTATTTTAATAATTCCATGTGTTATAAGGGCAAAAACGCATCGAGGAGAAAGCTATCACGATCGTGAACCTGAATTTCTTGCCGATCTTGGCATTCTCGAGTTTTTCGCGCACCCGCGCGGTACCTTTAACCGTAATCGCAATGCACGTAATGTATGATTCGAGAATTAACCAATGGCTTCGTTTACTCGAGTCTCAAAATATTTGGATTGTCTTATTAAGGAACAAGCCAATCTCGCCAATCTCACTTAATTTCGATTCAAAAGCAATTATTTCATACTATATAATTTAGCAATATTATTATTTTCTGGGTATTTCATAAGACTTACCGATTATCGGTACGCGCACGCGAAACGATGGTTTAATGTAGACACTGTATTTAAATTGCTCTTATTCATCTTTAATTTTCATTGTTAGAGATACTTTTATCAAGGTTAACGATCGTTTGAATATACACTCTGAATTCGCAGTATACAGTCGAAGGATTTTATTCGCCGAGAGATAACAATTAGTTGGCAATGAATTTCCTGATCGTGGGATCGCTGCGTGAAAGCGAAATCTATGAAATTCGTATACGAGCAATCGCACGTAATTAGCTGTAATTGAATAGAATTCGATAGATCGTCAAAGGAGAGGATTGCACGTGTTTCCAGTCAATCAGAAACTGTATATATAAAATCGGAATGGGAAGGGTTTTGTCGTCGAGAGATAACGGAACCACGAGAGGACAAGAATCAAGTGAGGTAATTAAAGTAGCGGTTCGATATTTTAAATCGTTATCACGACGGAAAAAAGTTTCTTATTAAATTTCACTGTTATTAGTGTCACTACGCGTTATTGATTTATCTAAAAAGTCTGGGGCGTCGAGTATACCTACCTCGAAGTAAATCTATATAATAGCTCTTTATAATATAATTAATAATTTAATTCAATTTCACCGAATATTTCGGCACAAGTGATTTATACACTTCTTTGTAACGTTATTCATGAGGCACGACAGACCGGTAATAAATAATTAATAAAAATGAGAATTTTCTTTTCTCGTACAAAATAAATTACTGATGTTAAAAGGAGCAGAAAAACATTTTGTACTCGCGCGCACGTTTACAGTGACTTTACAAATTAGGTTTATAAAAAAAATTGGAATAATAATTTATTTAACAGAGACTCGCTGGTGAGTCTAAATAGGCTATCCAAGATAAAAGGAAAATAGAAGGATATTCGAGATCGAGTCGGTGGGATCGCATTGGTTTATAAACATTTGCAATTCCTAGATCGAGAATCACTGTTCGACGCAAGCGCATACAAATTCGCGAGTACGATACGCACGTAGAAGGGAATTTAGCGGTAAAAAGGGATGAGAATCCTCGTAATGCATTTTGCATTCGGGGTACTCTGGTCTTTCGTATGCACCAACCGGTTTGTTATTGTTTTCCAGTCCCAGTCGACGATAGCCAAGGGGACTGGGACTGGGACCAGCTCGAGGATCTCCCATTTTTCTCTTCTCTCGTTCGCAAGGTAAGTACGATACACGAGTACGTCTCTGTGTACGTGTACGTATATACATCTTCTTCCTTCTTTTCCACACGAAGCTCACTTGGAAGTTGTGAACTCGGCTTTTATATCGTTCGTGAAGTCGTCGACCCCCAAAAGTACAACCTCCAAAAATGTTCAAATTACGAGAATATATCGTTTAAAGTATAGATATTTCTCCGACATTTGTTTTCACCCTGCTAAATCCGAGGTTGTTAGTTTTAACTTGAACGTTCTCATAAACTTTTGTTTTATAATTATTTTAAAATTAACTACTCTAACAAAACGAAATTGTACGAATCAACTATGTTACGATTATAACGTATGTTTAATACTCGTAATATGAAAATTGCAAACAATTACAAACGGTGTATATATATATTTTTCTGAATATTCGGCTGACCTACATGCTTACTGCTAAAACCTGTAATATTGAATAATTATTGTGCCATCTCGAAGAAATTTTATTGAAATTATAAAGGAAATTAATTTATAAAATAAGATACCGATTTATCCATAATGAGGATTAAAATACATGCTATCAAAACTCTTTATATAATCTTCTATATAGAGAGTTTAACGAGTAAAGGAGATATATATATAGAGAGAGAGAGAGAGAGAGAGAGATGGAGAAGCCTCTGTACAGATATATGTGTATACATATGCCGCACGAAGTTGAAGAAGTTTTAAAATTGATATCAGTTTTCGATACGTTTGAATCAAGCGATTTCTATATAATCTTTGTTTACGCGCCGGTGGAATCGTTATACGTATCCAACTTTAATTGACAGTATATCGTCGTTATAAATTATACATTTTATACGCGTGTATAAAATTAAGTTAGGTTCGTTAAAAAAATGGAATATACGTACCTCGATCGATTAAATTCAGTTACATCGAGGTAGTTTATCAGCAACAGGTCGTATTTGTTAATAACAACCCCCGTGGGATATGACGAATTTACGAATTATGCGAACATCGACACCCAGAACATATAAGAAAAGTAAAGAAAAAAAAAAGAATCGGTGAATTTATAAGATATTTTCACAAGGAGATGAAATACACGGACGAAAGGTACAAACTGGTTGGCTGCGGTTAACCCGTGAACTCGACCACCGTATATCTTGAGAGCACAATGAGCGTGCGGCGCTACCTCGATTCTCCAATAAACTCGAGCCGATAATACCTGTCAACGAAGGAAATAGACACTTGTTTTTTTTCCACCCGAAATTATTAACACCTCGGGTATTGACTTTTGCTTGTACACCACGACCGATAATATATAGTATCCTTGATCCTTGATACACGTCTTTTCGCTGGACATCTCGCTGGACATCTCTATATATAACTTGGCTTCTCATTTACGATCAGTACATTTTCTAGCCGAAATTTCATTAAATGTTAGGTGTCTTTGAGCTGCCTAAGCCTCGTTAACCAAAATTTATCCAACTGCGTACACGTATGTGTGCGTGTATAACGTATATATATTTATATAATTACACGAGATTACAAGGTAAAACCGACCCACGCAATCTCTCTGATATAGCGATAATAATTTTCCATTTCAATTAATGCGCGAGCGATAATTTCGGGGAGTTTATTAGCTGCGCTAAAGGAAAAAACGATTAAAACCGCGGAGGAGAATTGAGCGATAAACTCGGTCTGTCTCCGAGATAAAGCTTGGTGAAAATGGTGTAAACCAACGAGAGGAATATAATGGATAAGCTTTCTTTCTTCCGAGCGTTAAGATACCTTGTCCGAGCTGGACTCGCACTTGGTTTGCGAGCTTCCATCACCACCGAGTCCTCGAGTTTGTGCAGTGCGTCTCTCTCTCTCTCTCTCTCTCTCTCTCTCTATTCTCTCCCTCTCTCTTTCGAGAGGTGGGTGGACCGTTATACGCGCGCGAGCGAAAGCAGTTCGCGTCCTGCATATTTCTTTTTTCTCTCTTCCTTCCATCGGATCTCGCCTATACCTCACGGGCAAATTCTCGCATCGGGAGGTTGCTTCGCGTTTCTTTTCTCTCCCTCGTCTACACGCGACCTTTTTTTCATCTTTATTTTTTACTTATTTTCACCTCGCAAACGTTGCTCCGACCAAAAAATATGGGAACAATTTGCAATTCGGGGACGATACTTCTGTACGAATATTATTCTGTATGCGTTGCATTTCAAGGAAAGTTATCTCTTTTCTCCAAAATTTACATTTTCATCTGAAGGTATAATCAATTCATCAATTTTTGCGAAGATTACGAGTACAATAAAGCATTTGTAAAATAACTCTTGAATACTTGAATTATTCAATAATTTTATTAATTATTACGATTATTTCAATGCTGCTTAATGTTTTTTAACTCTAACATTTACTATTTAAATAGATCATAATCAAAGATTTATGTGCTAGGTGATCATTTCGTTAGTTCATTTCAATTGCATGTCAAAATCACGTCAAACCTTCAAAATATACATACTTGTACAAAGAAATCATTTCTTTTTAAGAATCTCGCTTAATCAAACCCCTGTATACATATATATCTACTTGCTTTAAGTAGTGCACCTGATTTTTACCGATTTTCATTTATAGTTAGTATACAGTCTTTGGACTATCAATATTAGTTACTAATTCTCCAAAAAAATCATTTTTTTATAGCTCTCTCTCTCTCTCTCTCTCTCTCTTAAGCTCTCCCCTCTCAACACGTATTACTAAAACTTCTCAACCTCTCTCTCTTAACTCTTCTATGTCTCTAACTCAATGGAAACGTGCGTTGCTCTTCCCAATTGCTAAAATAAATTAAGTAGACTCACCCAATGACACTAGATCTGTGGCTCCACTACCAGAACGTTCTAATTTATTGGACCGAATTGTTCATATGGAATTTTTGGGTTATAGGGAGACGAATAGAGTATTGATTGATAGACAGACTGGTTTTCGAAGGGGTCACAGTACGCAAACGACAGTCTTAGGGATTTTAGATGATGTTGGTAAGCAAAAAGTTACCATTTCAGTTCTTTCGACTTTTCTAAAGCATTTGTTGGCAAACATCTATTGTATTGGGTCAATTATTTACACTTTTTATTAATGATTTACCTAATATCTTATCTTTTAGTAAGTGTATGATATTTGCTGATGACACCCAAATATATGTATATATATGATATGTATGTAGCTCCTGAAGATATTAGACAGGGGTTGCATTATTACAAAGGACATTGAGGCGAGTAATTGGGTGGTTGCTAATGACCTTAGGCTTAATGCGCAGAAAAACAAGGTTATTTTACATGACAGCTTGAAACATACAACGATGTTGAAGGTAAGTCGCCTTGACAAAATTATTATATAGGGTATACCAATTCAATATTCTTCAAATGTACTGAATTTAGACCTTTGGACTAATACTAATTTAGAGCGGAATAAGGACGTTAGGCAAATCTCTAAGTATATTCATAACAACCTGCGCTTACTTAAATTTAATAAGAACAAGTTAACCCGTATTATGAGGAAGTTGCTGGTAGAATTAGCGCTTATTTTCCCGCATTTTCGTTACATGTGTATATATGTTAGATTTCCGACATATATTCAGTTTACTATTTACCAAAAATACGTTTAGAAGTATGTTTTATCGAATGTGTACACTGCTCTTTCTTAACTGTGCAATAACATTCTCATTCTCTCTCTCTCTATCTATCTATCTATCTATCTATCTATCTATCTCGCTCTCAGGTTCTAAGTACTGTATTTATGACTTTGTTTTTCAAATTTTGTACTTTCATGTTTTTAATACGGTGTTTGAAACAAGTAGGTCCGTGTAGTTTGAACCCTTGATTTTATACATTATTATTCCCGATAAAGCATTCATATAGTTTGTTTATAATTAAATTTTTTCATAGATGATATTATAAAAAGTGAAAAAGTGTATATAAACTTAATTGTACTATTCATAAATGTGAGTATACGTTTCGTAGCTATCCAATGCACAAACATATTATATTTTTAAGAAATCGCTAAAAACAAATTTGACAAGTTATTGGATAACTTTGTTAGTGCTTTGTTGACAACATATTTCACAAAAACTGTATGTATGTGTAACAACGCGTTCCTTCTTACGAGGACAATGTTCAAACGAATAATCTACGTTTTCGGATGTGTCATCGCATTTTCTATACGTGATTATGAAAAAGGGAAACCGATGTATTAAGTTACACTTTTCACGCGTACGTCCTTTCGTATCAACGATTGTGTACCTTCGAAAAAAATGATTTTTTCTTCCATTTTGCAGCGCATTGCGCATAATTTATAGTACAATTTATATAACGCGCGCCATTCGTTTTCTTTTTATAGCTTTAAAGCGAAAAACAACTTCGTAAATTATCACCGGTGTATACGCGAGTTATAAACTTATTCTTTATCGTGCGTTTATTCATAGAGATTGTATCATTCGAGAATTAATTTTCCTGAAAAAGAGATCGCGAGTACTTAAAATTTTATATTTTTAACGTGTTTTTGCGAACATATATTGGCGTCGTTAAACGTTCGCACGTATACTTATGCGCATATATATCCGCGGAAAGAAAACATTAAAAAATAATTTTTTTCCCAATCCCAAATTGAGTATTTGTACATTTTTCGATCTTTCTCCAAATTGATATAACTTTATTACAACCGTAATAAATTCTTTCGTCGAATTATTTTAACGATCCATTTTCTCTTTAATAAATGGCAATCAATTTGTAATTAGCGATTAGATGTATATTTTTTACACACACAATTTTTCATAACGCACCGCGCAATTAATCATAAATCACGTAGAAAGTAATACAAGTATTACGAATCCAATAAAGTTAGTATGATTTTTTAAAAAAATACATCGAATTAAAGATTGTACTCGACTCGGACTACTAGTTAATTACACTTTAATCATTTGTGGAAATATGGTAAAACGTATATTCTCGAATGGATTAATCAAAGTAATGTTATCATCCTATTGGTCGAACAATGTTTGCGTCTACAATAATAGTCGAATGGCTTAACGATAAATATATACCTTTAGAAAATGAATTATCTTGCCCTTTCCATAAGCAATTACGATTATTACTGCACGAGTATAAGTGTCTTAAATTTCATAATGTCATAAGTTAATATTCATTGGTATAGGGATAGCCGAGACTTATTTACGTAATGTAAGTGATTATTAAAATTGTGAAATGCGTCCGACATTAGAGTATTCAACAGATAAGATTATACCGATTATCGATCAACAAATACAAATCGATTTTATATTTACATTTTATATTACGGAGAGGGTAAATAAACACTTCCTGTCGATAATCAAACATATACATACACTATCGTATTAAAACCATTTAACTGTATTTTTAAAATAATATCATTGACCGGTAAACATCGAGGAATAAATCTATCCGATAGATCGAAATAAAATAACCGATCAGTCTCAACATTGAAATTGAAAGGATATCGATGCGTACACGTGAGCGAGCAACGTGCAACAAGTTCCAATCTATTGCCCTTTCTACATAGGTATGACATCATCTCCAACTCTGTATACGCATACAGATTATGTACGTATATGCACGCCGACACGCGTGTGCACTGTGCACTGTGCATCTATATACGTGTGTATAGGAGCCTAGAAAATCAGCCTAGTAATCAGTGTGAACAAGGGCGTATCAGCTGAATCGTATCTTATTTCCTTCGTGTTTTCCACCCACTGAGTTTTAGACGACGAAGGAAAAAAGTGAAAGACCGCGAAAACGTTGGTGATCCAAAGGAAATGGATATACGGCTCTTGTAGACGTATACTCCTGGAGATCGAACTATTACCTTATTTTGTAAAACTGCAATTCGAAACAAACGATATTTTCTGCGCAGAAAAAATACATTTTTTGTTATTTTAGTCAAATTTTTATTTGCATATGTATTGGATTGACCTAACTAAATATGAACTAAATTGTTTGCAATTAGTCATGTTTTTTCAATTAAATTTAATTATTAAAAATTATAACTTTTATTTGGTTGTTGAATTACGAACCTACGTATAAATAGGTATATAAAGGTATAACTGGAACTGATGCATTAGTCGAGCGACTTACGTCACGAAGATTTAAAAGTCGACCGGGTTAATTTATAGACTCTACGAATGTTAATTAATTTTGCTGACAAATCATAAATAAAATGCTCGGTTATGTTAATCATTGCCTCTTGTGTGTGTGTGTGTGTGTACATAAATATATATATATGTATATACGATCTATGTGTGTGTATAGTGCGATTAGAAGGTTTGCATAAAGAACTTTATGGAAACAGTTTAACACGATGTTATTGTTGAACAAAGTTTTAAATTACAAATTGACAAATTTGAAAATCCAATATTGAAAAAAGAAATACCTTTGGTCGTAAAAGTGTGTTTATTTTCAAAGTTATGTCTTTTCCTTCTCGTGCGGCGCCGGCGTATATTTGTCGAAACATTTTGAAATTTAAGTAAGTCAATATTGTACTTCGCTTCTTTGCTTCACAGAATGTACAAATGACTTAACAAACCTGACGAACGACGATGAATTTTCAAACTGTTTAGACCGTACGCTTCTATGTATCTCAAGACATTTAACAGCTAAACGAGCAGTCGATGAATTATACACCACGCTGGACGTTAGTTTTTTTTTATCGATCATTGGTAAGCATATGATTGCGAAAAGCATACTAGTATATATAAGATAATGATAATTCGAGAAAATAAGTGATACTTTCGTTATTGACTATTCAACAGTTGAAAAAAAAAGAAAGTTTCGTAAGTGATCGGACGAAGCTAACGCAGTATCATTCATATTTTTAGAACATCCTCCTGGGGAACGGAGTGCGTATGTTATATTTGTTAGAATAATCTTGTGTAATATAAAAAGTAAGGAAAGAGGGAGAGGGAGAGAGAGAGAGAGGGTGGTGGATACGCGGTTAAGCATTAGCATATTACAAATGTTCAGTTGTGAAAGGTCTCGTTTAAGAGGAGCTCGCTCGCGTATCGCGGCGAAAGGAAGAGCAAAGAGATCTCGCGGCGAAAACGGAGAAGAGAACGAAGTAGATGAGGAGAAGGAGTAAGAAGGAAGAAGGAAGAAGAAGGAGAAGGAGAAGGAGAAGGAGGAGGAGGAGGAGAAGAAGAAAATAAGAGAGTAGGAGTCGCGCGTGCCGCGTGTGCAAGTCGCGTGCGTCTCTCTTTCTCTTTGACTAAGGTGAACGCACGTATAGAGAGGCACACATTCACAATGCCGGACGACTCGTTTTCTTCCTATCGGGATCCTTGACTGGTATATATGCACATATATACACATATATACGTATATAATGCACGACTAGCTAAATGCAAAATGACGTGGGACCCCAAAGGTCCTCGAGCGCCAATTACCGTCTCTCCTTCGCGCGTCCACTATACTACGAGTAATAATAATCCAACGGACATTTTTCCTTTTCTTTTTTCGAGATTCTCTTATCTCTTCAACCCCTCCTTCACTTCCCGTCCATTTTTCTCACTTTTCCTAGCCCTCGATCATTCTTTATTTATAGTCAACATTCACAATCATTCGCTATTTTTCGATTTTATTGCTACTTACGAAGATACAGGCTCCATTACGTTAAAATTCATTGTTTACAAAATTACCTATATTACGATTTACTCAAATAGTATTTTAATGTTACATAAATAAATTATTGTTATATTTAAATTTAAAGAAAAATATTATAAGTATCATAAAATATGTCAAATGTATGTAACAAGATGAATTAGAAATATAAAAAGTGAAAGTGACCACTTAGACAAGCACTTGATTCAAAATGTGTAAATAGAGATTAGCAGTATATTCAATTGATTTTTTTATATCTTTGAATAAAAAGTGCCTAATTTTTGCTTTTCGGTTAAAAAACTTGAAGCGAGAAACAAATGTGCAGAGAAACAAATTAATGAAACTAACTAGTTTGAGATTAAATAATACGAGAATAATCTTGTTGTAGATCAAAGAGTACAAGCCAAGTGAAATGAGTAAAAGAGAGAGAGAGAGAGAGTAAAATCTGTGGATGTAAATGGATAAATATCCGAACACCCGTTATAGAGAGCTGCACGTTGCCGGCGCGATGCTCGGCCGACTAAGATGGGGGTGGCGTCGTCTGTTGACCCCTGCGTGTGCACACGCGCGAGCCAAGGACCGGTTCGGGTCACTCCTTTTTTCTCCTCTCTCTTCCTTTTCTATCTCCGTCTCTCGCGTTCCTCTTCTCCGACTCCTCTCATTCATCCTTTTTACTTCTCTTCTTCTTTTATGATTGGTCCACTCTCTCTCTCTCTCTCGTTCGTTCGCTCGCATCCAGCTATTTTTCTTCACTTTTTATATTCACTCGCAACGTATACTACTCTCTTCTCTCTTCCTATTTTCTTCTCCGGTACATACATATATACATATACGTATGTGTGTGTGTGTGTGTGTGTATCTTTTATTTCTACCCTTCCTAATCAATCTTTCTTTATTATCTCGTCTCTTTTATTTCCATGTGTAGCATTCCGCGTGTACCTCTCTCTCTCTCTCTCTCACTCTCTGTCTCTTTCTTTTTTTATTCTTGCAGCCTCGGTGTGTACTGGCATTGTTAATTTTTCAATTTATTTATTGCTCTTTCCCAAGCGCGTTTTGTCCTTCTTTCACTCGCGACTCCTCGCGCTTTTCAAGGATGAATGGACCATACTTTCATTCATACTGCAATTTTACGCGACATTTATTTCGTTTAATAACGCTAAATCACCCGACATTTCGGGAATATTCGACGTTATACTCTTAGTTCCTCTTTCTCCCTCTTTTATTTTCTTTTTCTTCTTCTTTACAACTTGTATACTTTTATTTAACTTATGCTAATGGCAACTTACTCAATGGCTTTTACAAACCTCTTATTATTTAAAAGTTTTCACATTCTACAGTTGAAGAATAGCGTTTTGGCATCGAATTTTTTATTATAAAACAAATACGATTATACAAAGTTAAATAATTAGAGTGATTTGACTAGATAAACGGTATATTGTATGTATAAATTTATATAAATTGTATATTTTACTATGAAAGCATTTAGAATTAAAGTATATTATTTGAGTTGTTGACTAGTTGTATAATCGAGTATAAGATATCTGCCAAGTATTTCATCATATATACGTATACCGAAGACACGAAAATACTATGTGCAAGTTGAAGGTAACGTAATTGGCTGTATGTGTTAACAAATTTTGACAAAACAGCACGACGAGTTGCAACTAAATGAAACGAAAGATAACCTTAATTTTATTTAACGCGGTGCAGTGTTACAGTTGAAACAAGAAAGAAAAAAGAAAGCACGGTGTCTCGGCATTACTTGTCTCGTATATCGCGGTGATACGACGAGTTAAACTAAATCACTATATATCTTTTGAGTTGTATCGAAATATTCTTATTGGTCCGGTCCTTCCGTAGGCGCGCGCCGAGCATCTTTTCAATCTGGTTCTCCAAGGCTCTCTCGTATCTCGTATTTTTATCGAATTTTTCTCGTGTCGTTCGAATATGTGTATAAGTGTATTCCTCTCTCGGTGTTTCCGTGGCCATGGTTCCATCAGTTTTATCCCCGACGAGGAGCCGAGCCGAGCCGAGCCGAGCCGCGCCCCGTACACCAGGCAGACACGCGCACACGCTCGAGCGCGCGTAGAGACGGTGGTGTGACGTCATCGCGCGTAGGTGTGAGAGTCGCGCGTGCGCTCTGCCCACGCACACCTCTTTCCTTAGTTTCCTATCCCTCCTATCTCGCTCTCTACGTGTGTATTCTTTACCTCAATTTTATGTACTCGCACCACTTCCTTTCTATCTATCATTTTCTCCCTTCTCTCAAATGATGTTTATGCATATGCCTATATGAATGAACGAAAGAACTAGCGTGCGTACGGACGGACGGACGGACGGATGGACGATGAAGTAGAAGAGGTAGAAGAAGTAGTTGAAATCGATGATTTGCAACTCGACAGCGAGCGCAAGCTCTTTTAGTAATATTCTATCCTGTGTAAATCTTTGTACGACTGTGTGATGAGTATAGCGCCGCTTATTTCAATGCAACCGACAACTCGCGATTGTGAATCTAAACGGTGGGAGCATTAGAATGCGCACGAAGCTCGCGTACATTTTACCCAAACCTATTGCGACAATATGAATTTTCATTTCATTCGAACCTAGATGCCATTTTTCTTTCTTTTATCAATGGAACATAATTATATTTGTTTATTTAAAATATTATCTACACTTATTGTTTCAATAAATAAACTATTATATACTAAAATAAACATCTATTTTACCAGAAAACATTATTTTCAGATTTCTTAACAATTATTTTGTAAATAATAATAACTCTCTTCTTATAGTAATTTTTTCCTAAAATAATAATTATAAATAGAGTATAATGTTTGAAATATTATAATAAATAATTAAATTTTCACGTTTTATAATTATTTGTTAATACATTTTTTATTCAAAAGTCCCTTTGCATGAAATTCTATTTTTTAATGGGAGTTATTCGATAACGTAATTTCACGCTGACAAAAATGACTTTTGTCCTATATTGTACAAATTAGATTAACAATCGTGAAGACGCATAAAGATTGGTTGCATAAAAATAAAAGATATTGCTTTATAGTTTGATCAAATGTTGAACGATGCAAATCCATTGTAATTATGATCGCATATAATAATTAAAAAAATAATTTGTCCGCAATTGCGTTTATATCATTAAGACGTTGATTGCGTATAAAGGTAAATTTATTCGCACATAAAAATAGAATATATGTTTTGTTAAATTAACTTCTGTGGTACCATATTTAATAACAGTTGAAAGACAAATTTTTAATTATAAACTGGTATAACGCGTATGCAGCGTATTAAGTAATCGTTACGAGTACATTTAATTCGGTACTTTAAAATTATAAAGTTATTATATTCATTTTTATTTAAATTTATACGCATTGTGAGAGAAAAGAAAGGCTTTAT
This sequence comes from Theocolax elegans, assembly GCA_026168455.1. NCBI lineage: Eukaryota > Metazoa > Arthropoda > Insecta > Hymenoptera > Cerocephalidae > Theocolax > Theocolax elegans. Next base: position 81,203,750 of record CM047428.1, read on the forward strand.
AAACGGCGTTAAAAGGTAAATAACAGCTTTTTCTTGTTAAATTTTGTTTGCGTTGTATAATATTCACTGAAAATCTGGGAATTTATTATCGTGCGATAATTTTAAATATCACGCTTTTACTTAGTGGGTGTTCTTTTTGCCGTTACGACCGAGTCGAGTTAATGTCACTTGGAAAATATATCTACCTAGCAGTCTAGGCGCCTATAGGCTCATCATTTTTTTTATGTCTGACAGACTCACATTTTTCGGATGGAATGTTGCGGTTAAATTCAAATCGAATAATTGTATGGAAAAAATCTATGTGCATTTACGTACGAGCAATTAATTGACAATGGTTTATTCGTGTGAATTTACAATAAAATAGTTTACGCGAAGCTAAAAAATTAACGTGCACGCATTAGGATTATTTACGACTAGAAAACAAGGACATTATTTACAACGTAAGAAGGTACCACTTTCAAATGTAACCAAGGAAATACAAATGGTTGAATAAATTTTACATGGTATATGCCACCTAAAAAATAATCAAGATTACGTACGTTATAAGAATCCTAAGAAGGTTAAAGTATATATAAGTTTTGACGAGATAGTCGTACCGATGTGTAATGCGGATTGCTACCTTAGTGATTTTGTGGTTTTGCGGTTTTGACACTGGCGCCGTCTCTTCTTGGAATCGATAGATAGAAACGTATTGCCCACTGCCTTCGACTCTAATATTGATTTATTTTTATTGACATGTTTTGGACGTTTTTTAATTTATGCGGTCTTTAAAATCTATTATTTTTGCTCAATCGATAAATTGAATTGTGGTTTTGATGTTACACACATATATTCGAGAGATATATTTTCTGGTATAAAATATACATTATTGACTATCCTTGGCGACGTTACCACAAAAGTGATGTCAGACGACCAAATTTTGTCGCCGTGCTAAACAAACGTTTGACACTTACGCGAATCAAGAGAGAAAGTTGCAAATCCCTTCGACCACACGCAAACAATATTTCATCCGGTCACTTTCAAGAGTGTTTATAATCGATCGACATTACGAAAAATTGACTTTTTTTAAACGGTGCAAAGTCAACCGAGTTATTATTTCCCTTTTATTTTTTCTGAACGAAAGGAAGGTAAAGTACCACGCCCCGTCGCTCGTTAACTCGATACTTTTTCATGAGTTTCACGTGCTACCACCGATATTCAATCTCACACCTTTTTCCATTACTCCAGTTTTATATTTTTCTTATTATCTTGCCGAGTACCCTTTTAATTTTCGGTTCTTTAATTTTACTTGAGTTTCGATGCTTTATTTGCCGATTACCCGGGGCAATCGAAAACTCGAGATATAATTACGTTCTAATACGTTTTTTTCTCCACACGATTTAATTTATGCGTGTATGTATATATTCGTACAACAGTGAGTGAGAGTTGCAGTAATTTTTTCCTCACGTAATAATATTGAGAAAAAAATATCGATATAATAATAAATGAGTGTGTGTGTTTGTATTGTATCGAAGAATAGGCGAAAAGCTTCCATCAAAAAAGAGCATCATCCCCGGATTTATCGAACGAGACGTAGTGAATTGTAAAATAAAATGTGAACGTCGTCGAAACGAAATCGAGTTATTCATAAATTTCAATAAAAATCGGCAAATGAAGGTTGAATCATCACGAAATGGCTTGACTCACCGTACAAGAGGAGACGTGGATTTCTTCCGAAATTAATTGAAATACTGGTCGTAAGGTGTTGCATGATGGTCCACGAGAAGGTCGCTTTTATAAGCTATAGTTGGCGCAAACTTTCGTTCTTAATCAAATGGACGAATAATTACAGGATGTCGAGATATATCTTTTTTCCGCGTGTTCTCTATACGCGTGCAACGGCATGACAAATTTCTTCGGATTAATTAGCACTCGCGCACCCGGCAAGTGGGAGGGAGGAGACCGAGATCGTATCTCGAAAAAGTGACCAAATGATCGATATTACCGTGAATCTTGGAATCGAAGGGATCGAATGAATTTGCTAATTTTATATCCAGCATCGAAAGCGAAAACCAAAGAAGAGGCTAATTACGAATTCCGCTATCGAGGATGGCTTTTGCGAGCTTCCGCGAAAGGCTCGTCCGGTTACGATTTCTGATCGGAAAAAGAATGGGGGAAAAAGCCGCACGATCCCGATGAAAAAAGGGGTCGAAAGAAAACAAGAGAGACAGAGAGAGAAAGGGAGAGAGAAATAACGCGGAATCGGAAAAGAAAATGCCGGGAACGTATAGGTACTTCCACGAAGGTGGTACGAGAAGTTCAAACTCGTACGATACTCGGAACGAAGAGACGTGGCGATGTATCGATGTAAAAACGCGCGCACACAAATGTATATGTGTACGTATGTACATATGTATATACCGGGCAGAAGGAGGAAGTTTAACGGGCTTCGTTTTAAGGATTACGGTGGCTCTCTCGTTTTCATAAGCTTAAGGAGCGCAAGAGAACACTCGGCGTAGATGATAAGTTAAGTGTGTAGAAAAAGAGAAGAACAGAAAGAGAGAAAGAGAGACCAGTCATTCTAAGTCTTGACCAAGGTACTCGCAAAAACCGCACACACACACACACTCACCGAGGGGTTATATTCTCCTCGGGCGATCGAGAATCAATTCATCAAATACAAAGATCGATCAAATGCCCACTCGCGAGTTATTAATGCTTCTTTCTTTTTGCGCTCTCTCTCTCTCTCTCTCTCTCTCTCTCTCTCTCTCTCTGACTGCCTTTGGGTTTTATCAACGTACGCTGTAGCACCCGACTAATTTCAAATGATTGCTAAGCTCTCTTTCTTTCGCTTATCTGTGAAAACTGATCGACCAACAACTTCCATTACATCCATTAATCAATTTTCTTTTCACTCTACATTTTTACCAGAACAACACTAAGATTGACAATTTAGTAAACAATTATTATTTATTAAATGATCGCCTCTATAAATATTTATTAATTGTCATCGTCGCGAATATGTGTTTGTAAAGCAAGAAAATGAATAAATTTTGATGAATTTATCTATGGTTATTGGGTATTTTAATACTTAATATATGGCCATTAAATCATTAATGCTGAAATATTGTTTGTGTATTTAAATTTTTAAATCATTGTCAGTTGTTATACTAGTGTAATATATTAGAAGAGTAATCGTGAAATTACTTTATTTCTGCAATCTATAGTTCCTAAATAAAAAGTATATCCTGATCCTGAATAAAATTGAAAGATTATTCTTAAGATTAAAGTTTAAAATAAATAACGTGCACTGCATCCTAAAGAACTTGGTCATCCAATTGGTTTATAACAAGTTAATAACTCCACCTAAATAAAAATTATAAAAAAAACTAAATTGAAGAAAGAAGCTGCAGCTACACGTAATGCCATCCAATCGTCAAACAATCAGAGAGAATAACGAGAAAGAAGAAGAGGCCGGATTGTTCGTCCGTGTCAACAAACCACGATCATTATATATTTGTCAAAAATCGAGTGTTTGTAGAAATGAACTGTATGCAAATGGTGTTATTGCGATCCTCGCAACAATGCCAAGTTGTACAATTTGGAAATAGAGAGAGAGAGAGAGATATAAAATAGCATAAATAGACTAGATAAAATAGATTAGAATAGATTAGATTAGATGACTACAGTAAAATAAAATAAATGTAGTATAAATGTAGTATAAATGCGCATATGAAATGTTGTGGTTTTTTCCGTATAACATAACATAAAATAGAGTATAAATAAAATAAAATGAAATATGCAATAGATGAAATAAATGAAATAAATGAAGTAACGCAGTATCGCAGTAACAGATAACGCATAGAATAACGGATTACAGTCTAACAGTTTAACAGATTGAGGCACGAGCTCAAATAAAGAATATAAAACAGAATAAAAAACATAAAAAACATAAAACATATCTATAGTTATAATTGCAGTTGCAATACCAAGACCATGCGTGCGCGGCCTACCACTGCGGAACTTCAGGCACAACAATACCTTCCTCTCTCACGCGTTTATCCCATGCCCGTCGGTCGAGCCCAGTGAAGTACTCCCGCAGTTGGCACTGAAATGAGTGAAGATGATCCAGGTCGAAGGTTAGGTCAGGGAAATTGTTCAGGAGCTTTGAGGCAGTGATGGTGAAAGACTGATTCAACGCCTCGGTCCGAGGAGGATGGTACGTGAGCGGCCGTCTTTGAAGACGGGAGGAGGTACGAACCTCAGGGCGGGAATCAGTCCGCGTGAAATGACAATGCAAATATGATGGAGACGAAGATGAAATGATTTTATATGCTAATGAGCCAACGAGATAGAGCCTCCTGTGCTCGGCCGACAACCAGCCCATTTTCAGTCGATATGGCGTGACGTGCGCCCGCCTGGGAATAATTCCCCAAGCAAAGCGCACGCACGCATTAATAAGTCTTTGCAGCTTCAGTTCGCGAGTACGGTCGACATCGTTATAAACCGCGCACGCATAATCCAGGTAGGGCCACACCAGGCTCTCAATCAATGACTTACGCGACTCCTTGGACAGGGCTCGTTTGTAGAATCTGAGGGTGTGTAAAACGCCATGAACGTTCTGCGCAATTGATTGTACATGTTTGGACCATTCTATGTCGGCGCAATCCACACCCCCAGCGACCTGACGACATTTTCTAGAGAGAGAGAGAGAGAGAGAGAGAGAAAGAGAGAAGGTATAGGATTACGCATAAAAGCGCGAGATATGCTCGTCAGGAGATGTATATTCAAAAGAGTCCAAGAGAGCTTTGGATAAACGAAGCTCTCGTTCCTATCTGTGTGCGTGTGGAGGATTCTACGCGCGGGATTGTTAAGCAACGCACGCCGACAATAAGTCAATACATCTTTTCACTTACTTAATAGCACAACAATTCACCTGAGAAGAGGAACGGAGGGTGGGATGGAGGGAGGGGGGGGAGGGGGGAGGGATGGGAGAGAAGAAGCCCAAAAAAAGCAAAGTGAAGGGAAGAGAATAGGAAGCCCAGGGCAAAGTCTTTAGCGTGTGGCGTGGCGTGGCGTAGCGTGGTGTGGGAACGCCGGCTCCGAAAGAGTCAGACCCTAATGTCAATAATGAACTTAGCGATGCTCCGGCGCAGGGGCATTGTGCATCGGTAACATCGGTGGTTTGACTTGAATAGCGCATCGAGCATCGATTCATGTGCCAGGAGCCGTGTCTTTGTAAACCGAACGCCAAGGGAGGGAGGGGATTCGCGGTTGGGTGGAGGGAACTGAGTAAGGAGAACCTTTTAGCAAAGCGATGCCGACCTCGGGAAATCAGGATTGATATAGGGCTGCGGTAGGTTCCGCCTCGTAGCGTTCGTTGCGTCCACCGCGCTTTCGCCTTCTCTCTCTCTCTCTCTCCCCCACGGACAAGCGCACGACTGCGACTGCGAGCGAGATGAGCTCATTAATCACTCCTTCGGGTGTTCGGTTAAATCCTTTCTGATTAGCAGGCGCGAACGCCGCCTCTTTCGACTCTCGTGAGCAAGTGCGAAAAAGGGGAAACTCTGACCTTTTTGACGTCTATATTCTGGTTATTTAACTTTAATATATTTTTTGCAACGCTTATCAACTTCTATAACCATTCAACGCGATATTACAAAGCACCGATGTTTGGGAAAACCGACTAGTCAACCGAAATTTCACGAAAATCCAAATTATAAAAGTAAAGCAAACATTATCGCGAGATTGCATTTTTCAAGAAATTCATCCAACTTAGCGACAGAGAGGGTGACATAGATAGATATTTATTTACAAGATTGGGGTATCATTAGATTTACAAAAAATATAGTGACATATTGTTGACTTGTTTCGTAGAGTAGCGAACATGTAATAAAAAAGTAAAATCGTTTATGTGAAGTATACAAAGATATCGTTTATTGAAAACACGTGATATGTGTCCTTCGTACACCTGTCTATGCCGAACTAACTCGCGTGAGAAAAAGCAATGACGCTTATAATTACGAACGACAACACACATATGTGAGCAGTGTATATTTACATGTAAACAGTATAAGAGAGTAACAAAGGCATACATTATATATCTCATGTTAACCTTAACACTTATAATAAAATAAAAATAATTATAAACTAAAAAAAATAGTACTTTTTGCATCAAGGGCGCAAAATGAAATTTCGCGCCTTGAGTGGTGATAGCAGTGCACGAGGGCCGGCGAAGCCGGCCCGAGTGTGAATTATCACCACGAAATCGCGAAATTTGCGCTCGAGATCCAAACAATATTTTTTGATGCAGTAGGTGCAAAATGCCACACTCTATAATAAATGTAATAAAACAAAATTTACATGAAATGACCATAAAGATGTAGAAATTGCACGAGGGGAAGAGGGCGGGGAGCGGGTCCAGGGCCGCAGGCCCTGGTGGGGTCGAGGGGCGAAGCCCCCGCGGGGGGTTGGGGGGCGAAGTCCCCCCCTGTACTAAACAATTATGAAAAATCTTTTTAAAACCTTTAAAAAAACACTAAAAATAAGAAAAACTCACAATATCATAAAGGAAATTAAAATATTTATTTAAAATACTTAATATATGCTAAAAGAAAAATGAAATAAATTGATAATAATAAAATTACGTAATCGAATTTAATAACAAAAATTTTATACAAATGTATTTTATGTTCTAAGTATAAAAACAAAGTATATAGTTTATTGATATAAAGATATCGTTTGTTGAATTGTGTCATTTAAATGTTATGAAATAACTGTGAGGGAAATTAGCAATGAGTTAAATTACGAACGACAACAAATATGTATGTAATTTAATGTAAACGTATAATGAAGTAACAAAGGCATAATATATATCTCTGTTAACCTAAACTTATAATAAAATAAAAAAATTATACACTAAAAAAAAACAATATTAATGGTCGCGTAATAACAAAAGTTAATAATTATTTGTATATTTGATCGAATCAATGAGTGACGATTTTAGTTATATATAATTGAATTGAATTAAAAAGTAAGCAATAAACGCATGCATTGATGAATTTCATAAATCTCTCTTAAAATTAAATAATGGCAGAATTACCTTAACTTACAAAACATTCTAATTTATAATATCAGTGTATACTGAATAATAATATTCACTCTTTGAACTCTATGTGACCAATCATTTTTTGTCTCTATCCAATAGGGGGAAAGAGAGAGAGAGAGAGAGAAACAGATTAATTAAAAAGCAAAGATTGTAAAGATTATTTGAAAGCAAATTGTTTTACCAATCGAGGCCAGGGCTTGTTATTTGTACTTTCGATAAGGCCGAATCTCCTTTCGAGTTACAAGTAAGTCGAGATAAGAACCTTAAATAAATAATAGGGAGCGCTCTCGCTTTTATTAATAATGTTGCGCAGCTATATTCGAGGAATCAACAATAGTCTTGTTAAGTTGATATTATTTAAAGGTTTGATCGGCGTGAACGATCAAGTTAATTAACCAGTATAGTTTTTTACGCGGTTGATCCAATATGATTTTAAACTGGAGTAGTCGGTAAAGATAGTATTTGAAAATACAATCGATCTACTTACTCGTAGCAAAAGAGAACCTGAAATAGAGGAGCATAAGCAAGGGAAAAAGTGTCGAACGATTCGATATCATCGGTCGAGATATACATTTAAAGCGAGTCGCGAGCTACGAGTCGTGAATTTCCATAAGTCCAGGGACTAAAAATAAACTATACCCGAGGCTGGACTGGTAACGAAGTAAAAATAGCCGTGGACTCATTTGAATGAGCTTGATAATGGAAAGTGCATTATTTCGAGGAGTGCATACACCGCGAGAAGGAAATGTCATTAAGTTCTAACCTAAGAAAAGGAGAACGCACGAGAGAAAGAGAGATGATGCCCCTCCCCCCCTGCCCACGGTCTCTTGGATGGATTTAATATGTTGAAGCACTGGAGGTGTATATATATATATATATACACACGCAGATACGTGTATGTAAACAAAAGGAGGAGCCAGGGTACGACAAAGGACGGTAGCAACGATTATCCATTGGATTATTCGAGAGCCAGAGAGTCCAAAGTGGCATTTCTTATTCCGCGGAGAGAAAGAGAGTATAACTGCACTAACGAGCCGCTAACGAGCGACCTTATATCCCTTTGGTGTGTGTCCTTCGGGGCATTACTCCATTTCTCCTCGTGTGTACGTGCGGAGTGCATGTGCGCGGTCTTATCTCGGGGTACCGGCGCTCACCGACCGAAAGATAGAGACCCCAAGACCCCTCTTCGAGGGAATGCCGTTTCTTTCGATTTTTACTTCTTTTCCCTTTTATTTAACTTTTACTCCGAGCAATACACATACATCTTGAGTTATCTATCGAGAATTGTATTCGAGCACGATTCGTTGTCAAACCGGTGGTTCTCGATGCCAATTGTTTACCACCATCTTTTCCCTTTTCCCTTTTTCCTTTTTCCTTTTTCCTTTCCGCTCTCTCCATTCGATTATGGCTTACGGATTCCAGATTCCAGATTCCGGATTCGGCATTGCACATTATTCTAATTCATCTTTGGTCACTACACTTATTATTAATCCCTTACACGCGTATTACATATTTTTAGCAAAGCTATTCTGCGTTCTCCATCTCGACAAAGGTGACACGAGTGTGGAGGAGGAGTAGTATATATATTTGTGCCGCGCGTGATGAACTGATGATGATACCTGATAGTAGAGAGAAACCAGTAGCAATTCGCGATTGGAATCAAGGTGGCACGCGGTAATCCGTTAACGCTCAACTTCCGTCGGCTAAGATCAAAACTTGAGCGCTCTACCAGCGCTCTCGAGTGGAAAGAAGAGTAGGAGGAGGAGGAGTCGCTATGTACGAGGTATAACAGGAACCGCTAGGTATAAATGAGATTGCGCAAATGCGATGCGTGCGTTTCATCTTCATCTTCTCGTGATCATTCGTAATGCAAAATAGTTACATCTCTTTCCTTTGCACGACTTACCATCATCCCATCCTATCCTTCCGTGGCGATGTTTCACACGTATTTTTCGGGGTACACGAGGGAATTCGATTATCACCTTGTTCATCATACCTACGGTTTTCTCTTTTCTAGTTACCCCTTTATTATCATCATCTACTTTACTTTCTAGCCAGGATCATTTTACCATGGGTAACTAGAATACTTCGCTCCTGGATACTTCGCTATCTTAATCGTGTGAAAATATTTTCATCTCTATTTCGAGATGCATCCCCTCCATTTTATTTATTTTTTTGATTTTCCTTAACCTTATATCAAACATTACAAAAATATTTACTTACACAAAATAGGGAGATACGTGGCTTATTATTTAAAAGTTATTTACATTTATTTACCAATAATAGCTAATTTATAATGCACTTTAAACGTTAAATTAAAAGTTATAAGTATAATTTCCTTTTATAATTATTTAAATAAATTAAGCGAATTATATACATTTACATTTAACTAATTTTACCATTTTTTAAAAATAAATAATATTGGTTATAAAAACCTTGCAAAAGTATGAATTACAATTTTGCTAACACTTATAGGAAATAAATATTTTTTAACAATATTTCGACGAAATTTTGTTTCGCTGGTTAATTGAAAAGTAGTTACAATCCATTTCAACAGAATCCAAAGTGAAAATCTCTTTTAACTTTCATTCGATTGAGTATTGTAAAATCGAAATTCGAAGCATACATATAACAATATATATGTACCAAAGAAAAAAAGGAGGTAATATTATTTTATTTCTCTGAGAAAGGAAATCAGGATCAGATAAATATCGATAAAACGTTGCGTTACCGTGATGTCGTTTACCGTACAAAAGTTTTTTTCGTGAAATCTTGTAAGTCGTACGTCAGGCGCGTGTGGATATCTGTTATAAAAAAGACTAGTAGTGTACATCGGAATTTATACAAATTACATCGCATTAAACGAAAAGACGAAATAAAGTCATTTAGCAAAGTGAGCAATCGAGGATATAAAAATGCCATTTATGTAAAGGCGGTGCCAAGTATGTACTCGTGAGGATGTGTGCGTGTGCGCGAATTGGTATATACCGATCGAAGGTAATCGTCGTGAGACGAGAGTTCCGAGATTGCTGGTTGATCGGTGAGAAATCGAGGTAGTTTGAAGACCTAAATAAACCTCGCGAGGGAATTCCAGAAGAAACGGAAAGAGAGAAAGAGAATTGGCTCGTGCCGAAAAAGCGAGCCGCGATAAACGATCACCGAGAGGCACGTCGAAAAATAAGCCGATCGGCAACGCGATCGGAGGCAAATTGCGCGCGAGCCACTTGGTCTTTTCTTTTTATCCTCGTCCTCCACGTCCTCCTCGTCCTCCTCGTCCTCCCAGTCCTCCCTTCCCGCCCGCGCACCCCGCGACGTCTCTCGCTTGGTGTCCGTTGGGGCAACAGCTCGAACGACGTGTGTCCGAGGAGTTACGAGCGCCGAGAGAGACCGAGGAAGATCGAGTGTCGGTTGACGCACAATTCACTCGGTACGTCGTCTTTGGTGAATGCATCGCGGCTTGAATTTCTGCGCGTCGAGTCGCGCCTCGTCTAATTTACAAGCGAAAGGGAGGCACGCGCGCTACTATTGGGCGGCACGCGTCTCCTTCCCTCTCGCTCTCCCTCTCCCTCTCCCTCTCCCTCTCAATCTCAATCTCCTTCGCTTCATTAGCATCGATCCATTCTCTACCATCGGAGATTACATTTATCTTGTTGTTGGGCTCCGCGGTTTTGGTTTTTCTTCCTCGCGATACGATAATCTTTGATTTTCTTTTATTTGCTGGTGGTGCTGCTACTGCGCTGTTCCTTCTTCCTCTGTCTCGGTTCGTTTCGTAGACGCGCGCGCAACCGAGATTTCGTTCACTCTTTTTACACCGCAAACATTTGCATCTCCGCCCCCCTACATGGGCTTTCGTTCGGTCGGTCTCGGAAGATATCCGGCGCTCGGTGTCCAGCGTGAATAAATGCTCCCGGGGTGCACCGGTGCACGAGGGGATCGGTTTTCTCCCGAGCTACAAATTTAATGAACCGATGACGATAACGATGACGGCGGCGCCCTTATTCCTCTACCTCCCTTCTTCTTCTTCTTCTTCTTCTTCTTCTTCTTCTACTTATTCTTATCTCCGTATTTCGTATACCAGTTACCAGAGAACTAGATTCCACTGTGTAGATGCAAGTAATCTCGTTTCTCTACATTCGAATAAGATTTCTTAAGCTACTTTTGAATATTTTATAGGCTGTTGGAGAGACTTTGGATTTGCCGCTTATTTATTTTACGGAACATTGATAAGCACGATATAATTCAAATTTCAGTGTGTTATTTGTATAACCTTTAATCTGGAAACCATCATCTCCTGGGTTTTTTTAATTAAATATTTTATTCTAATGTACGTTCTTTAGAAAATAGTGTACAATTAATATCTTTGCAAGATAGTTTGAAAACCATTGAATGAAGCTGTCATCATCATGTACAATGATCGTGAGATCATTGGTGAGGTAGGGAAACGGCTTATGATAAAATGTAAGTCAAACATTTTTTAGATCTCTATATACAAGGAGGATTACGAACAAGTTATTCGTAAGCCCGCGTAAGCCTCCTCGAAAATGTGGAAGTGCTCAAGCTTCGATATCCATCGATATTAAACGACTTATGAGAGAAACCGATCGGTTCGCATGGCACTGCGTATACATTATGTTTATTCCGGCATTAATTTAAAGAGCAGAATAATCCAACGGAATGAACCTAGTAATAACAATAATAACAATAATCGGGGACTCGTTCTCGTTCTTCACGTCATCGCGTAACCGGCAATTAACGATCGACAGCGTCACTCATTCGTATCATAATCGCTTTTGGGTTAAGAGCTCGTTACCTTTGACACAATCGCGCCTCATCATCTTACCGCGAGAGACCACCTATATAGGAATGGAAAAGTCAAATCCAACGCATAGAGGTATGTAGATAGGTATGTACATTGACAGGCTAAAAAAAATATACACATACACATTTTGAATATAATGTATTTACTTTTGACAATGATTTTCATTCTTGGTACGTTGTTGCAATTATTATTTCATTCTCCGACTGCTGCTTAAATATTTTCTTTCTGCTTCTGGAATTATTACGATGACTCTATATACATTACGATGAATAATAAATGTTTTCATCGTCGTGTGCGTGAAATACGAATTAACGGATCGGTTTGAGTATCCGTAAAATGGCTTATCGCAGTATACCCTTCTGAAATATCTTCTGTTTTACACATACTACACAAAGTGTACTGTTATATTGAAACTACAAGCTTTGTCATTTGGGTCGTTTTACGGTCGTATAATTTTAATAACTTTCGTGTCTAACTGTATTTTAATTTCGAGAAATTTCGTTTACACCCGTATCAATAAAGACGATTCTGAGTTCACAAGTCCACAAAAGAGTCCAGTCGATAAAAAGAAAAGATGAAGAGGAAAAAGGAATGTAAGTGTAGAGCTACGAAGCACGTGTCAGATAAATAGAGAATTAGAAAGACGGACGCGAGTTAATGGTTTATCTAGAAAAATTATCTGTGCCACTCGAGCCGTGAAAGTCGTGGGCGGTCGTGATCATCTCTGACACGCGAATCTACGGGGAAGCTAGGTAAAATATATGATTTGACAGAATGTGACTCACTTTATCACTCAGGGGTATACAAGATAAGCCACCGAGTAAGCACATTAGCAACTCCCGAGGCAAAGAACAACGATCCCTTCCTCGTTTCACGTCTTATAAAATATCTTATACTTTTATTTTTCTTCTTCATACCGAAGCAACCTCCACGTGAAATTTTATACGATCGGATCAAATTTTTTTTCCCTTTGGTAATATTTGTACGAGTACGAAGTGATACGTCTGACAAGTGATATATTAATCATTTGAACGCGTTACGTGTTGCTACCTCTTTGATGTTACAAGATAGCAAACTAATAATTCAAATCGCAAATGGGTGCGATCGCTAGTCGTAATACCACTATTTATCATGATTACGTAAAAAAACAAGCTACTTATCCATGACCTAAGTTTATTACTCCAAACCATCTTCCATGCACCTGTTTATTGCTAAATAGTCTTATTAGAGTTTTAAGGAGATGTTGACACCAACAATTAAATGTAGCACTGCTTATTACTAAATTTATTAACAACTAATAATGGTTATTCAATTTTAAATTAATTATGTCAAGATATATTGAGCCTGTAAGGTAGCATTATACAACTGCATTATTTATAAGGGAGAAATTCCATTTTTTCAGACTTTGATTCTACAATTCAGTTGTAATTTTGGATTTTTCATACTAAATCTAATAATTGCATTTGTAAATGTTAATTGTTGTAGCTGATCAGTAAGTAATATTTAAAATTAAGTGAACCGAAAAGTAATCGTTTCGATGTAGTACATATCACACTGTATTTTAAATTTAAATATCGATCAATTAATTCCTTCACAGACAGATTTCTCGATGAATGAAAATGTCACGTGTACAATCTCTACTTTGCAAATTGTTACACCCGAAAGAAAGAAAGAAAAAAAGTGCTTAACTGTCGGTGTAAGATTACATTAGTAAACTCGAGCATTACACACACGCACACACGCACACACGCACACACACATATATACGTTAATTTAATTACACGCGTGTCGTATATTTTTGGATTGGAGCGCACAAGACCCTAATCAAAATGAAGGCTCGGGTTTTATGATTTATCCAGATCTTGACCAACTTTTCGGCGAGTCTCGGTGTATATGTACGTACGGAGAAAAAGAGAGATACATACATGAAAATGCATTCACGATGAAAAGTACTTGAAAGTACGTAACGTTATGTAGAAGAAAAAAAAGCGAGATCTTGTCTTCGGGTTGGTACGACGACGCGCGGCTGTATAAAAGGTCCGCAAATCATACAAAAAGTAGAATATGACAGGCAAATTATGGTTACCTTCTTTCGTATGTGACATTGTGCGTGCGTGAAATTAAAAATTACGAATACGTAATCGTCGCCGTACTGTGGTAGAAATCGACGATGAGCGATTCTGTGTATACTTTGTTTGTACTGTGCTCACGGTGATGAGGTATGAAAAAGTAATAATAAAATTCGAAGGTGATGTACACGCATGTGTATATGGGAATATTATAAAAATGTATTAATCGATTATAAACGCCTGCAGAGGAGCGCCAATCATGCTTAAATACGACACGACTTAATCGTCTATTGTACTTTATACGAACTGAGTAACGTTGACTGTCGATTGACACAGCGATCGCACAATCGTAGCCCAATAATAGAGTCCAATGAGCGGTCAAAATTGTTCTAGTGAAACGCGACTATTTAAAAATTGGAGTTTGCACGAATGTCCATATAGAACAAAATAGGGAGATATGTACGAATGTAATCATTTGGATCAGTTATCCTTGAAGCGAGATCCTACATACAACGAGACACCCGCACACCTGAGACATAAATAAACAAAGGAGAGCAAATTAAAGTCGGCGCAATTAATCGCTATAAGTGGACAGCCGTTACATTTTCACTTTTCCAGTAGGGTAGCGCGAGGCGTTAGGTATACCAGAACGTTGCACAAACGCTCGGTGCCGGCGACCGAGAAATCCATCAATCGATCGTCGCGCGGCGGCGATCCTATCGAGAAGTCGCGCCGAGCCCATAAACGCCGCTTCTCGACGAAAGTGCCTATACAAGAGATTCCTTTTCCTTTTTTTCCTTGACCACCCGCCTCTTCGCTCGTCTGCGTCTCTCTTTCTCCGTGCACGAGCGGGTCATCGCGATCGACTCTTCTTCGCGACTTTTCCCACGTATTCTTTTTTTTTTCACCCGGTACACAGATCGACGCGTGTAATAAATATCGACCGGCTTTTATATTCGCGTATACATACATAATGCAACCATCGAAAGAGTGAAACTTGGTTGTGTGAAAGTCACCAAGAGCTTTATTTACTCTTTTTCTCCAAAGGCACTCGTACCTTATACTCGTAATCATTTTTGTGCGATATTCGGTAAGATGAAAGTTTACATACACATTCTATCAGGGAAATTCCCTATAAATGTGTACTTTCCCGCAATAAGGTGTACAAACATTTATATTATATTAACCGTTGATGACATTAACATTTGACATAATATAGCTTTTATTATTTCACCAATGAATGCTACATACGCGCAATGGATAGATCTATAACGCGTATCGTTTCGCGTCAAGAGATCGACGTAGAAATTAGTCCGAAAGATCTCAAACTTGAATGACGTAACGCGCGCAAGGGTCGAAGTTGAAATGCTCGTACCGTACGTGTAACGTGTGTCGATGCACCGTTAGGGCCGCCGGCCGCCGGCCGCCGGATCGAAAATTAAAAGAGCGAATTGGCGAGTCACGTGTCTACCTGTGCATCCGGCGGTTCCGGGCGACGTGACTCGTGCCGTCTACGTGACCGACTGATACGTGGATAGGAAACGACGACGCTTTACTCTTATCCGACATCGTCCCTTCCTCGTGCCTCTAATCGCGCGCACGAGCCAGTCAACGATAACCCGACCCTCTCGCACCTTATTATTATTTATCGGAGACATTTTATTCGATTATTATTCATTTGGTTAGCCCAACATTTTCACATCGGCTGGTAATGAACTGCCGGAAGGTTCGGTCTTCTCGATGTCATTTTGTCTTCTTTCTTTTGCAGTCCTCAAAACTCCTATTTTGCAAGGAAGTTTTCTCAACTTCTTTTGAACCATTGAGATAAAATAAATTATCTATTTTTATGTGCGCCTGTGAATCTAGTATGTGTGTGCACTTGCGCACACACACACACACATATATATATATATATATATATATATATATATAAACATTTTTTTAAAAACTCTTAGCGAATCTTTTTTTCCAATTATACTGATAATTTGATAAATATTTAATTAATTTGAATAAAGACGTAATTACATTTTGTCCGTCCTCTCACTTTAGTCACTAGACTTTCAATTTCTAAAGAGATTGAATTGATTATCGTTATATGTAAAGTTAGGTTTGACAAAATATATTGAAAATTTTTTCATTTTTCAAATTAATGATTTAAAACTTTTGTGGCATATTTGTAGTAAAAATATTATTATTTTTCGAAATTTTCAACGAGATAGAATTGTTTGAACCAAAGTATGTAACTAAATGTGTCAAAATTAGTGCTCGGTGTTAAATGATTCTTCCGTCTCAGCAATTTTTGGATTCGATTGAAACTTTTTGTAAATATTTGTTAAAGTGATCGGTATAGCTTTATATTAACTTAGCAAAAATAACAATATTTTAAATATAACAATTTTTTTTCTATTTACTTGAAAGAATATTTAAAAAAAATTTTGAATAAATCCAGAAATGGATGTGACCTAAGGAGCATTTGCCATTGAACTTTGATACATTTAATTTTAATTTTGATAGATTTGAACTGCGTAATTTTGGTTAAAATGATTCTGTCTTGTTCAAATTTTCCAGAGAATTTTATTTGCTACAAACATGCCACAAAAGATTCAAATCGTTAAGATAAAAAAAAAAATTTTCGACCAAACTCTATCCTTAAATCAAGTATCGCAAACACGTAAACTTTAAAAAATGAAAGGTAGGACTGATAAAACTTAATTAATAATTAATAAAATATATCAAAAACCGAAATGAGATTTGAAGGTTTACCCTACCGATCGATTTAAACCGATATTAACTTTGAAATAATCAAGGCGCAAAGCGGTAGCGAGGATAACGTGACCCGACTAACCAAGTAATTATTCGTTTTACGCCCGCAATACTCGCCTGGCCTTTCGGATTTCTAATGCTAGTCCCCCTTGATGCAACGAACGGCCCCGGATTTTTTTCTTTCCTTTTTATTTATTCGGACCAAGGGTTTCAAGAATGTCGAACCTAGCCTATTGAGAAATTATTTTTAGAAAGTTGGCTCATTCGCGACTTTTTCTTTTTTTCCAAACAAAAATGAGATCGCTCGCAATTAAAAGTTAGATTTTTGTTTATACACTGGTGTTACACTCACATCAGGAATTTGTTTATGTTATATATAAGATATAAAACCCACAAAAGAAGTTGAATTAATATTTTAAACGGTGTCTTCGAGTCAGCATACGGAGGAAAGAAAATAAAAAGATTTTGTCGTATCTTATACAATTAGAAGAAAAAGAAAAGAAAGGAAGGTATGCGTGTAAAAGAAAGCGTGCAAAGAGTCGATTATTTACGGGCGTCATTAGATTATTTTTCTCGATCCGAAGCGTTGGGTGAGAGACTCGTTATTGCGTTTAACGCCAAAGAAGACTGAAATATAAAGAGTACTCGCAGACTCGCATGAAGGTATAGAGAAGTCAGGGAAACAGAGGGGGCGTACAAACATTCGTTCGAGAACCCGATGACTCGTCGCGGTGGAAGAGACGCGTGGCTGACAGCGCGCACTCACAATTACTTATCTTACGCAGCGGCAGTGCCGGCAGCACCAGCAGCACCAGCAGCACCAGCAGCACCGACAGCACTGCGGACTACTGGCTCCTGAATCTTAGGAAACCGTTTAGCTTCTTGGAACCTTTTCTCGAGCCTCGAGTGCCACCTTATTTTATCTTGCACCGACTCTTGACGCGACGTATTTTGACCTCGTTTCTTATACACACTCGTACGATCGCTACTTATTCGATCCTTATACCATACTTACCTTTTTTTAGTTTTTTATTTTTACTTTATTTTATTCTTTGTACTTTAATCTAATCTCGTGTACCACAGATTATTCGATACTTTGCCAATACAACTGTATGTAACGATACAATTTTCAAACGGTGCTTATTAATTGGTACCCATTATAAGAATATGACAATGTGTACTTGATTCGATAATTATTTGTTTACATTATATTGATATTGCCATATATTAAAAAAAATCAAGTTTTCTTTTAATTGATAAGAAGTAAGTAGCTTTACGCTTACTAATCAATTTTTTGGATCATCATTTTAGATGACTATTGTAATTTATTATTTTAAAAAGCCCAATATTGTGTTACCTAATGGCGAATTAACGCGATGAGCTTGTATATATGTATAAAATTAACCGCAAATATTTTAATCGATTGTAAATCATACGTTATATCCACGGATATACAACTAATATAAAATATATGTGTATATAATCAACCTAAATGCAAGGAAAGTAGAAACGTACACACGTAAAATGCCTGACTAACGTAACTGGCGTAAATTTTAAACATATACAATGTTAATACAACTAATAATTTACGGACATAATTAAATTGTTGTATAACTTTTATAAGGCTTAACTAAATTTTATTTTTAATTATTCATCTACTGTAATCCAGAGATTATTTTGTGAAATGCAATAAACGTTATATTATATTACGTTTGAAGATATTTTAATTAAACATTTTTGTATATAATATATACATAATATGCTATACATTTAATATTGACACTTTAATTAGAAAATATTGAGTCAAAGTAAAAACCAACATTATACTTTGTATTAAATAAGATTACCCAATGTTAACAAATATACGATATACTATAGAAATCAAACGGTTCGAACGAAAAAAAGTTGGACGACGTATAAGCAAAGAGATCAATTTAACAGTATATATATATATATATATATATAATAAAATAAAATAAAAAAGACCAAGATGGTAGAGGCTAAAAATAGCATGGGTCAAATCGAAGAGAAAAAAAGGAGTAAGGAACGTATCTTGAAACAGGTCGTCCATCTCATTCGTTGTGTACACGGAGCGAAATAAAAAAGAAAAAGAAAAAGAAAAAGAAAATGTAAAAGAAAAAGAGAAAGAAAGAAAAAATACCGTGTCGCGAGTTGACGACTTACGGTTTGCTAATTGCAGCAAATGAACTCCAAAGGTAAAGACCGAGCGATTCGATTTATTCGATTGGTTTGGTATATGCGTGCGTACGTGTAGCAATTGAAGGGAAGCGAATAAGGTTAGATGAGGTTAGGTGCTTGCACTCGCGCGCGAGAGATAAATTTTAATTAGTTTGGCGCGCGCTGAACGCGTCGAGGGAGACCTTCGACGATGCTCCAGATACCGAATAAAGAAAAGAGAGGGGTCGCCGAGAGAGAATTGGATTGGTCGGACGCTTGCGCAACACCAGGGCGTTTAACGCTCGGTGTCTACACCTACTGATAAAAACTTTAGGTCCACCTCGGTCGCGCCGACGCAGATCAAAGAGACCGCCCCTTCGAGCCTCTCTACCCACCGTGCATGGTGCACCTGCTGTTCGTGTCTCCGCGTAGGGTTAATCTATATGTCGATCGATCTCTCCACCACTATATAGCTACCTTTTTTTTTATTTAATTAACAGTTGCCAATAATATGATACTTCTACACCTTTCGTTTTTGTATTTTAACTAAATACAAATACAAATACTTTACAATAAAAATAATTAATCGAAAAGTGAATAAACTCGACCATTACAAAGTCTGTTGCGCTCGTAAGAAGAATAACGAGTGCAAAAACGATCGCGATTCGATATAAAATCAGGTACTACGGGAGCAAAGTATGGCCGTGCAATTAATTTTCATACAAATTCGATTGAATTTTCGATGAATCGAGCTCATAAAATTTCATAAACTTGCGAAATCTATTGCGAAATCGTCGCTAAGAGGAAAAAGAAACAGGCAGCTAAAGAGACGACGGAAAATAATCTATCTGCAGTAGAGCATTGGTGTTTCTAGTATTTTTATTACCATTGTTTTAATATTTTACGGTTGGGATTTTATTAATTCAGTCGCTCGAAAGGAAAGAGTTTATACTTTGTCTATAGGATAGCCTACGGTGAAGCAGCATCTCTCACTCTCGAATGGTCATTACTATTTTTTACGATCGATCACCGCGGCGACTCTCATTACAGGTAAACCATTAAACTTTTAACTGCTACAAGCGCAAGCTGCTCTTTTCGCCTTACTTTGTAATTTTCGTACGATGCATCCGTTCTCGCTCGTATATTTTCATACGTTTACAATAATATACATCTTTTCTTTCAGCTATATATAACCCATACGTATATAACTTCAAAACGAAATAAATTCATTATTATTAATTATTAATGTGAATCTATCGATCGTTATATATACCTATACTATACCAATGCTACACCTATATCTGCATATTACTGACAACAAAATGTATTGTTACTCCAAGATGATAATCTGCTAATTATGAAATACCTGTTCGACAAACAGATTAGAGAAAAATAAATCACCATTCGTTAAAATAAGAAACGAATCTCGCGACAAATACCAAAAATGCGTGAATAAATTTATAAATAATAATAATATAATTACTCTTTTGAGAGCCAAACAATTTCTATTTGCGGAATCTTGAAGAATTGCGATATTTGCGATGCACACATTAACCAAAAAATATTTTATGTAAACAATTTAGTAGGTGCTAAAAATAAATTAATTTAAAGTTTAGTGATTGATAATCATGAAAAGGTTTCACGTTTTCTTACAGATATTTTTTGTCACATTTTTCTATAATAAACTATTTTTCATATAAAATAGTTTTCCGGTAATAATTATATTTTTCGATTTAATAACATCTCTCATAGCAAAATTTGTGCCAAATATTATATATTCACTGAGCAATTTAAATGTACGTTCAAGTATACAATTTTAATTATTTAAAAGAAGATAAAGAAATACTTATCAAAGTTAGTAAAGAGAATACTGTAAACATTTGATACTTCGAAACAAATAAACTCATTTTGAATGTATATTTAATTTTTGAATCAAGATGTACAGTTTGTCGTTGTATAAATTTGTCCTTCGCGAGAGAGTTTTGATGAAAAAGCTTGGAACATCCAACGGTTAGAGACTCGAAACTATTTCTATGTGAATATACGGTTTTTGTTACAGACAATATGTTTATAATTGATATAGAAACGATACGGAAAGCTGCTATAGAAAGTTATGCAAATTTATTCGTTTGTACATCCTTTCCTCTGCCTTCCTTTCTCTCCTTATAATTGTAAGATACAAATAGCAAATTAGCACATCCTAACATTAAAATCAGCGCGTCGGATAATTCGACGTGATAACGAAGAGCAAAAAATGAACGGTTGCAGTAGGAAGGACAAAAAATGAGCGATTCGGGTATCACACATAAATCATCGCGTTCAACGCACAGAGAGAAAAAGAGAAAAAGAGAAAAAGAGAAAAAGAGGAAAAGAGAAAAAGAGAAATAAGAGGAAAGAAGCGTAACCCGAAAAGTTGACCAGTAGCCGGTGAATCTGGTTCTGTTCAAGCTTAGCGCGAAGGCGCGAAGGTTCAGAAGAAGCTAAGTGAAGGAATACGCAGTGGATAAGTAGAAGGCGCACCGACGACTGACTCGAAGGCAGCTTTCATCAGAATTCATGGCCGCTTGATTACGAGTAATAAAGCGAGCGTTAGGACAAGATTTACGATCTTCCTCCTCTCCCCCCATCATGCTCGCTCTCTCCCTCTCTGGTACTTCAACCCCCTCAGGCTTCTTCTCCATTTTTATTTTTAATTTTACCTCTGTCTTTCTCGCGCGCTCTCCCTTTCTCTCCCTGTCTCTCTTGGTATTTTTGCGAGCGGTTCCCTCGAAATATCATTGTTTGCGTGCATTTTTTCTCTTCTTTTTCTTGCCGATCGGTATTACGAGTTTTTACCGGCGCGAAGGTGATGATAATTGCAGACTGCTGTGTGGCCAAGTGATCAAAATTTTAACCTTTTAGACAGTGTATATTTAAGCGTTAACCACCTGGTCTTGCTGAAACGCGCGCGGCTTTGACTTTTTCCATTAAATCGACCTCTCGTGTGCAAGTTTGTTCAAGCTTCATTTTATTTAAATCCTTTTTCAACGATATTTTCGAAAGATCCTCAACATACGTTTTGTCTTTAATTACCCATGCGAAAAATAACTTTGATCGATTAATCGTTCGTTAATGTTTATATTCATTATATTCAAATTCGAATGTTTACAATAAAATGAGTATAGAAAGCTCGTATATTAATAAATAACCCACACTTGCATGAACGATCATTTATAAAAACCGAATTTATATTTCAACAATTAATAGTGCAAAATAGATAAAACAGAATCGTTTTTTTTATTGGAAGAAATTTTATTTTTATAAGCTATACTTATACAAAGAAAAACGTTTACTCGTGTGCATATTTGCTTTTTTAGCTAAATGATATGGATAGATGAGATCTTGAAGATATCTGCTTTGTTTGTACGATCGATACCTGGTTCTTTATAAACAATTAACAATGTACAAAGGCGATAGTCATACTCGGTTAAAAAAAGAGAAGGAAAGACGTTGCAAATAGGCAATAAAATTGGCATCTCTCTCTCTCTCTCTATACATATATATATTACGATTCAAGGCATCCAAGTACATAAAGAAATATCGAGATGCAGGTAATTATAAGAATAGAACGTCTACGAGGAAGCGAAACAATATATAACTACAAAAGTTTTTATTGGTTTTCAATTTTGACGAGGAGGCGCCTGGATTTTCCTTCGTTATATACCTCATATTACTGGCTGGCTGTATTATATATGCAGAGGCAGAAGAGGTCCGGTCTTAAAAGCCGTCGGGCATGCCCGGCCCTTTGGACGTTCGGAACTCCCTCTTCTCCCATCTCTCTCTCTCTCTCTCTCTCTCTCTCTCTCTCTCTCTCTCTCTCTCTCTCTCTCTCTCTCTTACTCTGTGTTTCCTCGTTAGAAAGAGCGTTTAAGTGTTGGGCATTGCGCAATAAATTTCCAAGCGGTGCAAAAACTCGCGCGCCAGCCGAGAGACGCGGCAAATTGATTTCTAGGCGCGAGCACAACACCGGCCGACCCTCTTTCCCCTTTCACCCCCTCTCTCACTCTCTTTCTCTCTCTCTCTCCCTCTTTCTCCACTTATTATTATCATTATTCTAACATTCATTCTGGAACACCCGAGGTTTATGATAATTTACTAAGTACCGAGCGCGACAACGCAACATCACCTTTATTTCCTTCCTCGAACTCTTGATTATAGACTCAAATTATAAATAAATTCTTCTTACTTATTTTCTTCTTCCAATCACGATTAGAGTTCGTCGTAGACATTTTTTTCGATAGACGAACCTTTCCTTTCGCTATAATATAAACGAATTAAACGTATCTACTCTAACTTAGGAAATTCGCATTAACTTTTTCCTATATACATGCTAAAAAACAAATTTTTTTTAATTAACTTTTTCAAAACTGTCAATTATCTCCTCATATTTATTTTAATTGTACCTTATTCAAAATATAATGTCATAACTCATCGACACAATTCACAGATATATTTACAATTATAAACATATTTTTTTCTACAGACCTTAAGTTTTTGTATTAATGTATAAATCCATATATTTGTAAAATTATTATTATGCCGCAAGATTTCGAAGGTGGACGGAATACACGTTATACCTGCCCTCGAAATTTTAGTTTGTCAAACTGACAAGTCACTGCTCAACTGATCATCTGAAATCATTTATTTTCTAACAGGGCTTTACTGTCAAATATGTTGTACGTTAATTCAATTTAAATTAATATTTAACACGCTCGAACAAATATGTAGTTATTTATTCAACGTAATTATTATACCTTATTCACGATAATATCTTTTATCTTCATACTTCTGAGCGAACTAGTAGTGTTTTACAAAAATTATAACCAAAAATACAAAAGATATACATCTTATTTTATTATATTATTATTTTATAATGAGACACTCATTCATATTGGATGAAAGCATTTTTTCTCTCTTTATTTTGCAGCATTTTGTAATAAAAAGTAAATTTTCCTTGTCACAAATTAACAGCGCAACATCATTAAAACCAAGGATATACAGGAAAATAGTCAAAATTAGAGTTGTCTGCCAAATGCTCCCTGCATTAACCGTGGGTTTAAAATTCCTGAAAATAATTGCGGGTACTTCCTACAAGCGGTATTACAAAATTCAAATTAAATACAAAAAATTCAATCTACGTACGGAACGTTTGGCACTGATGTACTCTTGTTGTATAACATATAATTGTAGGATTATAACCTTTCTATAACGTTTTCTTGACAAAAGTATGCATTTTTTATAATAATACATAGCCGAACAATATTGAAATACTTTAAAATATAATCGATTTTTTTCTGAGTGCACTCAAACTTTATGGGAAATTAAATCATTATAATTTAAATATACATGCCTAGTAAATATATTTGGCCATTTTTAATGTTTCCAGGTTAGGAATAGCTATTTTACAGGGTATAACTAGATCTACTGCATCGACTTTTAAAAATTAGGTAATTAAAACCGGAAAATTGTTATAATTTCAAACAAAGATGGAAACTATTGACATTGATTAAAATAATGATAATGATTTAAAGCTAGTAATAGTAATTATGCTAGCAAACATAAAGTCAATGGATAACGCTACATCCTCGTTGAGTACTTTACTTGATCATTAAAACAAGCACACGTACGACTAAAACGAAATGGTCACTTGTAGAGATTGACTATTTTAAATAGGACTGACTTTTATACATATATTTACCACTCGAACGTAATGACTTTCGGTACATAAAATAATCCACTTGGTCCTCGACTCGATACGTATACAATCCAAGAAATTTAATGGACCGGTTGACACGCGCGATTATTAATACAGTTTCATAAGCCCCATTTACGTAACCGCCCGTAAAATTAATTACACTTTTTTTTCAATTAGGAGCATACACACTTTTAATCGTTTGTACACAACCGGTAAAAAATGAATTTTTAAATTAAAAAAAAAATGTATTATGTATTTGTGTGCGCGCGTGTGTGTAAAAAAAAGGAGAAGAAGAAGAGGAAGATGAAATTACGAGGTATAATATAACCAAGTTAAATTGACGGGAAGTTTAGCGGTATTTAAAAGAAATAACAACACGAGTATTTCGAGTGATTTAAACGAATTACAAGGCAACATCGATTTATTGCAGTTTGAGTATAAAATTGCTACATAATGAAAAGGTAAATTTCTAGTCCCTAGCGACAGCTACGAATGACCGAACATTAAAAGATGGGATCGGCTTCGTTCTGCTATTAACTCGAAACTTAACCTCATTATCGTCTATTACACTGTATTTTTCTTCTACTCCTTCTACAACACGCGAGCGTTAGCGTTAGCACTCACATGCAGATACTCTTACTTTTGTTCGCTCTGAATGTAGGTCCAAGACAATCCTAATTCTTTCTTTTTTCGACTTCTTATATGTATATGTATATGTATGTCGCTTTCTTTTGTTTAATTTGTACCAGTTACATGAGCTTTTCTCCTTGGTGCATGTATTTTTCCTTAGATGAATATTTATTTTTTTCAGGTTATTTATTCACGTGTTAATAATTTTGTGGTACCTTGTTAAAAGAAAAGTTTAATAAATATTGTCTAAATCACAAGGATTAAGTCATGGCGTATGCAAGATTGTGTTAATTACTTTTTATGGACGGGAACGTTTCAAGCATTTTATCCACAAAACTTTGATGCTTCTTTAAAAACTCTCTGTTACTTTAAATTTATTTAAATGCTATAAAACAGCTATGCTTCTTCTTGTATACAAATGTACATACTCTAACCTTTATGGTTTAAAAATAGATCATATTTTTACTTTTCAAAGGTATCAGTTTACAATATGTCTACCTTTTTCTTTTTATACATTTTTGTACTATAAAGATTGCAATGGTATATTTTATATAACTCAAAAAATAAAAAGTAATTCATTAATTATTTGTATTAATTCAATCAATTTCTCGTTTTTTAAACTATTCATCAGTTTATATATATATATAAATAATGTTTGAGTTCAAACCGTTTCATCATTGACTATTTATTAACAGTTTTTATCATCATCCTTGAGATTTCTGAAATTGAAATGTCTATCCAAGAGAGAAATATATATTCGAAAAAAGAAAGAAGGCAATGAGTTAAGAATTTGTTTATATCAAGAGGAGATTCTTAGGCAGCAGACGTGCGGTGTGTAATCATAAAAACGACCTTAAAAGAGATTTAGCCAAATAAAAAATGACTGTAATAAAAACGGTTTGGTCATAAAATATTTGTTATAATATTTAATGAAATACGTAGGCGTTTCATGTTTTTATCGTATACACTAAGACGCCGGATAGCATTTTATTCCATATTATGAATAAAATTATATGTACGCTGTTCTATAATTTAATAAATGATTTATCACGAAAGATATATCGGTTAATAACTTTTAAACTTATCACGAATAAAATTTCATTTAAAATATAATTCAAAAAGCTTTAGTACTAATGTCTATTAACCATAAGATGGTACATTGGATGAAGAAACATCTTTTATGTAATTCAAAGGTACATTGCGCGGGAGAATTACTATCCTCAAAAGTAAAAAAAGAACAATTTCATCAAAGGTGTGACATTTAAAGCCGGATTAAAGCTAAAATAGCAAGCGATTAGAAACGTATAATCTGTTATAATCGTGAGACGTAAGATTCCGCGTGAATTGGCATTCGCGTCAATGTCTGGCAAGGGTTAGAGCGTTACGTAAAACCCGGCGCCACGCGACATACAGAAAATGAGTCATCGTTCCTGATGCTGCTGTTGCTGCTGCTTGACCCACCTTACGTATGTACTACCCAAGGTACTCCAGGATAAAAAAAAAAGAAAGAAAAATAAAACGACATCACTCGCCAAATTCCTTGATGTCAAAACCGAGGCTATCTTTTACTCTCTTACACTTGAGTAGAAGAAGAAGAGGAGGAGGAGGAGGAGGAGGAGGAGGAGGAAGAAGAAGAAGAAGAAGAAGAAGAAGAAGCATAAGAAGAATCATCTTTAAACTCGAAAAATTCTAATGCGTCTCTAACGCTTATTTAAATCTTCGTATCATATGTTTTTTTGTTCTGTCTTTTAGTCAACTGGACTTTCGACTGGACTTTTTAGTTACGATTTTAACTTTAGGACTCTTGAACAAAACTAAAGAGAAAGTTTTTACCTGGTTGCGCGCACTTGAGCGTGAAATCGTGCTTTTATGATATTATTTACGATACATTTAACCAGGTAAAACGTTCTTATGGACTGCATTATTTAAACTTACTTATTTTTCATAGCTACGTTATTATGTGCGTTATATACTTTAACTTCTTTGCTTTTTATTTTTATCTCCTCGACTAATTAGGTGATATTGGAGCAAGGAAACATTGTTACAATCTCCCGTGTAATTGTAAATTTAATTAATTTGTTGAGTGTTACGTTCAAAATTATTAATAACTCGTTCGGATTAATCGAGGATACTGCACTTATCGCTTAAAGTATATTTTATGTATAATATTACTTTTTTTAGATCATTTTAATTGTCCTAATCGTTAATATCTGCCCTAGCTATTAATACCAATTTTATCCTGGACACGACTAACGTCTCACAAAAGATTTATTACAAATCGTTCGGTATCTTACGAATTTAAATGACTCTAATCTGTATTATTTAATAATCCTTACGTAAATCTTGAATATTGATTATCTTAAAATGCTTTCTTTATTAACATAAGTAGGAAAAAATATAACGTAAAATTATTAAGATGCGCACGATTTTTATTACCAAATGGTATATAAATTACCTGCATATTCTGTATAGATCATCCGCATCATCGCGAACTTAATTTTATAAAGACTTATTCCTTTCAGACAAAACGAAGAGAACTAATTCAAGTTTTAAAATATATTAATTTATACACTTATATAATACGTTAGTATATCAATAAAATTAATCTATTCGAGTGAACGAATATAATTATCCTGAATTTGAAAATTAGTAGACAATGTATACACCAAAATGTTTCATAAACATATTGTAATTTAAAATGTAAAATGATAAACTGCCGTAGGAAATGGTCTAAAATTCTCTTAAGGTAATTAACAGTTCTTTAAAATGTAACCTAGAAATGGATAATTAAAAATAACTTTTAAATATAATTAAATAAAATTAATTAACACTTTTGGTGATTGCAGAATGTCAAACAAATTGTAAACCTTCATTCTTTTAATACAAACATTTTTTTTAAATCAGTATTTGTAAATATCGTTAATTTATATCTCTAAAAATCTAAGCGAAGTAAGATGTAACAATCTATGAAAATAAGAGTTCCGAAGAAATACAAACACTGGAAATATAAAACGAAACAACGTATCAACCGGAATCGAAAAAGTACTCGGAATCAATTGATACGAAATGGTAACGGTAAACAATAAAAAGTAATGACAAAAAAAGAAGCGAAAAAAGGAGCGAGATATATGCAAAGATTCGGTAATTCTCTCAAGAGAAACGATGTGGGTCAACTTGAAAGAAAAGAAATAAGAGAAAAAATCTACTAAACATTGGCGTGCGCGCGGTTGCAGAAGCTGGTAATAAAAATTTCGGCGCACCTTTTCGCAGCTTCTGTACTCGCCGCCTGCCAATCGTGGATCGCTTTCGTTTCCTCCTCGTTGTCTCCCTCCCTCTGGGTAAACGCGTATCACTCTGGCGTTACTTTTTCACGTTGTTGTTTTCTTTTGCTGCAATAACAATCGCTTTGTCGAATGGCTCGAGAAAGAAAGCGGGCATTATACTTTTATGGCTTCCTTTTAAAACTCTATACGCGAGCTCTTTATGCCCATCTTTTGAAAACAATGATTCTCCTGGCTGTTGGCTAATTGTTTTGTTTCAACATATTTTTGGGCGTTTATCGACGAATCTACTTGTACGAGCTGCATGTGTTTTTTAGAAATATACATAACGGGATCGATGTTCTCGTATTTACAGTAAAAGCTTAGAATTATTACTATAACATTTTAATGATTTTAGTAACTGATAAAAATAAAAAATGTTGATTGATAAATGTATTAAACATACTTCAAAATTTCGAGTGTTTTTGTAATTTAGTTGTTGTATTGTCATAATCTCAAAATTATTAAATATTATTAATAATAGTGGAGGTGTAAACGTTTACGAGGATCAAAATTTTGTATAATTTCTGTATAGTTTCTCAACGGATGTATCTTGATTTATTGTATTATTAATATAGTATTTTATATAATTTTGCCAGGCTGCCTTATTATAATGACAATATTTTCAATTTACTTACAAGATACCAAAATGGATCGAACTCTGGTCTGCGCGCAAAGTATCGGCACGTATAGTATGAAATGTCGACAAAATTCATGGGATGAAAAACAGTACGGATAAACACGGAAATATAGATAAGAAGAGACGATTCGGCAGAAAAGGTAGAGTATAAAATGGGTGTCTGTAAACAGTAGAAAAGTAAAAAATAATCGAGATGTCGGAATATAAGCTTCGATGAGATTTTCGCGATGATTGATAATGATGAACGCCGAAGATGTTGAACTCGCGGTCGAATTCCAACCAATAAGAAATTACACCTGATGCGCGAGCTAATGAAATGTGCTTTCTCGATGATTAATGCCTAGCTGGTGGTACCCCGAAACTCGGTACGGTGTGCGCGAAATAACAACGAAGTACCGTAATACCGTGTAATCAGAAGCCGCGCTCTGTCATTTGTCTTTCATCAGCAAGCTATATGGTACGTACACACACGCGCGCTCGAACGGGCACACACGTACACATACACTTAGCGAATCCATCCGTACGCATTTGTCCCCAATTTTGACTAGTCCTTGTGTCACACTGCCAAAATGCCTTGGACTATTGTCTTACGTAACATTTCGAAAATTACCATTTCCATGTGTCTCTTTTAGATTTTACAGTAATATTTCAATAAGGCACCTACTTCATTTTTATTATTATGCATCTTTGCATAGATAGGTACAATGGTATACGGATATTTGAATCACTAAAAATAAAGACAAAATTTACCTCACAATACGTATACCGCTACCTAATTCTATTGAACACATCGAACACTTAATTGTGACGATTTATTATTTAACTATATACATTTTGTTTCGTCTACTCTTTCGTTTTCTCGATCATGCATGACGCGTTAATTTATCTTTATTCTTTATTTATATATATACATATATACGTATAGGTACGTGTGTTATTTTTTTATTCAAGGTTGTTGCATTCTTTCGTTACACAACAGCATCGTTAGGTATTTCTGCTAACCGTACAGTATGTTTACTTTATGCAAATTCATTTATTTGTTATTTAATGCATTTTGAAATTTGACTAAACTCTAGTTTATTTTGCTTACGGTGAAATATTTTGTTTGGTTACCGATTTTCAAGGATGGATTTATACCAATTTCCTATTTATAATTTTCGAACACTATTTTCTCTAGAAGATTTGCTCTAGATACATGTACATAGAGAAAGCCATGTATCTAACAACTGATGAAAATTAAGGTACATTTATTGCAATAAGAAGATAATATTTAAAATATAAAACGAAAATAGGTTGAAAAACTTCATTTTTTAATATATACAATTAATATCTGCAAACCGAAAATTATGACATAAATAAAATATTAAAACAATTTTTAATAAATGAAAAGTGAAATAAATATTTAAAAAAAATTTTATTCTAATCATAAAAATTTTAAAGAATTCATAAAAGAATCACTATTATTTTTTAACATTTCTATAAGCACTAATTCTTTCGTGATATTAAAGATTGCATTGACCGAGAGATAGCCTATAATGTTTATAATATAGCTGCAAGTATAATAATACAGAGTAATTACATGACGGTTGGAAATTGACGAGGAGAGTAGACGAGAGAAACGAGTCATCGAGGAAAAGATTGAACCCGAGAGAGAGAGAGAGAGGGGGGGGGGGGAGAAGAGTTGCGATTCCCGGTATACAGGCCGACGACGACGTGTCTGGAGAGACAACTACGTGCACCAGACATTCCGTCTCTGTCTCTTCCATCTTTACACGAGCGAGAGCGCGCAAATTCAGACAAAGTCCGCGGTAGGTCGGTAGGCGCCTAAGTAAAAAGGCCGAGTCCACGACTAATTTAGCCCAGGATACAGTTGAGAAGAAAAAAAAAGTCAAAGTACAAGAAAAAGACTCTCCCGATTGTTTATTCGTCGAGGCGAACCTACTCCACGGGGATCTTGACGCGATTTAGTGGCGAGTCATGGTTTTCTTTGATCCGCGCATATGGAGAGAGGGACATGTAACGGTTCTACCCTGCGACTTGTACTACTCCTGCAATAATTTTTTTATACTCTCCTTCCCTCCCTCCTCTCTTTCCCTTCCAAATTTCGCCCCAGCCGTCGATGATTCTTTTACGAGCGCACGCGAGAGATTTATTAGCGTGATTAAACCCCGAATTTTTTAAAACGACGTACGCTGCTTTTTTATCCTTCCTTTTGTCTTGAGTTAACTTACTCACGATTTATATGCTTCGGCTGGGGAGCATTTTTAAAATGTATGATCGCTTCGAAATTTTGCGGTTAAATAAAACTTTCTACGTGTTTCTGTTGATACTTCTTTCCCAGGATCGCGTGTTACAAAAATAAAATGAAAAAAAATATATATATATATATATATATATATATAATCTTTAAAACATTTGGCTCTGTAAATAAATAGCCGGAGTCATTGAACCAATTGTCTAAAATAAAAGATTAATTGACAAGAATAGTTTCAAAGTTTATTGATTTTCAATTGCAATAAAATATCAAATTAAGGTTAATGTAAAGTTAATTACATTGAGTAGATTCACCGTATTGAAAATCACATAATATGATAAGCTGAAAATATTGAAGCTAATAAATCTAGTAGAATAAAAAGTTTATGTGAGATTTGGATAGAGTACGTGAGGCGACGTTAAGATAAATAACAATGTAACGATAAGAAATAGAAGCCACGGTAATTATGGGAAGATTCTCGAGTACGTTTGACGCGTTTGATTCGCGAGAAAAGCGCGTGTCAACGTAAACGAGAATGATACTTTGGTATGAATACGCGAGGCTAAACCACGGATTGGTTTGAGTGGCAACTATTTGCGGGACGAATAAAAAAAAGTCTCGAGCGGATAGTAATAGAAGGAGGCGGAGAAGTGAAAAAAGAGGGGTATTCCGCAGGTGCGAGTGAAACTGTGCGAGGATTATTGCGTGCGAAGAGATGATGAAGAAACGAGGTTCTTGTTGAGCGCCAAAATAAAGTATCATCGGTCTCGGACGCGTCGCGTCATCCATCAGTTGGGAAAAAGGTCTCGTTGACATCGACGAATCGTGCGAACTCGCGAATACGCGTCTCTCTCTCTCTCGCTCTCTCTCTTACTCTTGCTCACCCATTTTATTCATTTCTGTATAGGAGCGACCAGCTTTTCCCGCCGAGTGATTCTTTCGCGTCGTCTTTAGTCCAATTATCATCCACTTACCAGAGCCATCAAGCACTTAGGACAATTGCGGTAATCATAGGTCACGCCTGAGTGTGCTGGGCTTCTCCGCTCGTCGCAAGGTACACGCTTGTCAAACGATTAGCGGATCCACTTGTCATCGCGGCTTTTCAGCCGCTCCCCGTTTTGTATCGGAGCATCCGGGAAAGACAAGTTAAACATACGTTTCATTTGTTTCGTTATTTGCTTTCTCAACTGGCATTTACTTTTCTCTTCTGTGATCGATTAGTTTACTTGTCTATGTCTTACATATTTATACACTAAATTAATTAACATTATACCGCGGATCAATGCTGATATTAATAATTAACTCAATTTTTTCATTTTAACTATTCTAATTTGTAGATCATTATCGGCTATTCTAATATTTATATATTTCACGTTTAATTAGTGTATTTAATTGTTTATGCAGTATAATACATCCACAGATTTACGATTCACAATTCACGTTATAAATTATTAACAGTAAATTACATAATGACTTATCAAGAAATAGTAATATTGAATTGGTGATCGACCGTGATGTAACTGAGACTCAGGGTTCAGTGGGAATAATAACAGCGTAATTGGAAGAACAAATTAAATGAATTTGTTTGAAATTAGTTGATTTGTTATTAGAACTAATCAAAGGAAATGGTACGTAAAATGATTATCAATGATTAGCACTTATAATTAGCATATACAGTACCTTAGAAGATCGAAGAGTAATAGTTATCGAGTAACAAAGTAGAGGGAATATTGGTAATCGGTAGTTGTAACCGTATAATTCGTGTATTTACCCACCTGCAACAGAAAGGGGAAAAAACGAAAATGAAGATAATGTTACAAGTGGAACAAGATGATATAAAAAGGTATATGTATATACATATATACGTAGTAGTGTAAATAAAGTTTTTGCGGTAATTAAAGGTAGCGCTCGCAAAAGCTTAAAAAGGTTTGGGCGCGCGAATCCGTGCGAGAGAAAACTTTTTCGCTCGTAAATATATTTATCGCCGTAAAGCCGAGGTAAAGTTGACTAAAAAACTCAAGGGAGAAAAGTAAAAAAGGAAATGAAGCTAAGATAAAGATCTAGGGAGAGGAGAAACTTATTAATGTTTTCGGATACGTATATATATAAAAGAAACTTGCGCGTCTTTTTCATCATCAAGGGAGTATATATACGACAAGGAAGAGAGGAAGAGAGCACCACACGGAGATTTTGCTTCGCTCCAGGGATTCCAGAAGCATCGATCAGTCCTCGTCAAACCTGCTCGCGATCGGCATTTCGTATGTGCGCAAAACCTCCCGGCAGCTCATTTTCCATCTCGGTCTTTTTCTCGACATTTATCGCCACAGTGCTTTCTTCGACTCTCTCCCTCCCTCCCTCCCTCCCTCTCTCTCTGCGCGGCGTAGAGTATCCCGAGGGTCCCTTATTGCGTGTCACTAATGAAACCCACGGGGAAGAGGGATTACAAGCTTTCGTCATGCTTTCAATTTATAATGACCAACAACAGGGGAAATTCGTTAAGAGTGTATATATATATATACCTTGCCGCCTTCTCTCGCTTTTCGGTTCGTATTAAACGAATAACGATTATCAATTACCGTGCAATCATCGTTACCTTATGTCCCCCCGCTCCCCGCAGCCCACCATCCACCCATCACCCTATACCGATCATTTTCTTTCTTCTTCCGCTTGATCGTCTTCCTTATCTTCTTTCAGCACATTGAGGGATTCCTCAGTCTTATACGCCGTTTCGAATCTACTTTTCATTGCGAAAAATTAATCGAAGAAACCTTATTAACGATTGATTCTCTTGATTGATTTACTTGTATTATGGGACACATCAAATTTTACAGGATGTCAAAAGAATCGTAATTAGATACCAAAAATTTAATCGAATGATTTCGTCTGCTCAATTTATTTTTTGAACTTATGATTTATGTGTATCCAAAGGTTTTATATCAATGGAATGCGTGATTCGACCCGTGGTGGGGGCTAAAACTTCTTTTTATGTATATCTTTCTGAGCGCGCATCGAAATAAATCAACGAAAGGAAAGCGGACTTTTTGAAGGTGTTAACTTTGCAATCGTTATGATTTTTTTTCGATGAATCAACATTTTTATTGGAAAGTTGTTTTTTAACAATTTGTTCAACACTACTACCTTGCAGATAACGGAATTATGTAGGAAAGTACCGATCGTTTGCTAAATAAATAAGATAATATGATACGATAGTACTTGTGCATGTGTTGTCTATTTATAAATTTTCATCGACTGTTCAAAGAGTAAACTAAAAGTGGTATAAAAATGTTTATCTTTATGAACATTCTTTTCGAATGAAAAATCTATTTTGGCACCTACACTTCCTGCCATTCACGATTCTCTAACGTTAGAACATATTTCCTCCTTTAAACGCTGTTCTACTTATTTCTAATTATACTATATATTTAATACTACGTACTAATCTTCCCCGTTTTTCATCGTCAACATTCGAGGAACGTATTAAGTTGTTCACTAAAACTAGTATTAAAATATTAAAATGTTTGTATTAATGTTTGGATAATTATACAAACATGTTCGCGTAATTTTAAAGTTTTATAAGAACGTTTTATAAGAGGTGAATTTAAAGAATACATCGAACGGTGCGATAATCCCACGGAGATGCAGAGAGAGAAAGAAAGGAGTAAACATTTAGTCTTAAGCTCGTCAGTCTTGATCGTCCCATCCATTATCCGAGCTCGCACGCCGAATTCTATTCTCGAAATTGCCTGGTGGTACTCTCTTTTGCGTTCTCGCGCCGATGAGGAATGAGGCCAATTAAGCAGTATATCATTAGGAGCGCCGGGTAAGCGACAAACCTCCCCGTTCACTCGAGTAAATCACCCGCGACTACTTCGCTCGCGACTCCACTTCCGAAAAACATTGGGCTAATTGAGATTCTTTTTTCGGCTCCTTCTTCCATGCCGCTCCTCTCTACGCTGCGACTAATTTCTCGGGTTTGCGCAATCGCACAAAAAGATTACATCTGCTAAATCACGTGGACCCTCAAACTATAATGCATCTACTTTCGTGGAATTTTTACCTCCTATTTTATACAACCAATGCCTTTATAGCACGATTAATAAGTAATAATATTATTCTATCCTCGCTAATTTATTAGTTTTGACTGTGCGTTTTTCTAGAGAGTATCCAGACATTTAGAAAAATATGCTCTTGAAGTATACTCTTTACTTCTCGTCTGAAAATACTCTAATACACTATAATTTTCAATCTAATTATTCATTTCACCCTGATAATTTCGATCATTTTTATTGATTCTTTTGGATTTACGTATAAATAATTAAAATAATATTGAACTGATACTATTATTCAGCAAGCTAATACATAAATAGATAAAAGTTAGTAAAACACAAAAATTGTCTATTAATATAAATATATATTAATAGACGATCGAAAAATAGCAACAGTACAAATTAATTTGATGAAAAGTGCGATGGTTTGTGAACGATTAAAATGATTGAATAAGGTAGTCTAAGCATTATAAAAGGGCCGATTAAAGCATACCGGGTATATATCGTTGTCGGTGTTCAAAAGCGGATGCTCGAGTCTACTATGCCGAAGGATAATGTCAAAAGACGAAGATCGTTTCGTGTCGCGCGCGCGATAGAGAACAATAGCTCGAGCTGTTTAATCTGCACACGAGCGAATTGTGTAACAATAGCTGGTCTGTAAAGAGAGAGAGAGAGAGAGAGAGAGAGAGAGAGAGAGGATAAGATGGTGATGGGCAACAATGGCAACAAGACACAAGTGAGGGAAGGACAATAAGCGTCTGTTGATGCCACCTCTCCGATCTAGTCCGCGCAGCTTCTACCTATCCGCTCCCAGCGAAGATGACACTGGCCCATGTAATCGACTCATTCTCTTTTGTTACCTTCATTCCCAACTGCTCCCTTAGGTATACGTTTCTTATTCTCCCTTCAACGTGTACGTACGTTTCTTAGAACTATGCCGCTCCCTCGATGCTGCGGCGCTCTCTTTTCTCTCTCTCTCTCTCTCTCTCTCTCTCCCTCTCCCTCTCCCTCTCTCTCTCTCTGCCTCGACTCAATTAATAATTCAACTTCCGATGATAAAATACGCGTCTTCGACATCGATGCGGTTCCAAATGCGTTTCAGGAAAACTTGATCAACTACTACGTTAATTGGCAGTGACGGATAATGACTATTCTCTATCATCCATCATACTTGTCTCGTAGATCGAGATATAACCTACTGATTCAGATAACGCGGACACGTGTTGTATTTTGAATAATTTATCAACAAATCCAGCCGATACTGCATTTCATTGTCATCGTGAGAGGGGGGGGGGGGGTGCGAGGAAAGGGTTTGGTTAAGTATTTGTTTAATTATATAATCGATGTCACACCTGTTGCCAAGATCTTCGACGTCGCTCAAATCATTATGCTAACAATGTTGAATATGTTCCTCAATAACTTAATAAAAGTAATTTAAATTATTCCTAAACTCTTGGTTGTAAATATATAATTAATCCAATTAAATTATGTGTTTTTATATTACATACATCTAAACCTCTGATTTAAGAATTTTATTATGGAATATTTTTCTATAATTTTCTATCTATTTATTTTTGTGAAATTTGAATGGGCAAAAGCTCGGCTTTACAAAAATTTAAATTAAAAGTCGAAATCCAATCCGAGATATTTTACATGAAAATCGTTAGTTTAACTCTACAAAGCTTAGTTAAAATTGATCAAACATTTTGCATATATATTGGGAAAAAATGAATGACTACTTTAAGAAAAATCTGTTTTGGTAACGAATTTGCACGATTCGTGACAGTTCGACCATATTTCCAAAATATCGCGCTGCTTAAAATCAAAGGGTACAATAATTATTAAATTTGTGGAGAATCGGAGTAATCGTGATATCGATGGCTCCAATCCGAAAGGTCTTATCTCGCGAAACATTATTATTTATATATTATTTATATATTATATTATCGTTATTAGTCCGACATAATTAATGTTTCAACTACTAATTGTAAATTAAAAATTTTCATTTGAGATAAGACCTTTCTATTTTGTTTCGCGAGATAAGACTTTTCTATTTTGTTTTGCGAGATAAGACCTTTCGGATTGGAGCCATAGATATATTAATGAAATTCGAACGATGAAACGTAATAACTCAACGATGAATGAGTTGTAGAACGATGGAGTGTGGCGAAGGTGACCAGTAAAAGTCGAAAATCGGTTGAGATAGATACGAAGAAGTAACAAATCCATCATTTGCGAAAGAAGAAAAAGAAGAAGAAGAAGAAGAAGAAGAAGAAGTGGAAGGCAGCGTGGACGTACCGTGGACGACGACCTTTGAGGTCGATGGCACTATCCATTCTTTCCCGGCATCTTCTCGTACTGATTGCTCGCTCTCTTTCTTTTCCCATTGGTGTAGTAGGAGATGCAAGGAGAAGTAGCTAGTAGAAGTAGTAAGCGTCAAAACCGCTTGTGGATAAACGTTCCCACCGTCTAGTCACCCTCTCCCTCACCCTCTCCCTCTGCCTCTGTGGCTCTCTCGTTCGTAGAATCCAGAGAAGGCGCAGCGCTGTCTGGTCTGGTTAGAGTCGACGACTGGTCTACCTTTGCCACAAATACCCAGAGCCAGGGGGCTGAGGTAAAACCGGGAGCATCGCCACTTCTAAGTACCTACGTGATCAGCGATAATAACTGCGCCGATACCTGCAACAGCTTTTATTCTTACTAGAGAGCGGTCTGCTTCTTTTTAGCTATTGCAGGGAAACCCAAGGGCCTTCACCTACCCGCCTTCTTTTTTCTCGATCTCTCATCTCTCCTCTCTCCACTCACCACTCTCTTCCTCGATCCTCGATCCTCGATCCTCGATCCTCGAGACTTTCTGGCTTTCTTTCCCGGAATGGACTTGCCGATCCCGCGTCGACGAGCCTGCGCGTCGCGATCTTTTTCACTACGTTCGTCGCTTATGCGCATCGACGAGACGAATATTACCTATACGTGCAGTATACCTATATTACTATTGGAATACTTTAGTTTTTTCACCTCCCCCTCATCCCCCCCCTCTCTCTCTCTCTCTCTTCAGGTGTATATATAATCGTTATCCGTTTGAAACTGTTACCTCGCTTCCGACACTGATAAACTCTCTTTCTCTTGCGGGTTACGATGAGCAGAGCTTGACAGATGCTCGACGATCATAGTGATTGATGCGCCAGAGGTTGATTAAAATTTTAGATTTACTCTCTCGGTGTTGCCCTACCTCCTCGCGCACTGTAATTTTTCCAACGAACGAGTTCTAATTACTTATTTATGCTTTACCTTCTTAGAACGATGTTAAATGTGATTTGCGTCGGTTGATAGAATTATAAACGATTTGGTGAAAGAGAAATACGGAGCTCATTTGTTCATCGGTAATAATGGTATCGATTAATAAAATTCATTTAATCTTCTTATTTATTACCCGCTCATTCTCTTTTTTAGCTCATTCTTTAATTTTTCATCGCTTGCAGCGTACGCGCGGTGCTTAATGACGTCTAAATTTTCGTTGAAATTATCAGGTGAACTACCACAGTGAAAAAGTGTTATTTATACCTCTTGGTTCGTCTAAAAGCCAAATTTGATTCTGCCCGATGCTTCTCGTCAAACCCGCGTTTACCAATATTAATACAATGTATAAAATAACAATTATTAGACGTACACGTTTTTTCAAATTCAAAATAATTTAAAATTAAAAATAATATATATATATATATGGGCTATTTCACGTCAAGTGGTACGATGAAAATTTTAAATCGCTCCAAAATTTGAAAACAGGCTGGAAATATCTTTCAGAAGATAGAAAAAAATTTTTAGGTGTTAAAAATAATTTGCCTAAGAGTTATTCCACCATGAAAAATGGAAATTTTTCAATTTTTTAGAAAAATTTCTATTTTCAAAGCCATTTATCTCAAAATCTATTGATTTTTTTGAAAAAACATTAAAAATAACTTT
This sequence comes from Theocolax elegans, assembly GCA_026168455.1. Lineage (NCBI taxonomy): Eukaryota > Metazoa > Arthropoda > Insecta > Hymenoptera > Cerocephalidae > Theocolax > Theocolax elegans. The sequence goes on from CM047428.1 coordinate 81,243,250, forward strand.
TGTTCAAAATAATCTTTAGAACTTATCTACCTGGGTTACAATTCTTAATTTTAAAATCTCGAAGAGATAGGGCACTTGGAAATATTGAATATCAAAAAAAGGCGACCACGCCACAATCGATTTTGATCTAATACCGCTCAAAAGATCACATTTTTTGAGAGCTTTCGAATGGCGTTGGTTAGATTATTGGCCAAGGCCGCTGGTGTAAGTTATGCTCTAAAATACATGAAAATGAGTGATTTTATGAGGTTTATGGGGTATAACTTACACCAAAGGTCTTGGCCAATAATCTAACCACCGCCATTCGAAAACTCTCGAAAAATGTGATCTTTTGAGCGGTGTTAGATTGAAATTGATTGTGGCGTGGTCGCCTTTTTTGATATTCAATATTTCCAAGTGCCCTATCTCTTCGAGATTTTAAAATTAAGAATTGTAACCCAGGTAGATAAGTTCTAAAGATTATTTTGAACAAAAGTTGTTTTTAATGTTTTTTCAAAAAAATTAATAGATTTTGAGATAAATATGGCTTTGAAAATAGAAATTTTTCTAAAAAATTGAAAAATTTCCATTTTTCATGGTGGAATAACTCTTAGGCAAATTATTTTTAACACCTAAAAATTTTTTTCTATCTTCTGAAAGATATTTCCAGCCTGTTTTCAAATTTTGGAGCGATTTAAAATTTTCATCGTACCACTTGACGTGAAATAGCCCATATATATATAACAAATAAGAGTAAGAAAATAGACAATACTTAGCTAATTTGTCAGATTGACTCGTTTTAAGTAGTTGTATTCAATAGTCAAAAATGAAAAGAAAGTAATGTTCGTAATACCCAGAGCCAGGGGGCTGAGGTAAAACCGGGAGCATCGCCACTTCTAAGTACCTACGTGATCAGCGATAATAACTGCGCCGATACCTGCAACAGCTTTTATTCTTACTAGAGAGCGGTCTGCTTCTTTTTAGCTATTGCAGGGAAACCCAAGGGCCTTCACCTACCCGCCTTCTTTTTTCTCGATCTCTCATCTCTCCTCTCTCCACTCACCACTCTCTTCCTCGATCCTCGATCCTCGATCCTCGAGACTTTCTGGCTTTCTTTCCCGGAATGGACTTGCCGATCCCGCGTCGACGAGCCTGCGCGTCGCGATCTTTTTCACTACGTTCGTCGCTTATGCGCATCGACGAGACGAATATTACCTATACGTGCAGTATACCTATATTACTATTGGAATACTTTAGTTTTTTCACCTCCCCCTCATCCCCCCCCCCCTCTCCTCTCTCTCTCTCTCTTCAGGTGTATATATAATCGTTATCCGTTTGAAACTGTTACCTCGCTTCCGACACTGATAAACTCTCTTTCTCTTGCGGGTTACGATGAGCAGAGCTTGACAGATGCTCGACGATCATAGTGATTGATGCGCCAGAGGTTGATTAAAATTTTAGATTTACTCTCTCGGTGTTGCCCTACCTCCTCGCGCACTGTAATTTTTCCAACGAACGAGTTCTAATTACTTATTTATGCTTTACCTTCTTAGAACGATGTTAAATGTGATTTGCGTCGGTTGATAGAATTATAAACGATTTGGTGAAAGAGAAATACGGAGCTCATTTGTTCATCGGTAATAATGGTATCGATTAATAAAATTCATTTAATCTTCTTATTTATTACCCGCTCATTCTCTTTTTTAGCTCATTCTTTAATTTTTCATCGCTTGCAGCGTACGCGCGGTGCTTAATGACGTCTAAATTTTCGTTGAAAATTATCAGGTGAACTACCACAGTGAAAAAGTGTTATTTATACCTCTTGGTTCGTCTAAAAGCCAAATTTGATTCTGCCCGATGCTTGTCGTCAAACCTGCGTTTACCAATATTAATACAATGTATAAAATAACAATTATTAGACGTACACGTTTTTTCAAATTCAAATAATTTAAAATTAAAATAATATATTATATAATAATTTGCCTAAGAGTTATTCCACCATGAAAAATGGAAATTTTTCAATTTTTTAGAAAAATTTCTATTTTCAAAGCCATTTATCTCAAAATCTATTGATTTTTTTGAAAAAACATTAAAAATAACTTTTGTTCAAAATAATCTTTAGAACTTATCTACCTGGGTTACAATTCTTAATTTTAAAATCTCGAAGAGATAGGGCACTTGGAAATATTGAATATCAAAAAAAGGCGACCACGCCACAATCGATTTTGATCTAATACCGCTCAAAAGATCACATTTTTTGAGAGCTTTCGAATGGCGTTGGTTAGATTATTGGCCAAGGCCGCTGGTGTAAGTTATGCTCTAAAATACATGAAAATGAGTGATTTTATGAGGTTTATGGGGTATAACTTACACCAAAGGTCTTGGCCAATAATCTAACCACCGCCATTCGAAAACTCTCGAAAAATGTGATCTTTTGAGCGGTGTTAGATTGAAATTGATTGTGGCGTGGTCGCCTTTTTTTGATATTCAATATTTCCAAGTGCCCTATCTCTTCGAGATTTTAAAATTAAGAATTGTAACCCAGGTAGATAAGTTCTAAAGATTATTTTGAACAAAAGTTGTTTTTAATGTTTTTTCAAAAAAATTAATAGATTTTGAGATAAATATGGCTTTGAAAATAGAAATTTTTCTAAAAAATTGAAAAATTTCCATTTTTCATGGTGGAATAACTCTTAGGCAAATTATTTTTAACACCTAAAAATTTTTTTCTATCTTCTGAAAGATATTTCCAGCCTGTTTTCAAATTTTGGAGCGATTTAAAATTTTCATCGTACCACTTGACGTGAAATAGCCCATATATATATAACAAATAAGAGTAAGAAAATAGACAGTACTTAGGTAATTTGTCAGATTGACTCGTTTTAAGTAGTTGTATTCAATAGTCAAAAATGAAAAGAAAGTAATGTTCGTGAAGGGTTTAATTACAACGTTATATCAATTGAAACTTTAAATGTATATTGCAATGTCTATAATTAAATGTGTTTTCTGAATCGCGAAATAAACGAACGGGTACATCAAAGGTTAATTAAGCGAATGTGTTCGTAAAAAGTATCGTAGATCGCGAAGGTCAAGTATCAACGAAATTCGCGAGCGAAAGGTTGTATAAAAATCGTTTTGCAAAAGGAAAAGGAGTAGGTAACAAATGGTATATTCGACAGAGTTGAACAATTTTGTTTTTTGGTAAAACTGCGGGAGTTTTCTTGTTGATATTGAATTAACTATAGGTAAAAAATGCGTGATAGTGAATGGAAACACGAGTAACTATAACGATCAAGGTGAAGCGTAAAAGAAACTCGGTAAAGTAAATGCCAATAATCTAAGTCGAAGAGAAATATCTGTAAAATAAATAGAAGAATTTCCCAAATGCCAATGCGGATGACACGTGACGGAGCAAATAATTGTAGAATGCGAGGCGGTGTGTGCAGAGCGTGTACCCGCGCGCGTGTACGTGTGCAGAGTGAATTTCGTAAGAAATCAGGTGATTTAACGAATGGTATATAGCGAAACGTTCCCACGCACGCGCATTTGTTCGGCTTTTTTCCTCGTATATCCATTCCTCGGTCTCTAACTCGGCTGCTACGCATCGCGCATACTCGCCCATCCTGGTGTCTGTACCCGTACACGCACACGCACACGCGGGACGTTTCTTCCATTGGTTTTGTAAAGCCCATACGTATGTAATGTACGTACTCACGGACACACACCTGCCGAGGGGATGAGGAAATTCGCGAGGTATACAACAAGCCTTTCCACTCACCGTGAAAGATGCGGAGCGATATGGTAACCGATGCTAATTCGCGCGAGCTCGCGATTTAATTACCGCGCGTCGATGAAAAAAATGTTGTAGCCACCTCCGACCGCAGCCTGGAAACAAGTACAAGGTATACGATTCTTTCTCTCCTCTCCTCCCCTTCACCCTCCTCTTTATGGACGTTAACTTCATATTTTTCTTTGCCCGTGAGTTTTAATTGATTTTTTTCCCTCTTCCTTATACTCGTCTCCACTTCACAAATTACCTCCATAATTTATTATCCGGCGGATCTGCATTACCGTGTGTGCACGAGCCTGCTAAATACGTCGTAACTACTCTCTACGATTATTTTCATTTTACTATACGGTAATGGCATTTAAGTCACGATACCATACTAAACACCGAATCCACCACAGTCCATTCGAATAATTTTACAAATTTCAATTTGAAATTAATTATGATAACTAGATTATTTAAACATTTGAATGTCTATGTCTGATTAATGGAGTAATGGAAAGGTAAAAAAAGATGTAAGATAAATTGACGAGGTAGTTGCACCAATACGAGTAAATACGAGAGTGAAGACGCGTAAAGAGCAATTATATCAATTAGATTCAATTAGAGTGTTGAACAACGATCGAGTTAATAAATAAAGGATACATGTATAAGCAGATAGAATGAATGACACCTGATCGACGACAAGGAATTAAAATAATTTGATAATCCCGATGAAAAGAGTGCGCGGAGGGTAGAATACGAACGGTTGATCGCGGTCGAGAAAAAAATCGAGTCGAGAATAAAGGCATCGCGATAAATCTTGTTAAGAGGCATCTCGGTCTAACTAGGAAACTTATCGTACCGTATCACGGTGGTCAGGTTCAGGTAGAGGTATATCAATCCACCTTCGTCCTTGGCGATCTCTTTCGCGAATACCAGAGGCAAGAACATAACGCGAGTGATGGAGTCGCAGACCCGTCGGTTCGCTCGCGATGACTCGGCTCTCGGAGACGCGTATACGAAACTTTCATTTATCGATGGTCCTTGCGCGTCTCGAGATAACCAGAGGCACACAGGTACGATATGGAAAATAGGTGAAACGATCAGCAAGAGGAAATCTGCATTCTGGAAAATGCACCACATCATCACCGTAAATCAATCAACGTTCATTCCTGCGGGGATCACGATAGATTATATCCTTCTTTTCCTTTATAACTCCCTCTGCTCTCTCTCTCTCTCTCTCTCTCTCTCTCACACACACACACACACGCGCGCGATCATTGGTTGATACGTCTGGCTATCCTACCTTCATTCGGATGCCAGCTGATACACGAGTAACGTGCGGTTGAACCACATCGATACATATTTCTCGATTACAATCAATGTACCTGTACGTGCCAACTACATTACGAGATACTTTTAAACAATCCGTTGATCGTGAACTGGCTGGTTATTCTTAAACACCTCCTCTATCCGATAACTTACCTCGTTAACCTTACTTGTTAGTTAAATAACCAATGATAATTATCTTCGTAAAACTCAATTTTTGGTTTTATCTTTCTCGAATAATAATCTACTTTCAATTGTATTATACAGTAAGTATGAAAATTCATTTCCTTTAAACGATGTCTAAACAACAGAGATAAGAATCTACAAAGTAACATTGTACATTAGATCTATTATTAGATAATTTATTAGATATTAGATAATAACCTACTATTTTATTATACATTTACCGGTTACATACTTTCGATCTAGTCGAAGCATTGTTACTACTCTACTTACAATTAGCATTCATTTGTGGACCTGACTTTGTTATTTTGCGGTGTAAATTTATTATTATGGTTTTGTTGTGGCGCACCTGTGTTCTCTTTCCTTTGTTAAATTTCAATTCGTCAAAATTGGTCGACACAATTAAATGTATTTTTCGCTTTAAATTCACTACTCCTTTAACTCCTTTAAATTAATTATTATTGTAATAAACTATTTGTTAATTGGTTATCTTTAGTACACTGATCAGTATAATTGTGTAAAGTAGCAATAAGTGATTTAGTGTCTTCATATGTCGATCTTATCGGTTAGTTTTATTTCCATGTTTGGACTAGTTCAAGGCAAAACTACCCATTCGCCAGAGGTGAAAAATATAAGGAAATGTCTCTAACAGGATCGATAGTGGAAGAATAACTTGAAATATCAGGGGCACGTGAAATTACTTTCACTTATACAAGTATACACAAACTTATTAGGTAAACAAATGATTTCAAAATAAGAAAATGATAAAATTTAATAAAAATTAATGACTCGAATGAAAATCTTAAATTTGTAGTAATAAATAAAAAAACAAAGAAAACGTCCGATCGAGAACTTGTGCTTATAATGCATATAATAAGAAGTCGAATAAAAATGTATGTCTGGTATAAACATTTATCACAGGTTGGATTATTCATTCTACGAAGAAGGATACATTCCTTTAACGTTATCATAATAAGAGAAGGTGAAGGCAATTTATAAAGCGATAATAAAAGTGACAATGAGCGACGTAAAGATGGATAGGTGAAAATTAAGGATCATGTTTGGAAATTAGCCTGACCTCTCGGTTAGATTTTGACGAGGCGAGGAGTGATCCCACTCTTTTGGTAGAAGCAGAGAGAGGGAGAGAGGGAGAGAGGGAGAGAGAGGAAGAGCGGATAGATGAAAGGGATCGAAAGGGACACGCAGACACCGTTGCGCCGAGGTAAACAGAAGAGACAAAGCACACATTGTGGGGTTAATTTATTGCGTAAGCTACGCCGCCTCGGGTTACAAGTTACACCACGACTGAGTGGTACACATTATAAGGTAATTCGAAATTCGTGTAATGAAAGACGGCGCCAGAACCATAAAAATGTTCACCTTTTTCTTACACGCGCTCGCGAGTTTTTCGGGTTTCCAATCTCGATAAATTATCGGGTTCGTTATACACTCCGTTTTATTTTTTTATATCTTCAACTTTACGGGCTGGCAATTAATATTTAACTTTAATCAATATTTTATAAATTATTAAATATCTTTTTCAATTGCGTGAAAATTTGTATAACCGATTGTCCAGCGCAAGACGGCGCCTACGAAAAATCGACCAAGTAAAGTGCTCGAGGTCAAGCTTGCAGTCAAGGTCGAGTATGTCGTCAGTTTTGGTATTCGAAAATTTTCAATTATAAATTCCAAAGAAAAGAAAGTCCCGAGTTTTGAATAGAAGGTAGTAGAGAGGAAAGTATCTTGGGTATACAATAAAGTAATAGATTTATGCAACCAACGGGAATAGTTATTACGCACACAGAAAATCATTACTCCGAGTGAAAAACCACTCTACTAAATTAGCTTCTAACGTACGTAATATAGGTTTAAAGCTGGGAGACGCGCCTAAGTTAAATAAATTAAAATCAATGTTGTTACAACAAAAACGATATCGTAAATCGGTGCGAAGTTGGCACGGATCGTTCCGCGAAATATACGAGCAATGTCAAACGCATTTGCCAGATTGTATTTGTGGGAGAAGAAGAAAAAGAAAAAGTGATGAAATTTCGCGTTCACAACCGAGTACTACAATTTATATAATATAAAGTTGTTTGGTTATAATGATATAGCACATCAATAATAAAGCCCAAAGCGCCTGTCTGAGTGAGTGTGCGTGTATATTTAAGAAGAAAATGTTAAAAGGTTAAAATGTTAAATTTAATTTGCGTGAGATAGGTGTGCGAGACGCGAGGAAGACAGCTTAGGGTATATTTCCAGGGTAATTAAAAAATGCTGATACGAAACATGCCCTAGAGGCAAAATCGCAAATAATAAGGCTCAAGTTTCACGTGTCAAGGTAGATTAAAACGAAGGGTTATATTCATTCGTCAAGGCATTGAAATCCCGTATAGCTCTATACATTCTCTTTTTTCGCGTCAATGGATTTTATGATTTTTATTTTTTTTTTCTCCGGTGCTCTCTCTTTCTCTCTCTCCCTCTCTTTCCCTCTCTAGGCAAATAGAGAGCAAGATTAATGTCCAGACTCTGGCAAGGTATGATAATTCCGATTGTGCTGCAAAAAGCGAGAATAAAAGGAGACGCGCACGTCCAAGGAAAAGGATGAAATCATCCCGAAGCGGTAATAAATTATCGCGTTCGGAGTGAAGCGCGATCTTTTGCCACGCGCCCGAGCTCGCCCCGCTAATGATTTAACGAGCGCGCGGCACGCGATGGGGCGTGCTCCGACTCTTTTCCTCTCTGATCTTTAAACTCGGAAGATCATGCGTGCGCAAAACACAAAATTGAGCCCCCCTTTTTTTACTAAGTGAAACTTTCCAAATTCAAAGTGTTTGTAATTATCTTTCAATAACCAATCGAATTCACGTAGCTATCACATTTTTAAGAAGAAGTGGCAAAATATCATTATGCACACGAATAATGAGCAGGTAAGATTATATATTGTAACCTTAAAATTATTGTTTTTTTTCTTCGAATATCAATAATGTGATATATACAGTGAAATGCTTGTCAAACATGTGTAGTGCACTAAATACGAGTATAGATATGTGCTGACTTTTCCACCACGTTTACTTTAGCTGCACACTTGATTAAATTACCCATACATCATCGTATCTTGAGATAATCGGATACACGACTGGCGTACCGACAACTCGAGTAGCCCACAACGTACCCTGTGTTACGCATTGTCAAACGCTGATAAAAGATTATCCTCTCTGTTTCCGACCGGTGGTTAAAAGCAAATTAAACTTGATTCTCCGTTATGTTTCGCCGCTCTTAATCCCGTGCAATGCTTTTCTCTGTTTATGCGAAATCGGTGTTCTTCATACGCGGCGAGTTTCTTTTATTTCATTATGAAACAGTCGGCAAGGCGTGCGACTGAATAACAATAGCCTAGCGGACGATGAAACTTTCGGGAGAGACCGCGCGACGACGCGTGTTGATGGATTTTTTTTATTTTCTGCCCAACAGAGTCAAGGGGACCAACACGATGGGATACGAAACAATACGGACGTTTTCTCCGCAATTCCATTTAAACGCGCTCGCGACATCTACTTGTATACTTTCGACTCTCAAGAAATGTGTGAGAAAAAGATCGAGACTGATGTACAAAAATCGCAGAGACGCACACGCACATACCCACACGCATATATATATATATATATATATATGTGTGTGTGTGTGTGTGTGTGTGTGTGTGTGTGTGTGTTAGTGCGTATCAACAATTTATATAGAAAGTTACTTTGTTGTTGTTATGGAGAACGGACGTTTGATTTATTTAATCCAAGTTTGTTAAATTTTATTAAAATTATACAACTTAAGATTATATTAAAATCGTTTTTAATTATCAGGAAGGGTTTTTTATTCTCTTAGTTTACTTAACGTAATTATTATTAACAACAAAAAGAAATTTACATTGACCCGAATACATAATTGCAACATATTTGAATTCGCAATCAAATATTTTTAAAAATGTACATTCTTACTCATACATGGTTCAATCAATAAAAGTTCAATTTATTCATTGAAGAGTTGTTGGACATCGAAAATATTTTCTTCTAGTATTGCATATTTTCTAATAAATACGTTAAAAGTGCCCGGAATAATTTTGACTTACCAGCGAAATATTTGTACAGGAGTGTGCAGCATGAATACTAAAATTTTCAACTTAACACAAATACTAGCTGTATACATATGTACTATATATATGAACAGAGAACGATATTGTATAAAAAAAGTGAACAAGTGTTTGGTAATAATAAAATATTACAGACTGACAAAATAAAAAGAGATTGCAACTATTAAATTATAATGAATATTATAATGGATTGTAATAAAAACGATAAATTTTCTGTAAACTGTAAATATTAGTGCATTTTTTTAATAATTGTATGGAATGGATACCGTGTGCGATTTAATAAAATTTCACTAAAAACTATGATAATTACTAATAATGATTCAGTTTGCCAGTGGGCCTAGATATAATGTGCATACAAAATAGAGTTGAGTTGAGGCATCAATAGAGTAAGTTATATAAATGATAAATAGTTTAAAAATAGTTAGATCGCGAGTATTTGCTTGTCGTAGTCGGGAAAAGGCTCCGTGTTGTAAAGGTGACCGGGTGCGCGCATCGTAAATCAGCGTTTGCACAAGGTATCCCGGACTTGTCGGCACTCTGGTCATACGTATATAAATAATCAATTAAAAACACCTGTAGAGGCCGGCGTCTCTCGCCACCGCGAGAAGAAGAGAAGAAGTGGATATACCAAAGGAACCTCGGAATGCAGATGCATCGGCCGTTGTCGTCGACTGTTACTACTGCACGTCGCATCCTTCGAATTATTGCGCTTCGCGTCCTTCTTTCATACGCATATATCTAGATCCCTATAGGGGATAATATAACTACCTACTATACATACGTACATACTCATCGAGTAAACGATCCTCCTCTTATTCCTACCTACCTCGCGGTAATGTCTACGTACAAATTATTCACATTATCATCATCATCATCATCATTATTATTATTATTATTATTATTATTATTATATTTTTTCTCTTGAAAAATAAAACAAAATATAAACTAATTTTCATTTAAAAGGGTGACTAAAATAACTTCTACAGCCGGAAAATTACGTGCAAATTGAATAAAACATTTGGCTTAAAGGTTTGCAACGCAAACAATATGTTAATAAATTTGATAAAAGTCAAACATCAACGTAATTCCCAGTGGTATATAGTTGTACAGGAGATAACTCATTCGATCTGAAAGTGTTTCGCTAATGATTGTCTGCCACGTCGATTAGTTAGTCAGCCATGCCAAAACAAACGACCGATTAAGATTTTCAAAGGCACAATTAATTACGCACTGCCGACGCCGTTGCGTTAGATTTCATCGGATTTCAAGCTCAACAGGGAACGTCGATTAAAAATACTAAATACGCGCGTATGTACCTTCAGTTCCCCTGCAAATGCAACGCGAGAAGGACCAGTGGATCAGATTATTCTTTTCAAATCTGACAGTTCGACTCTAGCTTTTATTGTTTGCTTATTTATTAATTCATTCGTCGATAATTCTATTTATACATTATGATTAATATTTATTTTTATATTTTCTTATTCATTTGAATTATCTAAATCGTAGATTTTAATTTCATAAATTTAACTTTCCATAGAAACAAGTGACAACAAAAGTTTTTGTAATATTAAACATAGAAAAATAAGAGGCCAAATAATATCTTTACTATTTGAAATTAATCATTATTTAAAAAATATACACAAAAATGATAGATTAAATATTATTTACAATCATGCCACAATGCAGCTCGACTAAAAACAAATCGATTAATTTAATGAGATACACACAGGCTATACTCATCCATACGTATATTTGTACGTGTATTTTCTCTATTTTGTATTTTTCAAATCATATTGTTATATAATTGAATCCAATTTTGAGTCTACCTTTCCCAATTGAACGTGCATAAACACAGGGCGGATATTGTACCCATATAGTAGAGATGAAATATTGAATTCTTGAAAAGTAATATTTTTACATATGTCTTAACTAAAACGCGTCGATTTATTTCTTTAATGTAGATACGAGATGATGAATCATGTGCGTCAAATCTACCTAAATTGATTTCATCGCATCTTAAAAGCGTTATAGGAATAACCGTAATCTCGTTAATAGAGTTCGTACATTAAACGAATTAACCGATTAATGATTACAATTTATCAAACTTTTCTATGCCCATCGAATTTGTTATTTTCCGACTAATCAAACTTTTTATGAAGAAAATGTATTGATGTAGATATTTCTAAAACGAAGTTTTCACTTTAAAGAACATCTTATAGAAAAATAATGATTTATTAAAACAAAATTATAAATTATTATATTAACTTATGCAATATGTATCAATACACTTTTCGTTTGAAATACAAAACGCAATATTTTAGCAAATTAACTTTCGGAACTTTGGAACGAGCTCATCGGAGTCAAGAAAAAGTTATCGATTTTGATCAGACGTCAAGGCAGTCTCCCGTAAAAGTATATACGGAGAGAAAGAGAGATAGATAGAGAGAGAGAGAGAGAGAGATATCGGTCTCTCACCTTTCGCAAGTCGGTGCCCCCCTTATATTTTTCCCTTTTTATCATTCCGAAATGTTTTTGTTGCTCATCGGTCGCGTTTCCTCGTTACTCGCGCGCCCGCATAGAGAGGGAGGAGTGAGCGAGAGAAGAAGACGTGATTTACGATACGCGCCTCGTTTTCTTCTCCCGGGGCCGATCCATCCGAGAGCACACACGAGAGGGAGATAGGGAGAGAGGGAGAGAGGGAGAGAGAGAAAGGAGAGGACACACACACAAGGGAGAAAGGGGGAGCAGAACAAAAAAAACGTACGCGTCGTTTATTTAAAGTCACTTTCGACAGTCGCCTCGTTACTCGGCTGAATTTACGAGGCGCGCGCGCGCGAGCGGGCGAGCGCGATACTCGCGTGCGGTGCACTCCGAACAAAAGGTGCGCGTTCCATACGCGAAATTTATCGATCTATCGAAAAATCCGGTCCTGGCAGTGCACGCAGAAGCAACGTTGTCGACGCAACGGTTCTCCTCGCGTGCGCCACCGTCCACCTTGTTACTCGGTTGTACCTCGGTCGCCGGTCTGCGAATTCATATGTTCAAAAAAATTAGCAGAGACGCGATGGTATAATGACGTTACGCACCTGGGGGAGATGGGAAAGTCGTGCGGTTTGAATTAATGATCGAACGCACGTGCATGTGTGTGCCTGTATGCCTGTGTGCCTGTGTGCACAGGATGATCAACGAACGAGGTCGAATAATTACGCGGGTGAATGATGGTACGACAGCTTATGTACCGCGGCATTACTTTGTTCTTCTTACCTTTATTTATATCTGCACTATCTATTATTATTCTTCTCTTCCCTTCGTGTATTAGTTTTATCTCTCGGTGCATGTGTTATTCGTTTCACCTTGTTATTGCAATTTTAGGATATGCATATTTTTTCACGTACATTACCGACGGACTCTTTTTCGTTTACGTCACAACCAAACCTCTTTTCTCGCTACAGCTGCAATCATTTATTAGTAAATACGTATATTAACTTCCGATCTTTTCTAGCATTACAACTCAAAGTACCTTCGGAGTTTTAATCCAAACAAAGTATATAATAAAGATTCGACTTTCACGTCACTCGCATATTACAGCTCGGTTCTAAAATTATTTGTATCTGGAAGAAACGCGAAGCATCGATCAAATACTTAATTATAATTAAAATTGCAACGGTACGAATGTAGTAATGGTAGATATTGTATAAGTTTCCGTAATCGTCAAAGGGAATTAATTCGGTCGATATCGATGAACAAATCATGGACATCTCTCGTGTTCATCAGGCAGCACTGTTAGATCGTATTCATTAACGATGAAACCAAAAAGAAAAATAAATAATTATTTTTATAACTAAAAAGTTTAATCTTTAAATTACGTACGTCATAGCACATTAAAAATAAAAGTGAAAAATAATTGGATAGCGTGTGTATATATAGCGTGTAAAGCGTGTGAAAAGAGTATTTAAAAAACGAAGAATAAAGAGAGAAGGATCGAGGGTAGAGTAAATAGATATTAATGATCAGTGGTAACCGATCGAGGCGCAGGAGGAGCAGCGGCATCAGCCGGAGCCGATATATCGATCCGGAGTATTATATACCTTGTCAACGCTTGGAATATGCAGCAGCTTTGTCTTTCTTCCGCTCCCCCACTATACGCGCGCGCTCTTGGATTACGGAGACGAGACTCGACAGGAACGAGAGAGGAGGAGAACGCGCGAGCACACGCGCGCATGAGACTACAAACTGAGAAGGTACCTCCTGGCCCCTGGAGATACACCAGGAGCTCAATCACACTTCACAATACAGTCCGATCTCCTTCCGCTGACTAGACACGCGTACGTCCTCCTCACGATTTCTTCTTCGCGTTTATCGCGTTTATCGCGTTTTTCGCCAGCTCACGCGACCGATTCCTCTATTACACCAACTTCACCAATACGTCTTTTGCCTTATTGTTTCACTCTCCGATTAGCGTCAATGTCTAAATGTTGCTTGACGGTCGATTGAACGAAGACTCCACCAGAACAAAGATTCACCCGATAGACCCTCCCTTGCAACCGAATCTATCGGGAAAGCTAATAGTCGATTGAACCTCTCGTATAAAAAACAGTCGAGGAACGATCGATATAGATTAGAGTGAAGGTAAAGGTTATAAAATATAAAGTTGTTTCGACCGTACGGTTTTCGATGTTTGCTCAACGAAAAGCGAAGCCGGCTCGAGTCACCGGAGGAGAGACTGACGCGCTCTACACCGGCCATTAATACGCCAACGCAATGTAAATGACGCGTTTGGATATTCGCGAATGAGCTGCGAGCTCGTAGGTGTTATTGTAACCTCTAGCGTTCTCGAATCGGTACCGATTAAACGCCGATCGACAAATGGAATAGCTGGAAATTGCGTCACCGCCACCACCACAGGCGCCGATCGCACCTTTTTTTCTTTTCGTCTCTCGGATACGCTCTCTTCCTCGATCTCTCCGTACTTGTTCTTTCTTTTCTCGCGCGTAATTGCGCAACGAGATGACACGGAGCAACCGGATATTTCGGTTACGCAATCTACGATATTCGACAAACGATATTTCGTCGATTGATTATTTCTTTTTTCAAAGATTATACGAATATACCACATTCTCACCGCGTCGGCGCTTGAAAGGCAAATCAGAAAATATATATTATATATAAGATAGATCTTGAGAGTTAATTTCCCGTATATGGACATTTCAAGGGATATATATGTATATAGATATATGTTAGGTGCTTGGGGAAAATGTATACAATTATAACGAAGCAAGAAGAAAAAGGACAAGGACGTAATATCGTTATCTCGTTGTTATCTTCAACTGTAGAAACTTTCAATTTAAACTAGCACGCACGGTACGTCTGTATCGTATACAATTAGTTGTTGGTTTTTCTTAAACATGCGTTCGTTTTCTTATATTTAAGATATAATTATATTATAGTTTGTATGTACGTTTAACTATTGATTGCATTGTATTTACTTTACCGTATAATGCTTGGCCTTTTTCCTTTTAGTATTCTTCGTTATCTGTCATTATAAATTTTACGTAAGAGTAAACTTTCTTCGTGGCTGTTAACCGCGGTAATATCGATATTATTGCACCGAGAAAACTACGGATCAAATAGTGTATCATTACTTCCAATGTGATATTTCAATTTGCAAATCCAAAAATTGTCAAAAATTAAACATGTTATTAATAGTGAGTATTAATCTATTAGTATATAGGGGAGACTCGGGTATTTTTGAACAGGGGCATTTTTTAGCTTTTTGAATAGCTCTTTTATATCGTAATATTTATGCTATAATAGGACGGTTTCTTTAAATAAATGCTTAGATCTCAAATCCCCCATAGTTACGAGCTATTCCGAATCGATTGTTTACATTTACTCCTTTACCCGAGACCCGACAAAATGAAAATCTCATTTTATTTTATTTGTACTTCTCAGTTTTAGAAAGCACACTTGTGATGTAGTTTCTATATACCTACAAATTACACAGGTTAAAAGTATTCCTACTAGTTTTCTTTTGATCGTAATTACGTTGGAAAATATTAATTTACTTCTGCGCACTGTGTACCTCAAGTTTTTTTCTATTTTCAGGTGATTTTGAACACGAACCCTGGGGTAAATTTGAACGTGTTAAGTAAATGGGTGCACAATCATTTTATAGTATATTCATCGTGTGTCCAATCTAACAGAAACAAAACCTAGTTAAATTTCGCAAAAATAACTTTTGTTTTAATGTGAAAGTTGGTAAGTATAAAATGTTGTATTGATAAATTTGGTGTCTAAATTCTAAGAGTTGCTAGAAAGTATGGATTTGAAGTTCCGTTAGTTTAAATTGTAAAACATTAATCTTTGCATCGAAAAAAAAATAAATCGCAAATAAGTTGAAAAATACCCCAGAGTATGTTCAAAATTACCCCAGGGTTGGGGTATTTTTGAACAAAATGCCTTTTTCTTCAACCGTAAAATAAACCGCTCTATCAATAAATATCGTGGGTAAAAAAATTTGTCTTAATTATAGCTAGAGGCAAATACTTGAAGTTGCCATGGTTCCAAGTATAAATTAATTCGTTTTCTATAAATATATACTTTTTTGAGGTATCACATATTTTGCGATGATGAAAATATAAGGCACTTTCGTGTAACGATCGTGCCTAAAAATATACATGACTTTTCGAGTCTTCCCTTATCATATCAGTTTATTAAATATTTAATTTATTGAATATATAACTTCAAGTTGTACAAAAGTTATTGCAAGAGTAGGAGAATAAACTCATAAAAATGAATTAATTAGTGCTCGATGTAATAATAATATCGAATTTTACTTGATATTCATAAGTGGATAAGGTGTAAGGAAGCCCTGCTAGAAATCAGAAAATTAAAATTCGGCAAATAATAGGTTATTAACTAAATAAACGTATTTTATAGCTACTTCTGCTAGGTTGTTACCACTGTTAAATGAAACGCTTTTTCCTCTTTAATTCGCCCATTTCTTAGATTCAAAACAACTAATCATTACGATATGTTCATTTAAGTCCTTGTTTCAACCCATAAAAGATCGGATTATTTGATAAAATGGACACCGAAACTATACCTATTTCCTAACTATTTAAATGACACTTTAAATAGATTTGGAAAATAAATTGGAAATATTGCAAATCTGAATGATACTTTAAAATGACTGGTTTAAATGCAGAATTAAGAGTAAATTAGTATTAATATTCGAGTAAACGATCCAATTTGATTAAAAATTTGGAGTTTTAAGTACATGTATGGCCAGAAGGTGAAGTCAAAATATTTGGAGGTTACGGCAATCTATTAAATGGACGAACGCAGTGGAAAAAAGCGTTTCATTTAACCTATTAACTAACTACTTTTAATTCCTAAGTTTTAGTTCACATTTCCAGCAGGGAGGTAAAATAAGTTGATTCAGGGTCTTTATTTTTATGAATTTTGGGAAAAAATGCCAAAAATTGCTCTATTTAGATAGTTAGTTGATAAAATAAAGTATAGATTTTATCAAGTTAAACTGTTTCGGGTTTCTAATAGTGTATCATTTTAACAATATACCTACGATTCGAAAATTTAATTGAAATTCTGCTTGCAGATGGATAGTACACTTTATAGTAGATAAACTTATAGATTAAACTAGCACACATTCGTCAATTTCGGTTTTCCTTTTTATCATTCGGCGCACGTTGAAAAATACCCAGTAAAGAGACGTGGACGCGCGCTAGTGTGTGCATACACAGAGATAGAAACAAAGTTGCCGATCGACTTTTCCAAGCGACGCCTAGCTCCTCCCCCCGTAAGAAGAATTACGAAGGTTTTCGAGTATCCGCAAAATTGTCGTAGACCGCGCGAAGGTATATAGATACGCGAAAATGCGATATATGTACGAGTGCGATTCGAAGCACGTACCAGTTCGCAGTTCGCTTCTCTTATTTCTTCTCTTTTTTTATATTCCAGGTAAACGTCGCGCAATCGCCTCGAGGAGACTTTCGTTCGTGCTCGGATTAATTGCTGACTAAGGAAAGCAAGGTTACATTAATTACTTTTTGCGGATGAGTCAGTGCACTCGTACGTTTATATACAACGCGAAATGTAAATAAATGTTGGATGTCGATTAAATTTTTGTTTACCGTCCGTGCCCGTGTCCGTGTGCTCCTGTGCTCGTCTGCTCGTGTGCCCGTCCACGCACACACCTCCGCCTCTCTTTCTCTCTCCCTCCCTCCCTCCCTCTCTACACGCGTAATGCAAATTTTTTGCATTTTCGATATTACCGAGAAATTGATTTTTTCTTAACGTTTCTCGATCGTCATTTATTAATTTTACGCTTCGTACGAAAGTTTATGAATAATAAATATCCTATTTACCGCGTCGATTATTTATTATTATTGATCAAAGTATTATTTATTAAATAAATTACCCGATACGCTCGTGCGCACCAGGGTGAATTATATTATTATCTGTAAATATGATAAATAACCCCGGTGTAATTACGTAAGGAAATTGTTTGGTTAATTAATTTAATGGGTTTTATATCTCGCAACGATATTATTTCGGTCTCACTCGCATATGCTACGAGAGTTTTAACATTCCGGGCTGATGCTACTGTCCTTAATGTGTCACAAAATTACCTTTTCACTTACGCTTACTCATTTATTCTTATTATTCAAAAGTAGATTTTGCATTTTATTTTGCACTAACTCTCTTTTCGGTCACTTTATTTCATTTCTATTGCAATTTCCCTAAGTAAATGATCTTTTTATAGCGCTATAAAGTTAATAGTTTCGTTTGCATCTCTCGCGTAATCGAGCTATATCAAATAAATTATTACCTGTCGATAATAATTATTCATTCCTCAATTCCGAATGTACGATAATGTTGGCAAATAAATTTAATCGACATTCCAAGTTGTCCAAATGTATGTTTCATCTTTTCAAATTATCCGCGTTCACCGTTTATTTGATTTTTAATTGTAACAAAAGAAATATATCAATTTTGGTTAAAGCACTTCTTGCAAATAGAGATAACATAAAAAAGCACAACTAATTATGTTACGCACTGATTAGATCACTTGTTTTCAAAATGCTTAGGATAGTATAATTATGTAAATTATATATAGTGTTAATTTGATAAATGGATAAATATAACTAGAAATTAATATAGTGATAGACTATGACAATAAACAATTTACTTATTTATTATAAACTAAATAGGTTCAAGGGCGGAAGATGTTAATATTTCATTATATATGACACCTCGTTGCGTGCCATCGGCTGTATTAAAATTGCAAAATACTCGATGACTAATCAATTAAACGTAAATAATCAAGTACTCGAAATGTGGTTGCCGAGTTCATATCCATATTCCGTATTAAATTGACAGAATATTAGAAAATCAGAGTAGTAAGCACATGTATAGTAATGTAAGTTAAGGCAGTAATAACAAAGATTATTAATAAGCTGGGTCGATTGAATCGTCAATTTAACTGGTTACACGAACGCCGCCGACAAATAAACTGAGAACGGTAAACAAGACTCATTAAGCATTGATAAATCGCTCGAGAATATGAAAATATAATACTTTGATATTTCTTACTTACTGGCTCGCATATATCACCTAATTATCCTTTTCGTATTTAAACCGCAGAGTGATATAAAGGAACGCATCCGATTGGTCCGTACGCGTATGTGCCTCAACGAGCAAATATATAAATATTAAAAATGTATGCTCGACACCCGAGTATTTGCAAGGATTATGATGATTAATTTTCAACGCAACGGAAAGAGTGTGTGTGTGTGTGAGAGAGAGAGAGAGAGTAGAATCCAATCGGTAATCGAAGTAATGTCGGTGCCCCCGAATTCTGTAAGTGATTAAACGCGAACAAAGCCAACTCGGGCGTAATGAGGACCGCAAAAGCAGAAGAAGAAAAAAACCCGTTCCTTAATTTATTCCCTCGTTTTCGTTGGACCTACCAAAACTCTCTTCGCTCGAATATCCAGTTTTCCCAATTGCACGCAGGTCTCTACGGTTTCTTCTTTTTTCTCCCCTCTCCCTCTCTTTCGCTTTTTTTTTTACTTTCCACCCACCTTGGGTAATTATAAAAGAAAAGAAAGCGCGCTTCGAGGATGCGCGCTTTACAACTCGAAAGTTTGCGTACCTTTAATGCCTCTTTTTTACATTATTTTACTCTTCATCTTTATTCTATAAGCGAATTTTGTTTTTACAGCATTACTTTGTTAAATTAATGATATTAATGTGTTTCTTCTTTTTTCTTAATTATTGCCGAGGGAGGTCTGCACATTGGAGCAGCACCAACAACTTTTTTATGTAGTATTGAATAATGTTGCGATATTGATAAATAATAGATTAACTTTCTCAGATTTATTCTTTATTCGCAAACAATCATAAGCATTATTCTCAATGGTATCAAAAAATAATTTTACTACTGTACTAGACCTCAATATTTAATGATTTATCAGTTACAAAATTTAGTTATAAGTTTTGGTTTATTTGATTATTTAAAAAAATGGCATTACTAAATTATAATATCTTAATAAAAGATATATATTAATATTAAAATTCTTTATCTATTACGAATTTTTATGGTACATTTTAGGAGAATTTTAAAATTAAAATTAATATAAAATAAAAAAACTATACATATATTTTATAAAGGTAAATAATATAAAGTTACGGAGAGACTGTTAGAATCTCAATGACGAAAAGATTACGATGCTTGGGTTAGCTTACGATACCCCATTAAACATTAAGAATTGCAAACTTTCGAATGGGTCAGTTAATTAGACATCGAATATCGAATAACAATAATTTATTAAAATGCAACAATAAGGTACGATGGATTAAAAAAAGATAAAAAAAGGTGTTACTCGGCGAAGCTAAAAGAAACTATAGCCAATAAATATGTTATTAC
This sequence comes from Theocolax elegans, assembly GCA_026168455.1. Taxonomy (NCBI): domain Eukaryota; kingdom Metazoa; phylum Arthropoda; class Insecta; order Hymenoptera; family Cerocephalidae; genus Theocolax; species Theocolax elegans. The sequence continues at coordinate 81,263,599 of CM047428.1, forward strand.
AACGAATAAATTGTAATTTACGAGGGTATTACAAATTGAAAGAGGAAAAAAAAGACGAAGAAGAAGATAATAACGTCGAAAGTGAATGTCGCAGATTCCAAAGTGAGTTTCGTTTAATTCTATAGCAAATAAAAAAGGGGAACGAGTTGAAGTTTTCGAATTTGTTGCTCCAATACGTCAATGGTAAAGCTCGGAGTTTACGATAACCAGGAGCCCTGGGTAATCGAGATATCTTCGACACCGGTGAATAAACTACATAGCGAACGGATCGGCGTAAGGTTAACATTATAAATCGCAATCAGCGCTTTCGACACGGTGGGTACCCAACGTCATTTCGAAGCCCTCATTTATCACTTTCTCGGATTTAACAAAATCCTCACGTGTGCGCATATATATGCGTCACTATTCCTCGGTAGTAAGTATGATGGAGAGTCGGAGAAGGAGACGAAATGCACCAACTCGCAAAATAATTATGAAAATGGCAAGTTTGCTACCGCGTACCATTCGTGCACGATTCTACATAGATTCGATCACCGATTTACTTTATCACAAGACTGCAGTATAAAAGCAAATTGTTTTCCACATATTTACAATACAGCGTAGTTCAGAGGACAATCGAATATTCCAACTTAGCCTTTGAATCAATCCTTTCCAATTTTTAGTTTGTTTTGACCTATTAGTTCATTTGAGCATTTGAGAGGGACCGAAGTGATCGTCGATGTAGTTGTAGTTATATCCAAGCCAACCAAGTGCACGAAACAGGTTACCTTAGTCGGTCATTTAGCTTGAATGGTCTATTACGAAAGTATGCGCGAGCTATAAATGATACGAGACGACAAAGACCGGGGTACGCACACACACACACACACTACGTTCATAAATATTACATTGACAACTTTGCGCGCCTCTAAATATATATAAACCCCTGACAATTCTCAGCTGGGCTCTACACACGCGTGCAGAATGAGAAAAACTATGCAAATATTATGCATTTTACGATCATACTCTCATTATAGTTAAATTGTTGCGCCTTTCGGACTTTTCATTCATCATCACCCCCCCCCCCCATCTACATCCCCTCACTATTGGTAAGTTGCGATCGCTCTCGTAAGAGCGATATTTATTTCCTATAACGTTGTATATACTTTACCAGCTACTGTATATTATATTCGCTGTGTATACATGTATAGAATATTGTTAACCCGTTATTAGTTTATTCCGCTTAATTTTTGCATCAACTATATTAAAATATTAGTCTACGTTTCTTTTTTACAACTGGTTCATTTTTTCAATTTTTAAAGTTCAAATTTAAGTTAATTATTTTACTATAAGATAGTTAAAAATATTTTGTTATATTTCTTTTTATACGTCTAGTAATACAATATTTACATCGTAATTATAGCAAACAGACTTTTTCAAATTACGAAAATTTCTATTAATTATTCTGCTCTTGTCATGATTACCATTATATTCATTTATATTTATTTTGTTCGCCCATTTACACTTTTTATATAAAATAATACATTTTAATTTATAATGAAAAAACGTACTTTTGTATAGATCTTTAATGATTTTAATCGTTGTTGTATGGTTATCTTAAAAAAAACGGTTCTGATCATGAAGTGCTCCATGGGAAAAATATTTGTAATTTTAAAGCGAATATTTTTCCTATTTATACTTTTTATATAAAAATGATACATTTTAATTTATAACGAAAAAACGTGATTTTCTGTAGGTTTTTAATGATTTTCATTGTTTCTATCTACGTATCTTTATAAATATTGCTCGAATCAGAAAGTGTTACAAAGGAAAAAGTTTTATAATTTTAAGACGAACATATTGTCTGAATTCATTATGTACGTAAGAATAGTATTTTTGGAGGTAGTGTGCATAAATCAATTTTACGAAATTCAACAATTTATGAGCGATACAGCTGAAAACAGGACCGCAGACTTCTATAATTATAACAAATATACCCCGTTAATTTCAGCTTAATCGATTAAAAATTAGCAGAGTTATCTTGGTCACAGGATTTCATACATACATTTTAGGAAGAGGTTTGGATGAGTTCTAGGTTGCATAAATTTTATTTTTATGTCAAAATATATACTTTTTTGAGGTATCACATATTTTGCGATGATGAAAATATAAGGCATTTTCGTGTAATGTTCGTGCCTAATGAAAATGAAAAAGTAGCATATACGTATCGCGATAGAGAGTAAAACAAATACCCAGATGTAGTAATTAAAATATGTATGTGTAAAATTAAAATATGATTGCACTTATATTTCACACTATATAAAATAACTATAACATGTTTGATCAAACGAGAGAAGAACTTTTGGAAATAGGTCAATTCAGCGATTACTGAGTAATTATATAAAACGAGCGTATTCGAACGCTCAGGAAGCAACGCTAAAGGATCATCATCGTGTAGCTATTGAAGGTGCGGTAGTGACACTTCCTCCTCGTTCGCTACCTCGTAATCTTTGGTTGGTCAAAAGAGAAAAGAGATGAAAATGAAAGAAAATGTCGCGTTGCGGCAATTTTGAAGGGAGAAAAACCGCAACGGAGGTCGCGGGCGCACGCGCGTGCCCGTTTTGTATTCGCGGTCGCCTCCCGGGCAAAACGGGTTTGTCTCCTGTATACTTCTTCCCCTTCTATATATCTTGGGTTTGCGTTTTTCTGTCCGAGAAGCAGAGCGCGCCAGGGAAAGAGAGAGAGGGTCGGGCGAGCGCAATAAAAAGTTGGTGAGCGAGCGAGCAGCGGCTCGTAAAGGCGAACAAATCCGCGCGAATAAATTTGCAAGTAGGAAACGTGCCGCCAGAGGAAAATAAAACGAGGAGGGGGTCTTAAGGAGAAGAGGACCGCGCGTGCCTCTTATCAAGATTCCCCGTGAAATTTATTAATAAGCTCTAGGACAATGGTCTTTTCAGAACGATTTCGCGGGTATATCCTTGGATGAACGCCGCCCATTATCTGCTCTTGATACTCCTACATTGATAACAATTTTATTTTAATACTCAACTCCCCCATCCTTATCTTCTTTATTTTTTATTCCTCTTCTTACGTATATACTTCTTTTCTCGCGGCATCTTGCATTATATTAAGCCAGTTTAAGATTTTCTTGGATCTCAATTCTGAAGTTGGATTATCAGCTACTTACCTGTAACAAAAATAATGAAAATTTTATTAATTTTTTATTACTTCTTAACATTTGTTTGAGTATATATTTTTAAACTGATGATTATACTGGAATATATCGCGATTACTGATGGTGACAAAAGACTATTCCATTGAAGAGTACTGGATGTACGTTGCATTCTTTTGTGGTCGATGATGAGGAACGCGCTTGGCTAATATGTCAAGAGTTGGGAAAATATTGTTAAACGATTTTGATCCAGAGCAACTATCTGAATGTTCTGTATACAGCGTAAGAGACTCGTAGAGGGCGAAAAAGAGAAAGGTGACGAAAATAGTGAAACTGTACGTAAGTATAATTCCCGAATATATCGATATCGGTTCGAATCGCGGAATAAAATTATTTTTTCTAATTTTTTAATTAATCCAAATTTTAACAAATTCAAAAATACTATTTTTAATCTTACCTGAGACATTATTTTAAGTTTGTGTAAACTTTATACAAATAGTTAATTAACATTTTTCCAAGTTCGGGAATGTCTCGTTGGATACGTTGATATGAACTTTTCCCAAACATTAACTTTATATAAAGTTTAGACAAACATAAATTTTTTTACGCGGAATATTATAATATAATACAAAAAAATATATATATATATATATATATATATATATATATATATATATATTATTCTTTATCATTTCGGTCTCATACTTTTAAAAAGGAAATTTCCATAAAGTTTCTTGGTTTAAATAACAATGTTACGTAGAGGTAAAATCGAGAAAAAAAGTAAAAAAGAAAATGTCGACATAACGAGATATTTGATCGCGAGTCGTTCTACCAGAATAACATTTGCCAAGCAATAGTGGATTGGTGTTTTAAAAACAAAAGCTCATCGAGACGCGGATCCAATATCGAGAGAGTCCACTCGAGACTCGAAGCGATTCGAGGATACCAGTATAGGTATACGTCTCACCCACGGGTGGTACTCGAGGTCTCTCGGTATAAATGTGTACGCGTATAAAGAAGCCGCTACTGTTTTGCGCGTTTAAAGTGAAATTGCGCAAATCGGTGTTACGCACTACGCACCAGGCCGAGGGTACATGGCCGTCCAGTTGCAACTTTGTCTCTACATTCACTCCTCTCGTTGGTTCGGTTTGTCCGTTCGATCGATCGATCGATTCCTCTAACGTGTTCGCAGCATTCTTAATTCTACAGTTGAATCTCGGATACCGGAAAACTTATCGTTGACGCGCAGATATAATCCTAAAGCATATTTATATTTTTATACCTTTCTTAAAAGAACATTTGCTCTATGTATCTTTTGCGCAACAGAAGTATTAGTTTCCATGAAGAAGTATTACTTTCCAAGCTTTCCAAACTATTGAAACGGATATTAGTTAGACCTCGTACATATTTACATAGTATCAAATTTAAAAATGAAACTATTGTTAAAAATATACAAATACAAGTAGGTATCTCCCGTTCTCCGTAAAAATGTTTGGTTTAGTAGAAAGATATTGTCAAATCTATCGGTACAATTGATAATAAGTATTTACCAAACTCTACCACATTTATAACTTTTATTAATTGCTCTGGATGTTTTTACTAATGAAATAATTATAACGCAGCTTGCTGATGTTAAGTATAAATCTCCAAACGAGAAAGTGAAATAATAATATAAGTATTCGAGAAAGGGTGCACTATCTCGGAGGTAAAGTATTCTCTATCACGAGTGAAAATATTGGTAGATCGGCAGACATATGCGATAAGCAGGTTAAATCTTCTCCTTGGTAGTTTATGAATGGGAGGATGGTGCATACATATAGAAAAATATAATGTGTGTAGCTATGTCGCGTTAAAGTCTATAGCCGATCGAGTCCTTTGATATCTCCTGGTTAATTGAACGAGGAAACACATGTTGTAAGGCACCTTCGATCTTTTTCTCTTTCTCTCGATACAAATCTCTCTACTCTTGTACTTGTGTAAACGCCGATCCCGGTAAGATAACGCCGCGTATACGCGTATCGGGATTCCTCGATGATGTCTTTTTATTCTCGATCTTTCTTTATGTCCTTACTTATATCTAGCGACTGTATGCTTTATCTATATCTATAACACTCTGCTAAACATACACATTTTCAGTTGTAAGTGTCATTCAATGTTCAGTTTGGTTTGTAAACTAACGGCCATAATCGCGAGAGACTACGTATTAACACTTTTTGCACGATAATTACACTAATTCATTACGACGCAACAATTAAAAGTATACACTGCACGCGTCTACGCGATGTGACAAGTAAAAACAATTGAATAAATATAATGATCGTTAATTATTTACGTTAAAATCGGCAAATAAAAGTAAATATCCAAAACCAATGCTCACGAGATAAATATAAGAAAATAAGAAACAAAAATTTTCGTCGTAACGTGTTATAAAATGAAAATGTTACGTAAAGGTAAACAGAGTTTCCGAAATTCCGGTGTCTTTTTAGTCGAATAAATAAATAATATCGTTACACGTATCAGACGCCTACTCGATCGAGTGCACTTTCTACCGTTTACTCAAATCAAAATATAAAAGCTCATAAACTCGGTGAATAATGAAAGTAGAAGGTTAAACAAAATGAAAGAAAAATATTTGTATGGTTTAGCTCATCCGAAAGCACAGCGCGCATAAGAATATAACGGTTGCGACGAAAGGAAGGAAAGAAGGATAGCAAGAAAGAAGGCGAAAAACGTGCGGAATATGTATACCTAAGTAGGACCAAGTGCAAAGGTAAATGTCCCTGGTAAATGGGACCCGGACCTCTTGTTTTTTAAACAATTTTATTGCGCAAGTACATTGTATCGATATTCAAAAAGTTGGCATAACGTTTATAGGAGTAGGGCCATTTAACTGTAAAAATGATTAAACCGTAACGCCGAATTTCGAAACCGAGACAATTTTTTAACGCAAAATAAGAAATTGTAATTGTTAAAAAAGCAATATAGTATCGATCGATGTTATCAAAAAGATATTGATTTTCTTTCATTAATGTTGATTACGTCGAAGAGAAAGCTCAATGATTTGTTGTTATATTTTTATTATATTAACTCGTAACGAATCGAGCCCGTGAAATAATCGATAAGATCTAAACGTCAAAGATTATTCGGTTTATGCGTATATGTGTACATCTGTATATATACAGAGAAGGTCGATAATAAGTTAAAAATTACATTGTTTTATCGGAATAAACATCTACGTGGACGTGTAACTTTTATTAATATGGTCATTGCAGATTTTCTTACCTTCAATATGTATCGGACTCTTTTAAGATTTTTATCGCGTATACTCGACTGTACGTATGTGCATCCTTACATATTACTTTGCAAAACTAATGATAAACAGAAATAAAGTTTTCGAATAAAACCTTACGGATAACTTAAAGTAAAATGTGTAACCCGATAAGCTTCGTAGTTCATACAATGAGTAAATATATGCTCACGCGCCAGTCAATATTTAAATTGAAGGAAAATAATCTTTTCTTATTGGTATACGTTTCATCCAGTCACAGATGTGCGAGTATTCGTGAGCCGTCCGATTAGGTAAAATAAATTCCTTCCTTGACACGAAATAATGAAAAATGGTCAAAAATTATGAATTGGCGTGAAAGGAAAAAATAATAAATTGGTCAGAATGTGTAATATCATTGAGATAATTGTAGAGCGGGGACTCGAGAGAAAGAGAGAAGTCGATGCGAGAGAAGAGAAATTTAACACGCGTGCACCTCGAGGGACGTGTGCGATTTACAGAATAATCGATATCCCTCATTACAACAATGAAGAAAAAAAATGAAATAAAGTAAATGAATCGAAAAGAATGTACATTTTTGGGATGCGCGAACCCGCAGCGTTTTTGCCCTGCTTTGTAAAGTAGAAATGTTTAAGTGCCCTTTGCCATCGTTACCACGTTACATATACATATATACTTACATATATATATATACACATCTATCTATCGTATACATATGCATTTCGCGTGCCCACATACCCTCACGGAAGTGAGCGGATGAATGAATATATAAGTGTGTGTAGTTGGCCTTGATTTACGGGTAAATCGAGTGGGCTACGGGAGGCAGGAAACGCAACATCGGGTAATCTCTTGTCAGATCATAATCGACTATCTTCGTTGGAGCTCGCCTACGTATAAACGACACGGCCGAGTAGCCAACGGTAGCCGAAACGTGCCACAGCCTTCTCTCTTTTCTCCCTTGCCTCCCTGCTTCAGTACCTTTCGGCCTCTCGCCACTCGCCTCTCGCCTCTCGCCTCTCGCGTCACGCTCTCCTGGAATGCTTATAAGCTAGTTAGGCCTGTCAAATACAATATGCATAGACTTCCCGACCTTTTCTTCTTATCAATATTTTAAATAAAATACCCTGGTAGAAAATGTGAGGAGTTTTTGACCAATTCTTGGCCATTTCTTTTCAATATTGGCCAATTTTTATCCTAAATATTGGCCAATTTAACCGCTTACATACGACGGCTTTTGACCATAAACTGGTCAAAAAGTTGCTAAAATGGAATAATTTTTAACCAAATAAATTAATTTATATTTGCTTTTCCGGTAAATGCTTTCCGCATTGTTTGAAATATTAACACAATGAAAAACTCGAAATAAATACAAAATTACGTAGAGTAGGGATGCGCTTGCGCAGTAGCCATCTCTGTTCCTCGCACGCTTGAGTGTCATCGTGCACTAGTGCCGCGTATGTAGCTGTTACGTTATGTTACGTTCATCAAGCATCATTTACTTAAATATCATTATTGTAAATATCATTATAAAATCGGAAACTATAATGAACTATTTTTTACACAGTATTGGATCATGAGGAATTGTATATATAAAAATGTGACTTTTTAGACTGCTGTAGATGATTTATAGATAAATTTTGTGCGTTCCAAAAATATTAACTATCAGCTGATTTAGGCTACTGTATTTTCCAGGGTTCCAGGTTGCATTCAAAAAATAGTCTGCAGGTCTATGAAGTTTAGTAAAACGCTGTTCTTTAATAGATTAGGTGCGTGTTTGTTTTATTTTTTAGCTTTATCTTTGATTTTATCTTGTATTTCTAATCTCACTCTTTACAGATTTAGGTAAAGTGGGTAGCAATCTTTTTCTCAAAATTTTTCGTCAAAGTGTTTATGGGGAATATTGCATAATACAACCCATTCACGCAATTCAATAATTTCAGCATGTTCATTTTCTAGATTTGTTACATTATCCTCATTTTTGCATTCATCACTATCATAGTCATCGTTTCATGTTCTTCAATATCAAAACTGCTACTTTCTATGTGAATATTATTTTCATTAAAATCATCACCATCACTTACAACAGTATATGCACTTAACTCACTACTTGAACTTGAAGATATATTATACTTTTTCAAAACTTTTTCTAATTTACTCTTTTTATTCTTTTCATATAATACATCCTTTTTCTATTTTCCATTTTATAAGTATTTGATAAAACAATTTTCTTTATGTGTATGTATAAAAAATACTCCACAAGAAAACAAGTTAAAAAACGATAAATTTATATAAGAAAAAGGTTATGTTAAAGATATCGCTTAATTTAAATTACCCAACATTTTTGGCCAGTTTTTCGTTAATATTTCACCAATTATTGGCCAACAAGAATTGGCCATTCCCTAATTTCTACGCCAGATTAACTGGTCAATTTTCTACCAGGGTATGTGTCTCTTTATTGCGTATATTGTAAAATACTTTAACAATCTCCAAGACAATCTGGAGAGTGATAAAATAGTACGAGAGCAACGAATATGATAAAATTAAGAAAGAGGAGTCAGGAATGACGATAACGTAGACATCATCCGACCCGATTTAATAATCCACAATCATCGTTCTAATTAATAATCAAAGTATCGAAATTAGCATTTACACGCATATCGTTAATGTAATTAAATTACGTAAACGCCGATGAATTTAAATCGAGTAAGAATAACACCAGTTGCCGATACGTACCGTTCGGATATGCGATTAAATAAAAGTTGTAAGAACAGAAAATAAAAGGATAGGAAAAAAGGAATGTTGACCAAGGGAAATAATTAAAAACAAATATATTCCCGTCACCCGCAAGAGAAAAAAAAGAAAAAGAAGAAAAAATAAGGAACGACGGTGCGTAAATATACAGTTGGCCGAACGATGTTCGTTCGGTTTCTCGATAAGTAAAAAAAAGCAGAAGGAAGAAAAATCGACATGAGCAGCGCGCAATATCAATTACGGCGCGACCGAGGCTTCCCTGGACCGATGCCGCGGGTTTATCGAGCGCCAAAATCAATCAAGCCGACGTATATACAAAAAGGAAGTGCGCGCGTGCGAGAGAGGGAGGGAGAGAGAGAGAGAGAGAGAGAGAGAGGAGAGGAGGCTCGAGGCCACCGGAATTAATCGAGTTGTTTGCCCAACTCGTGCTTTCCTCGGGCGTGCTGCTTCCAGCGCTCCTCCGCAAACTCATTACGTCTGTCTCGTAAATCGCGGTGCCCGTGAATTTTCCGTTTCGGATACGTTTAACGTTCCTCTAGAGATATTCTTTCCAGGGATCGCGTCGAGTCTGTAATAACGGAGAATTGTTAATAACGTTCTTCCGTACCTGGGAGGACAGTTACTTTTTGCAATATCCAACTTTATAGACGGATATATTTCTTTAATATTATCGCTCCGTATATCCAATATATTTTTCCATCGAAATTTCGTGAGACTTTCAATTTTTCATATTTACAATATCGGTCTGACAAAATGTCTTTTATATACGTACACCTTTCACAATTTTCAGATAATTCTACATTTTATATTTACCTTCGTTATTTAATGAAATGTGCAGTAAATGTTTAACAAACAGTCAAATAGTTACCGGTTCAACTTTACGTTTATTCTACAAAAGATAATCCAGCACTTCAGCACAAATCGATTAATCAAATTAATTATCTAGCACAATTATTTTAACCTGCAATCATACGGTATTCTAATTCAAAATACGAAATCCCTAATTTTAAAAAAATAGATATAATATTGATATTAAAAGTCTCTTATAGTTTCACAAGAATCTCCGAGTTTTTTGTACAAGACTGTCAAAGACCATTTAGGTGCAATATTTAGAATATTTAAAAACATATAAGTATATAATCGGTAGTCGAAAAGTATTTACTTGAATTGGTCATTTTTAGGGTTGAATTTCCAGAGTGGAGTAGGTGTAACGATAAAATATTGGTAGCTAAATATATAAACATAGGTATAGGTCCGTACGCATTTAACGGGAGTAACAGTAATAAACTATAGGAGAAAAGGCCGATTAATCTTTGAACGTTGAGAAATAGGTATGAACGAGATAACATTAGATATACACGTGATAGATACAACTAAAGGAGATATTAAACTGACACATGCCGGAGAGTCGCGTAGTTGCTTCTTCTTCTCTCTTTGAGAGAGGGAAAGAGTTTACCTTGTACCGGGCAAAATTGCTCCAATTTATTTTGGGGAACGTATTTATTCCGTTGTCCCGGCGTGCTCTAAAATCGCTTTTATAAACGCACGTTTTAATTGATGCTACGCTCTCCCTCTCTCTACCTCTCTCTACCTCTCTCTACCTCTCTCTACCTCTCCCTAGCTCTCTCTTCTTCTCTGCGCCACCGAATGATTAATCAAATCACAAAACGGGTATGTAAAATATAAATGTCAAAGTAAGAGGGGTAGGGAGAAAAAGGTAAACAGTGCAAGATAATTTGACTGTTTTCTTGTGCGCTTCTACATCTTCTTCCTCGCTCCTCGCTCCACGTTGCACCCGTGTATTCTTAACTGTTAATTCGAGTAATTAATATGCATGTTACGTTTTTTTATTTATTTTTTTTTCAATATTAAACAAGCCGAAATATCGAAGATGTATGTTTCTTTTAACGTGGGCATCACGTTGGATGTCTTTAAATATTTCTATGAAATATCGAGTGTGTAACTCGATTATTTTTTATCTTGTCGATCTTTCCATAAGTATTTTATGTCGCGTTCGTTGTTAATTACATCTATTAGCAACAATTTTTCCTTTTATATTCAACTTATCTCATTAATAATCCCAACAAGTTGCAGGTTATTATATATTTAAGTCAGAATCCACGTGTAATTGAGATTTTCGTTAAATACAAATGTATCCGCAAATTTTTAAATTGGCTAACTGAAATTGTATAGGATAATAATATTAACTACATACAGCGCGTATATACAATCATTTTTCTAGCACTGAAGTAATAATCGGTGTAACAACTTGTTTTACGTTATCGAGCACACACTTAAGTTGTTAAGATTATGTTAACTTACTCTACTTCGAAGATTATTTTTTTAATAATAGTTAATATTATTCGATTCTATAGTGTGAAAGTCTTCATCTTCAAATAAGTGAGAGTTTCATCGCCCAAACGAGACGAGTATGATACTCGCATGAGTTAAAAATCTTCCTGATCCACACGGATATCGAACTATATTTTTATATAAGTAGGGTGTGAATGCGATTAAAATAATAGCAGTGCGTAATATGCAATTTGTGTGAAAAGTGATATTTTTTTGAATTTTGCAAACGTATACGCCTAATGTTTACTACAGACACTCTCTAGAAATTAATATAAAATATTATTTTCGTCGGAATCTACGTAGACAAGTTTTTGATTCACTAAAAAAATATAATAAGGTTAATTGAAGTTGAGAAAAAGAATATTACGCAGGTGAGGATATTGCGCAACGTTCCGGTGGTGTCGATTGTAACGATTGGGGATCAACTAACGATCGTTTACGCGATATTCACAGACCGCGCGATCATCAACGACACAATGGAAAATTGAGTATGTGGATCAGTGGGTGAGGCGATGCGATTAAAAGCGCGTGGGTGAGCTTGGACGCTAACCGCGTGGGCGATTCTTTCCCTCTCTCTCTCTCTCTCTCTCTCTCTCGCACTCGAGCGTTTCCCTTGCGGTAAGAATCATGCCGCTAATGCGGGAGGTTGATAAACAAACTTAACGAGCCTGGCTAGTCATTTGCGCGCGAACGATACCTCGACCCAGAAAATCTACACAAGAAAATGCACCTTATAATTTTATTTACCAGTAGGTAGCATCGAGTACGCACACTGCAGAATATACGCGTTAACTATACACTCTCAATGACACTCCAATCATCCTCATATTGAGCGTATACTTTTATTTATCAGTATTTATCGTGTGTCACTATTAGCTTTGTGTCGTTTTTGCCAACAGATACGTACTGATTATTGATAAAATTCAGAATAAAAAACGATTTACCAGGACTCTGAAATGTACGTTGGATCTTACCTATCGAATGTACACATAGAAAAATCCTGATACTAATGATGAAGCGTGTACACGTTTCTTATAGTAGCTCTAAAGTGAAATCAGTGTTTGCGCATTTGCATTTTTTTGAGCTCGATGATTAAAAGAATATGAGTTAACTAATCTATAGTACAAAGATTATTATCATACATAAGAAAAAGCAAATGCGATAATGCATCTAGACGTGTGTAATTTTATTGTATATTTTATTATAATTTAAATGGAAGAAAAGTGTGAAGGTTAGCCGGTATGGGTGGGTACGTAAGTGTGCGTATACCATCAATTTGTCTTGATCCGTTACATTTTGCAAAAGTATTTCGATCGTAGACAACGATTGGTATTGAATCGCGCGTGTTCACGCTCGCGAGACGTTTCGCAAAATTAATACGTACTTGAGAACGGGCGCGTAAAATCTTAACAACCGCTGTCGAGCGCCGGTTAACCGTGTTATTGAACGCAACGCTTACAACCTGCCAAAATGTTGGTTTAAAATAACTCCGTCACTCGAATTTCTTCTTTTTCTTCTTCTTCTTCTTCATCTTTTGAGTTCTTCTTCGGCGTCTTCTTTTTTTTCATCACCTCTCGTCATCCCAAGATGTTGGCATCGTTTGAGGAAAAGTTGAAAAGTTTATCCTCGATATGGGAAATGTCTCGAAACATCGATAAGTATATCGAGTTGGAGAATCGAAACTCGGTACCGCGATCCACGAGCCCTGAGCTGCGCCACCTGAGATCTTCATCGCCATCAATTTCGCGGTGCGCGCCGATTATTACCGGCAATTTATTATTCGGTAATGTCGTTCCGCGGTCTGCACATCGTATATGGCATCACCCTCTTTCTTTTTCTTTTTTCTTTTCTCTTTTTCTTTCTTCTTTTTTCTTTTTTTAAATCGGGTCAAAACGATTACCTTCCCATTCTGCAAGATGCAGTTTGTCTTTCCCGCTTGTCCCCGTAAACGGAGAAATATTTTTATATGGCGACATCGATAAGAAACAAATGTGATATATCTTGCCCACAGACTCACACGAGTATGCACCGAGTAAGTATATAGCCCGAGAACTTTTAACCGATCGATGATTCTTCTGGCTCTTTTCATAATCTCATACATGTCTGTACATCCACAAGCGTAACGTTAAAAATAACATATCGGCAATTTTTTTTTTAACGTACAAGGAAAACGGAAGAAAGTCGCTTCTCTTTTATTTTGTTGAAGGATTTATCTTTTAAAATAAAAAAAGATTGGAAGTTTTCTTTCGTCATGGTTGAGTAAATGATGTTGAAGTAACTGTCTTATCTTCTGTAAAGTGTCCAACTCGGTTACCCTGGCTAGGTTTTCGCCGGCATCTACAACGGCCAATACACGAAACCTTCAGAATATTATTTGCATCGGTTATTAAGGTTTTTGGCATCGATTATTACAATTCTGACGTCAAAAATTGAATTGTAGGGAAAAACTGCGTTACTGAGTTATTTATAATAATATTATTATTTTATACATCAACGCTAACCTACAAAACCAATAAAAGATTAGTCTAAAATTAAGTAACATCATCTGTATATTTTCCATTCAATCATTTTTTTTGTATTCTTGACTTTTAGTGACTAAGGTTATAACGTAAGGTTTCACGAAATTTCCTGGTAGAAATATTCGAATCGAAGTTATCGAGTACAACAACGTTTGTGAATTTCAATTATACAAAAGAAAATATTTAAGATCAACAGAATAATGTAAAATATAGTCATCGTATGACAGCAGTTAAGTAAAAGTAAGCATCGATCATTAACCGTAAATCGTATAAAATATATTTCTTGTCTTATAAAACTTAAAACTAAAAATTAAACTTTTGTGGTATCAGATAAAACTAATTAATCGCTGAATATCCGTGCACGTAGAAAAAATTAATAATATTATTTTCAACTAACATTTTACAACTAACGATAGAAGAATCAACTGTACACTCAAGTGCTCATGTAAATTTCATTCATAAAAATATAGTATATTAAAAAAATAAACAAAATTTACGACTACACTGAATTTGGGTAATAAGTTTTAATAATACGCATATTTTACAGTTGATAAAGCGGGAAAAATATGTGTGTATTTATATCTCTACAAAGGTATATTTTACGAAATCGTACGTCAACCAAGTGACAAACTAAAGAGCTGTGAAAATTAAATTAATTAGTTATAGCGTAAATGAAATTTAATCGAGTTAATGAGATAAATAAAATATTAAGAAAGGTTTACACGCGCGAATGCAATAATGTTTAATTTCGAGGATTGAAATACGTCAGACACATCAAGTTGTGATTTAATTGCGCTTTGTGAAAATCTCGACGAAATAAGTGAACGTGTGTATGTTTTTTTCCGAGTCAACGCGTGGACTTGTAACTTTCGATGAAAAAATGAAGGAAGGTAGGTAATGGTACATTCCGTTATTTCTGGAAGAGCCAAGAATTCAATATTTTGAATGAGCAATTAAGTTGGTTATAACGATTGGTTAACCGTGCTCGGGCACTCGCCAAATTTACTGCATTTTAAAACAATTTTTTCGCGAATTTCGCGTTTAACGTTATTTTTTGTATTTTATTTTATTTTATTTGTACGTTGCAAAACAATTTGTGAACCAAGATAACGAGAATGGATTGCATAACGTGTCTAACATATTTTATAATTAAATCAACACTTGAATTTCGCGTATTACACTTGTATTGAATAATTATTTTTACATCACGGACTTTGCTTCTTTGTTTTGTCTTGAAAATTTGCTGCGAAATTAAATTTTGTTCCTGCAATAATTTTAATAATTTTGATGGGTTTGCGTAAGGTTACTTAATTTGCTGTTAATTGTAATTTTTATTAGTGTACCATAAGTACCTTCTGTAATGAAATTGTGCCACCAATTTATAAAATTGTCAAATCCATCAATTGTCAAGAAATCGGCACATCAGCATTTCGAAATGCAAAGGGAAATCGACTTTTGTAATGTGTTGTCACACAGACCCTTAACGTGTACAATTTGTACCTTTTATTTTAGATCTCGCCCTTTGAAATGCTGTCTACGTGTCCTGGTCCTTATTACAGTATGCGGAGAGAGTGAGAGAGAGCGCGAGAGAGAGAGAGAGAGAGTGGGAGGGAGTGGGAGGGGGAGGGGGAGGGGGAGGGGGCGAAGAGAGACAAGGAGTCGTTCTTATTTTCGCGCCATTTTGGGATCAAGTGGCGGGCGGCACTTTCGCCCGGTTATTATAGTTTAATTCGCAAAATACGTGCAGTGCGCGGGTTTGTGTGTGCGTCCGCAAGCTGCTACGGTCACGAAGAGGAGTTGACGCAAGAAGAGCTCTCGTCTCGCGCAATTAGCCTGGGCCTTATCGATCGACGGTATGTGTGTGTTCGTGCATGTACACACGATGTGTATATATATACCTATACAGACGGTGCAAAAAGTCTCATGAGTCTCCCCCACATAACGAATGCCGCGGCTACCTTATAAACCCAAGTCGTTTCGAAAAACAGGATCTTACGTGATGAGCATTGTGCTCGCTCGCTCGCTTGCGCGAGAGATGTGGCGTTTTGACGGCCCTCGTACGCTTTCTTTTTTCATCCTTTTTACGTTACTCGTCTTTTCTCTTCTTTTTTCATTATCATCATCTTCCCTCTTCCCTCTTCCCCCTTCCCTCTTCTTCTTCTTCCACTTCCTCTTCGTCTCCGTTTTCGTCTTCGTCTTCATCTGCGTCTTCGTCTTCGTCTTCGTCTTCGTCTTCGTCTTCGTCTTTTTTATGCCATGGGACTTGATTTTGAGTAAATGCCGCATGTTTAAAGGACGCCTTGGCTCTTTCGCTCTCCTCTTTTTTTCACGACCTCGATATCTCTTCTTTGTCATTACGCGGGCGCGAAAATTCAACTTCGAAATATGTTATTACCGATATACCTACTTATATATATATATATATATATATATATATATATATATATATATACACACACACGCGCGCGCAAGTATACAAACATGCATAATGCATAATTATTGATTTTTCGAGCTCACTCGGTAGGAGCTCCAAGATTATCGTAACTACTTATCAAGAGACCGAGAGCGAGAGCGAAATCGCAGGTGGCTGATTTTCATAAGTATTTAAATGTTTAATTCGACGTTAATACTACCATCGGCGAACACTTGCTCCCGACTCGTTTAACAAACAATCCGTAAGATCAGTTGGTATAATCCTTAAAAAATCTTCTTCCCCTCTTTTTCTTTTTTTTCCCCTTGCCAAGTTATTAAGTTTGAACACGAGCGATCGATTATTTTACTGTAATTTTTATCACTTCATTATGAAATAAAGTTTGCTTTCGAAGAAGTGGAGGGTGCGGCTTGTTTCACCTCGGGCTGTGTATATGTGTAATTTGTAATCGGAGACCAAATATCCACTACTTATTTTGTTTGGCAAAATGTTTGGTTTTATTTAAATAAGATAAACGTCTACCGATTTTCGAAGAGCCCAATTTTTTACAACAATTACTGTGACTCATGATGTAATTCAATGGATGTTTCAAATATTAAAAAAGTAATGTGGTTTAATTTTATTTTATTTAATTTCCGTCTCGTGCGTCCGTGCGTTACAATTAAATGTGAAAAATTTAAATATTAAAATTAATTAAAAAAAAAAATATTCTGTTATTAAAAAAGTTACGATCGGTCAGTGTAGATGCAATGTGCGATTACTAAACTTTTTAATTAGAAAATATTTTACTAATTTTTATAAAGATATTATGAGATTACTTTTTTTAATTTGACTAACTGTCCGATAAGATTTAATTTTTTCAAATTGTATTTTTATTCGAATTTATAAAAAAACGATAGTCAGTTCGACGATTCCGCACTATAGATATAGTTACATAAGTATCACCGTTAGGCAACAATTTACAAATAATTATCGTAATAGGATATAAAGTACACATGGTATATCAAGTATGTACTCGAGTATGTAAGTGAAAGCTCGCAGTAGATAAGAGCTAGCAATGTACCTTCCGTTCTTTTTTGCTTCTCTAGTTGATGTTACACGCCAGAAGTAATCTCGGTGATCGGGTGATCGGTTCGAGTTAGTGTCCCTCCGCGGCGACGGCGTCGTATAACGTATTCATACCGCGCGAGATCTGATAACGGTCAGAACAAATGTGCTAATGACCACGTGCGGGAGGAAGCTGGCTCGGTGTTATTACCCATGACGCTGGTACTACCGACTGGACCCGCATTACATCTTCTCTCCACGTTTTAATTAACCCAATTAACTTGGGCTCTCCTGCGTATGTGCCTATATATTTTTACCGTCAGTTTTGCGCGCATCATCGCGATATCCTCTTTAATTATTGTTATTATTATTTAATGATTTTGTTTCCTCGTGGTTTTAATAACGCGCGAAATTATTGTCATTATTCCGTCTTAATTTACGAAGAATGTGAGCTTCGAAAGTCAGGTTGCACGTTGCGTATACGGCCCTTAACTCCTTTATTTATTCTTCTTCACTTGGTGAGAAAATAAAACCTTACCGCATCCTCGACATTAAGAACTTTCGTTTAATCTGATAATCAAACTTTCAATGCATTCGTTTCTTTTTACATTCGTTTTTTTTTTATATTCGATCGTATATTCTTCCATACACATTATTTTATCTTTTCATTTCAAACTGATTTCTATAAATATATCTTCGACGCGATTGGCAGTTTTACGGTTATCCAATATTTATAGGAAACTTATAGAATTTCATTATACAAATTATTTCTAATCATTCGTTTTTTTTTTCTATTCAATTAAGTATAAAGAGATTGTCAAATCCAATCAATATTTCAAATAACTTGCGCTCAGATATATCGACAAAAGAGTACTTTTTCTTTAATTACTATTTTATAGAGATGTTAATAAAACTATAAAAACACTGTATTCCGCTAAGATACTACCTAAGTTGTGTTAAGTTTTAAAGTGATATCTAAAAAAAATAAGTAAAATGTAAGATGCGATGGTAGAGTGCGTTAATCGCAGTGTATCCTTCACTCTGAGAACCCTGTTTTATAAGACAGTGCGAATCGCGAACTCTCAACATCAAAGAGGAGTCGCACCAGCCAAGCAAACCGACGGTTTGCACAAAATGACCGGTGATAATGGAGGATGAAAAATTATATATTACTAGGGCAAGATTGAGCCAACAACGACGGAAGCATCTATCCTCCAAAATAGGTATGGTCGATGAGGGATGCGAAGCGCGGATAATTCTATGAATGCTAAATTTTCAGTAATTATGCCATCTCGACTTAATTTTAAATAATACATTTTAATAATATAATACATATAATTTTAAATTTTATACGTAAATGTATAGTTATTGACATTTCGGATACAGCGACGTAACATAGCGTGTCGTAAGAATTATCACCGATAGCGCATATGTACGTATCAATTATTATTTTCAATAAAATTTAAAAAATTGTAAAGTAAAAAAATATTTAGAAGTATATATATATAAATGAAAATCATACAAAAGATTGATGAAGATGAGAAGAGACGAAAAGAGAAAAAAAGAATGCGAAGAGGAAAAAAGCCGAGTTGAGAGCTCGAGAGGAATATATTACATTATTTAGAGGTCACGTTATCGTCCTGCAATCGAGATGCTCTCGTGAGGAAAGGCTAAGCAACTCGAGAAGCTGATCCAGTAGTTGTGAACGCCGTTGAACGCGTGCAACTTTGATTCCGGAATTACCAAGAGAGCACTAAATGAAAAACTACGACCGAGTAGAGAAAAGATCGACGGCTGGCTTAGCTCGACTTGTTCTACTCAACTATGAGGCTGTTCCTATATTCATTACATTACAATTGTTATTTACGTACTCTCTTCGCGATGATATTATACGACGCTACCAATGGTGGCAATTACTATTGTTAAGTTGTATATACCTTTCACAGCTCGGTTCATCACGCATTTTTGAATATATAATAAAATAATTTTCTTTAAATGTACAAAATTTAAACCGATTCGAGTTTAGAACACGATTAAGCAAGCGGATACAAGCGGGCTCCGGAATATCCCACGTGGTAGAAAATTAATACTCTTTGCATATTTCGATATTCTTGAACAACAACGTACGTTTTATTACAGCTAATCAACACCGTTAGCTCGTCGCCCAGGGAAATTCACTTGACTCTTAACCACATGTAGAATCGTAGATTTGCGTGTACAAAAAAGGTCATTGATATGATTCGACCGATCAAAGGCCAATGTGGCGCCCCTATTTTCTCTTACTGTATAGCGCATTTAGTTAGATGAATTACGCATTATTTGACCGCCACCTGGAACACATGGGTTCACGCGTTCATAGGAATCATTTCGGATATACGTATTGGGACATACTCTACACTCAGAAGAACAATATAATATATATTAAAATAATCCGTAGTAAAAATTACTATATTGTGTAGGGAAAGTGTGACATACTCAAATTATGAGGGATTTTGTTACATTTATACTAAATATTATTATAGGTGTAGCAATGTATCCAACATCATTTATTAAATATAACTATATAACACTAACAAAAATTGCTATATTGGACAGTAAAAATTGTACTATAGTAGAATTTATAAACTAAAGTTACAATATTTAATATGTAATGTTGTAATCAATCTTACGTAAATAGCAAATTTTACTATCAAGTTAACAAAAGTTTTTACATCCTATATAGTGAAATGTATGCTACATATAGTAAAATTTGTATAATATTGTAGAAATATTTTATATACGCGTATACTTTCATTTCTTTTTCAGTATTCAATTGTTCTGAGACGACTTTTTAATTTAAGGCTATTCTAATTACTCGGTTCGTTCAATAGGTGGCGTGTATAAAATTTTCTATTTCTTAGTATATAAGAAACAAAAAGATATTTAGTTATTATGTGAAAATGTATCTTCCGTTCAGCGTATTGCAATGATAGCGATTAAAATAATATTTAAGTTTGTAAATAATAAGTGTAATGAATAAATATATGCGAGCGAATAAAAATTACGATCAATTGCGTAAGAAAATAGTATATAATTAAATCTCCAAATGTTAAATGTTTCTTGAGTACTTAATTAACAAATGAGATTCTCCCAATATGCCAATATATAAAATCTATTTCGAATTAATTAAAAACAAAATATAATTCATTTTAACTTCCTTCAATTCGCATTTAAAAAATAACAGATTGAATAATAAAATTTGCTGACTTATATAATAAAAATTACTATATTGAATATCAAAAATTAAGATATTGGATATTAAAAGATATTATATTTAAATTTTACTATTATTACATGGCAAAAATTAATATATTGCTCAGATCACACTTTTCCTATACAATATAGTAATTTTTAATATAGATTATTTTAATATTTATTATACTATTTTTCTCAGTGTAACTGTCAACCGAGCGGTTCGTGGTTATCAGCAAGGTTTTCGAATATATAAAGTGTGACACTAATCAGATGCTTGCATATTTGTGATTATGTGAAACTTATCTGTTTGGCTTCTTATAACTGTGTGGGCGTGGTTGGTCGTTGGTTTGATTGTTACGTGGTTTAGTAATAGTTGTACAGCTGCTGACCTCAGGTCTCGAGGGTTTAACGATAATTGAATAACGGGTAATCCCAGGTTGGCAAAACTAGCGTTTTTGGGGCTTTTTAATCCAGAAAGTATCCAAAGTGACGGACCTCGATAGATGACATTTCAAACTACTTTCCTCGTGGCCGTCTCTCGTTAACTTCCAGGAAGGGAATCCGAAATCGACACTCTATAGAAATCTACAGAAGGCTTTGAAAAGTCTTGACAATACTTTTTTCGACTTTTTAGAGTGCAGAGCTCCTTGATAGGTGACGAACCACGCGGCACAGCGAGAACCAGCGGCTCACCCCATTTATAGAGTACATGTACGGATGCGGATCATGAGCGGAAGTATTTGCATAAATATATTTAGCGATACAATTTGTCACTAAGTTTCCATGATTGTTTAAAAACCTCGGTGATCGTATAAATAATATAACAATATTGTGATTTTGCATTTACATATAATTTGTTGTTATTTTTAAGTGACTATTTACTGTTCATATATAATAATTAACTTGCTAATACCAAGGCTTTTTCCCTGGTTTATCTGCGGTTTTTTAATGCCAGTATTTTGCATTTAAATGAATCTTTCATTTTATTTCATTAATTTTAACTAACGTGTTTTTATTTTAGATATACGATAGTCTTTTGAAGGAGGTGACCCAGTGGCTCTAACTCAGGAACGTGTCAGTCAAGCACTCAGGCTCACGTAATGAATACATACTCCAAACGGCGTGTGGTAAACTGATAACGTTTCCATAGATGCCCTAAATTATTCGAGCTACTCAACTAATGTAACTAATCGTAATAACATTGTGAACAATTTCTACAACGCTTTAAATCGATGGTAAAATTGAAGTCTCTGATTACGCGATCTTGCTACTCATATTTTCCTTTTTCTCATTTCAAATTGCAAAGCTTGTTTTACATTGGTTTCGGTCTTTTCGTTTAACTTACGTAGAATCGCGCATGCAATCCGGTTTAATTATATCATTATACTGCTCGGTATAATCAATTTATAATATTCTGCTTCACAAGTGTACGTACACGTGTAAACTCGAACTATTGTAATTATTTTAAGTAACAAGGATAAGAGACCTACGCGAAATTTATGAAATTACAAGAATATTGTTCGTCAAGTTCCGTGCATGCCTAACATACATGTACAAGATTATTTGGTAATGCCGGAATAGCTAATTATATATTATTAATGTAATTAACCAGTTACGTTATAATTATTCCTATTAATTGCCTCAACGTTTTTTCAGATTCTCGTGGTTGTGTCAACATGCAAGGTTTAAATGTATTTAAAATTAAGTGTATATCGATCCCGATAATTTACGTTGTCCGCACAATTAGGGAACCTATATCAACCAAGGTCAATTGATGTAATTTTAAGCATAAATGCTCTTTCGACGCGAATAGTAATTGTACAATACAATAATTTAAAGAAATATTGTATCATGTTTCGACTTGCTATATTGAATGTTTATTACAACTTGCATGTAATTCAAAGCAAACTTTATAATCGAATATATAATATGAAACAGTATTTTAAAAATACATTTTTTCTCTTAAATGTTATAATTTTTAAAATAATTTGTTATATATTGTACACATATCGTAAGTAAGTGAGCGTCTAATGAAATAAATAATTGATAGAGGTATATAGGTGATGAGTTCGCAGGAGCATCGAGTGTAACCTTTGGCACGTGAAATAAATCAGCGAGAGCCCTGGCAAGAGAAACGTTAAGTTGAACGTCCGAAGCATCGGCATCAAGCGGAAGAGAGAGGGAGAGAGGGAGAGAGTCCGCGCGAACAAATCGTTCGTCGCGATGACTAATCGTGAGCCGCTAATTACCGCACCAGCCAGCCAGCTAATTAATTAGTCAGTCACTAACAATAAAATCGAGCTTAACCACTATGCGAATTTTGTCTTTTTTTTTCTCTTATACTGTAAGTACCCTCCTCCTCAGTCTGCTTTCGAGGTTATCCCTCTCTTTGCCCTTTCTTCTTTCGTCGATCATGGTGGGCCGAAACGTATAATGGCTACTAGTGCTGCTGCATCGATTGCCCATTCGCTTAAGCGCTAATTATTATTGCGCCAATTAAACCGACCGCCTCAATTTCGCCGAGTCTTGTCAACTCGACCAGTGAGTACACCTATTTTTCCCTCTGCCTGTACCTATACGTATATACATATATATGCATATTCAAATGGTCATTCAGGGACGATGGCCAAATGTCTGTAGGGAGAAAAATACAGCGTAACCAACGATTGCGAAAAAAAAATAATTATCGACCCACGTATTTGCTTGGGAAGCGCCTCCTTACGCCTAGTTTCATCTTACCAAGTAAGAGAGTGTTGCGCAGACAACGACTGCGGTGTTCAATGTTGATCCAATCGATGCGATACTAACCTGCAAAACAAATATTTAAAGTTACAAGATATTCTTACATTGTAATAGTAAAGGCTATTTACGTATTCCCTTCCGAGAGAAGTGAGTTTATCCAATTACCTAATTCTCACCGAATATTTTATTATTTTTTTAATATATTGTTAGGGTTTGTTCATATTTTTCTTTCGGTGTTGGTCAGTACCGACGATAAATGAAAGCAGCTGCTTGCAAACATCGAGTAAATTGTTACCATTTAAAATAAAATATTTATTATAAATAACATAATAATCTAATGAATCTAAATACATAATAAAAAATACGTGATTTCCAAATTATAATCAGGAAACTTATGTATGTCGGTTTATATATGATTACGCTCTTGTGAAGTTATAAAATATTTATATTCTCGTTCGATACTTCTTTAATCTTTATCTGTTATTTTTACAGTGTACAAAGATACAGAAGACGATTAACGTGACAAATATTTAAATCCAATTATTCACGTATTGAGAAATAGGAAATTGAGTCATCAATAGATTACCATTTAACTAGGTGCAAGGATTTCTCAGTTTTTATAAAATTACAACTCGTTTTAATTTTATTTACGAGGAGTGTAAAAAGCACTTGTGTATGTATATAAAAGTTGGGGGAGAAGAAAGAGAAAGAGAGGGAGAGGAATGACAAAAAACACATGGACGCGAGAGACAAATCATGATCCAACTGATGGTTTTTATAGAAACACCGTCAGAAATCGGTTGAGGTTGCCGCTAGAGACAGAGAGAGAGAGAGAGAGAGAGAGAGAGAGAGAGAGAGAGAGAGAGAGAGAGCGTGCGCGTGCGAGCGGTACCCTTTTGCCGAGCCCGCGCTCGGTCGCATCCCGTTGAATTATTAAACGATGGGAATCGCGCGACTTAACGAACGCCTTCTCAGATCTGTATCGACGATACGTGCTCATCGCGCGAACAGCAAAAAGAAGAACCGATCCGATCCGCCGTGGAAAATTAAGCGACGCATGTAACAATGCGAAAAATCGCTATGCTTCCAAGGAAAAACATTGCGGGAGGTAATGAGCTCTATCGGTATATATATTCCTCCCTGCTTTTTCGTTGACAAGTGAAATTTTCAATTATTTCTTCCTCTCGATTTTTATTATGAGCAAATGGTATACGTATAGAGTGGTAGTAGTGTAACCCGTGTAACCGAATGGCATGTAAATCAGCATGAGATATTTAAACGGTATTTAAACAAATGTATATATATATATATATATATATATATATACATACGCAAATCTGTGTTATAAAGCAATACAGAATGTTGATCAGACGTTTGTACAACAGACGTTTGTTCGAATGTACAATTATTTGATTGCAACAATATTGAACGCGTATAGAAAACAGTACGAATGCGCCATTAGAATTTTAGATTTAACCTGGAATTTATCGATGTAATTGTCGTTATCGGGAGTCGGAACATAAATCGAGGTAATTTGGCTCGATAAATCCCTTAAATAGAGCATTATCAAAGTACGTTAAATGAAACTCTCGGGATAAAAATGAAAAAGGTGGAGTTTGCAAGGAGAACGGACGGCGATCGAGTCAATGTCGTTAAGGCGAGCCGAGATCATTGGTTATACTCCAAGATGACTCGGAAGAACGAAAGAAGGAAAGGGCTCTCGATGATCGTTAGGATGGTATACGTATATACTCGTCGCCGGTTTACGAAGAACCTGGACGCAAGCTTTTCCTCCTAGATAGGACAAATACGACCTCGTTCTCACGGGAAATTCCTTGCGGGATCCGAATTCTGATCTTATCGATGTATAAATCCTGCCGATTGCGATTCGGTGTGCATTTGTTATAACCACCTTTCCTCCTATATCCAAACTTTTTTTCTCTAGGTAAACACACGCGTATGATCGAACGAGATCGGAGAACGGAGAACGGAGAACGGAGAACGGAGAACGGAGAACGGAGAACGGAGAACGAAGAACGAAGAACGGAGAGCGGGTATTATGATCGAGCTTCTCGTGTTTTAAGGGCTTGTCGAGACGAAAGAAGTGGTTTAGTTGGGTTACGTCAATCTCCCTCGATCCTTCAACACGAGGCAAGAAGCGGTAAGAAAGTGTAATGTTTGAAGTTTACGAAAATTGACGTGACAACGTTTTGCGAGACTCCGAACCCCGAGTAAGAAACGAGATCTACAAGCTTTTTAACTCTTCCTCGCGAGTACTGTTATTACTGAATTTTATTACCTGTCTCGCTATTTTTGCGCGACCGGGCGAGCACCTTTCACGACAGCGCTATTGAAACTTGATATGTAGGAATTTTATTTTCTTCGCGCTCTCCTCTTGTATCCCTTATACACACCGACTCTGGTACATTATTTCTTCTCTTCGTCGATTCGACTTTTAACAAGCGTGATCGATTTAATTTATACCCCATATGCCCCTGTTTTTTATTTTAATTAACTACTGTATTCTACGATTTCGGGTTCTCAGCTGTTTATTTATATTAATCTTACTCGCTTTACTTTTACTCTTGTTGGTCGAGCGATTTTTCTCAATTTAAAGAACAATAATTGTAAGATAAATTATAAATGATTTCGAGGTATGAATTAGGTATCCATATATCTAAAGATTAAACTCTTATTCCGAATTCGATCAGGTAGTTATGGTAGGTGCTGATCGTGCTCGAAGAATAGTTATTCTTCGGCATTCTCGAAGTTAAGAAATCGACATAGCGACTCTATACACTGAGATCGTTCGCCGGAGAGCCGGCGCAAAAGCTGTCAACGGTCGCGCGTTCGCCTTCTCTCCTTGCGGCAATAAGATAGAGGGAGAGGGAGAGAAAGAGGGAGAGAAAGAGGGAGAGGGAGAAAGAGAAAAGAGTCGGTCCAGCTTCTCTCCCCGAGCACAATAAGATATTTATCGTTTACGAATGGCGGGGGAAGAGCGCATCGGCATTCTGTAGTTGCAACGGAGGAGGGACGAAGAGAGGGAGAAGGTCCGAGTGATGCATGGCCGAGGAATTCGTAGGAATTGAAACTTGTTACCGCGAGGAGGGCAGATACCACGGAGATTTAAGTTTGCCCGGTGCGAGAGACCGCGCACGCTCGCGCCAGATAACGTCAAACCGACGCTGCTCCACCTCCTCGCCCCTTCACTTTGCCCGTCCTGGGGAAAAGGGCTGCGCTCTCCGCCGCTCATTTTTGCGCCGGGGCCCTATAGCGAATTATGCATACGGTGAGTTTGAATTATTTCACCGAGAGCCCACTCGAGATATTTATGGAACTTGTTTGTAACCACGACGCTGTTTACATTATTGCTGAATTTCGTCCTCTTTTATATAACAAAGCGCGGCCGCATTGCTCCTCCTTTTTTTACCTTTTTATCTTTTTACTTCGAGTCGTCTCGGTACGACCGATGATATTCGATTACGCTGCCGCCTGCACGAGCTTTTCGGACTTTTCTTCGTTCAACGACTCTCTCTCTCTCTCTCTCTCTCTCTCTCTCTCTAACTCTCCTTCACTTGAATTTTACGTTAAAGTACGCCTATCCAATATTTGGTAAAAAGGGAACATTTGTCCCCCACTATATTTATTTGGCTTAAGTTCAAACATTGTACGTGAAAGAAAATTTAATAAAAAGTTATTCAACTTTTAATGGAAATATGTGGGAAAATATGTTTTCCCCTTTCCTTAAGTGATATAAAATGGGGAAACAATTGAGCGGTTTCGTATTACAATTATCATTTTTGAAGTGGCTTACAAATACATGATCTATATGGGGAATATTTGACAGATATAAAGAATAAGTGATCGACACGATAGGAAAGTCAGATATATACTATTGTTGCAATAAAATGAGTAAAAGTTGATATTTAATACCGTATGACCACCACGTATCACCACGTAATTATCATACGCATAAAGCGTCATATCCAAAAATAAAAGGAAGATCCAGAGGTAAAGTAAAGAGAATCGACTGTCTTTGATCATTAAAACGATGAGGTAAAAAGAGGCCCCTCTATCGCTAATTACTATGAGGGGGATTCGACAAACGAAATGTATGTAAATTCGCAAAATCAGAAAGTCGGGCGTTAATTAAACGCGTGGTAAGTGTCAATAAAAGAGCTCGTTAATAAGATAACTCCGAAATTCGCGGCGTATCATCAACGAGTTTCACCCGGGCGAGCGCAGTGTGCGTCACGTAAGATTTAAATTAACCGAGGACCGAGCGTACAAAAAAAAAGACGCGCATCGGTTATGTTCGTTTTCTCTGAGACGATCGCGATTTCACCCACACCGGATCGCGGGAAGGACGGGGGAAAGGCGGAGGCGGGAGGAAGAAAAGAGAAACGTAAAGCGCGCGACGTTTTCCCAAGCCACTGGTCAATTTCCACGCTCATCAATAACATACGAATTTCGTGGTGTCTCGGGCTCGATATCTTCTCCCTGCCGTCGAGACAAATTGCCACGGGTTGTCGGCGATTAATCAAGTCTTGATCGGTCGACTCACCCATCGCTCATTATTATTCTTAATCGGCTTGCTGCTCGAGGGCCTCCGAGTGCGAATCTTCGCCGCGTGCGTATTGCAACATAGTCTTTGATCTTCTTGCCTTTGAGAACTTTCCGCGCGGCCGGTAATCGACGACGTGCGTTGCGTAACTAACCGAAAGAGACTGCTCAAAATTTTGATAACGCAATATGAATTCGTTCGATGATCATTCCTTTTCTACATTACTTTTTTCTTTTCTTCTCTTCTCTTACTTTTCCATCATCTCTTGGACACGTTTACGGACACCGAGCAACAATTATACGACTAATGAACCTCGATGAGATGCTAGACAGTTTAACCTCATCCCCTTTTTCGCTGAGGTAGTCCACAAATTTATCCTCCTCGTTACGTCACGACGGTGATGCCTCTCTCGTCTCTGATCTACTTTCCACGTGAAAATATTCGATCCGCTTTATATGCACGAGCTTTCATCGCATTCATTATTCGGCAATTTTTTTAACTACTTTGCACCTGGAAATTTACACGGACTTCTCGAGTTTCGACATTTTTTTCACTTTAACATTTTTTATATCTTTTAGAATACATTTTTCCTTGTATTATTTACGATGTTCTATAATGGAATACAAAATCACTTGTATTGCAGATTAAGATAATATTCCACGAACACTAGTGGAACTTACTAGACCAATAACATTCGATGAAATATGAACTATAGTTGCTCGATTTCTCTTTGGTCGATTATCAAACAAAAAATTACTAAAATCTTGTAAGTATAATATTTAAAAAATTAATTTCTTTACTAATAATGTATAATACTCTAATTAACCAAATTTTTTTTATGAAGAACGAGCATTTATTGAATATATTGAATTTCTATATCGTAATGGTTCTAATCATTTTCGGCTGCAAAAGAAAGAATGAATGAATTGTTGTCCTTTCAATTTTGTATATACGTATATACTAGTAATTTTTATACAAAATTTAAAACGTAATTACTGCGCAAAAAATTGATATTAAAACGAGGATTAGGCCTAAATCGGAAACTACTTCAAATAATATGAGTTTACTATTTGTACATTGGACATACTTGGGCAACATTTATGATTATTAATTTAAGCATGTATTATTTACTATAAATGAATAGTTCTCTAAATTCTAAGTATTAAACTATATAATTGGAGCGTTAGCTAAAAATTTGGAGAATCGTTGTCGACGCGAGATACAAGAAATATTCCAGAGTCACGGACGTAATGCCGGATTTTCGTGCAGGCATGCTCATTTAACGAGCTATTCGTACACTGGGGCTACTGGCGTTGTGGCGTTAAACATATGGAATTCGATAATATTTGGAGTTTTCGTAATCGAAACCGAGGAGTTTCGCAGATGTGGGTGGTCGTAAATACGCCTGAAATTTCGTATTTGTATAGGTATATATCGAGAGAGCCTAAATAATGCAATGGCAAAGCAATCGTGTTTCCAGGTATAATGTATTGTATTGTAATTAACCTTATTTTCAATACAACTACATGTCAGATATTCTTAAAACTAAAACCAAGCACTCACACTTAGAGAGGAATGAAAATTTCTTCGTAATTGGTCCTTACATAAGTGTAATCAATTGGACAGTAGTAGCACGAAATTAAAGTAAAAAAAATTCGCTTGATTCCTTTTTATATTTTCCATTAACGTCTCAGTTTATATATGCTCCCTAAAACCGAAAAATGGAGCTTAAAAAAGGCCGAGTCCCGTTATATCGAGGAATGGAAAAAATACGTAGACGTAAAAAGAGTAAGAAAAAGAGAGTGGAAATGAAATTGAAAAATAAATAGAAACCCAGTGAGTAGAAGCTTTATTTTTTCGAAGCTGCCTTCAGGCTTAAGCGCCGAGTTAGAGTAAGATCGGTCTACGTGGGAGGGGAAAAGAGAAGACGAAAAAGCAAAAGAGGTATACAGACGAAACTATAACGCGTCGTCGCTTCCGCACCGTCTTTATTTCGGTGACTCCCCCTGGGCACTTTTGTTTTTGCAGCGAATGGAACCTCTCTCGACGTTGTGCTTTTGCGCAAAATGTTTCCGTTCGCTTCACGGCGAGCTTTTTCTTTCTCCAAAATGTACGTTCTCTCTCTCTATCTCTCTCTCTCTCTCTCTCAAGTCGTTTCAGTGCACCGTCGTTATACAATTATGCCGGCGCCGCGTGTATAATCTCAACGGCAATTAGCACATGGGGCTATGATATTTCACGAAACTCCGCGTTAATTGATCGTACGCATTCTTGGCTTATCTTGAAATACGCGACCCCGCGTAGGTCTACACGGCTTCTTTGCCGCGAACACGCGCGTATAACGTGAATTCGGTGAGCTTGTCGCCGGGACGATTTCCAATACATTTTGCACACGAAATGTTGTACAAGAAAATCGATAATGCAACAGTAGAAACAATTCAATGATCGCGTCTGAAATACTTTTATTCGCAAAGTGTAAGCAGGATAAACGGATTAAAGGATATATCTTTAATGTACAGAGGAAAATCTGTTGTAACCTAGATTTACGGTAAAAATAATATTTACCAAAGTCAATTAGCATGTATAATACGAAAGAGCACTTAAACCAACGAGAGAAAAGTGGTGTAGCAGGGCGCTGCGTACGTAAATTACTCGGGCTAATTACAGTAGATTAAACGTAAGTCGGAAGAACAGTCGAAGGAATATCAAGCCACCACCACATAGGAAGTTCTTAACGATCTTGAATGATCATTAATTTACGAGCAACACGATTTGTAATTATCTCAAAGAATCCAATGTATATCGTAATTCTTTTTTTCTTTGTACAAATTTGCGTAACATTTAATCGGTCGAGATATAGAAATATGCGATATTTCGCGTAAGAAAAAGTGAATTACGATGGTCAAGGTTTGTTTGGTTATTTTATCGTTTAAAACCCGTCAGCTTATTAATCGTTGTCAAGGCAATAAAAATCTGCTGTTAATCATCTTCCCTGAATGTAACTGCACGCGATTCGAATAACGGGTTTAGCTCGAATGTGTACCTGGACAATACAACGATCGGTCGAATGATGCAATCTGCGTAATTGGCCATGCTCGCACGATTTCGTACTTCTTCGATTATACCGCTTTAAATATATATATATATATATATATATATAACCTACGAGCTGTATCCACTTTTTAACCAAACTTTTCATTGCGATTTCCTCGTTTTAAATTATATACACTGAAAAAAATGGATTTTTGCTCTCAGAGGAATTATTCTTAAATATGACTTGAACGAAAACTCTATTCTTGCTCTAAAATGATTCTTTTATAATCCAGAGGAATGTCTATTCGTCGTTGTTAAGTTAAATGTTCCAATTTTTTTCAAAAGTAGATTCCACTTAATTATATAGAAGAATCCGTTTAATTATAAAGTAATCATTTTAAAGCAAACAGAATTTCCGTTTGAGTCATATTTATCATAAATTCGTCTAAGAACGAGAGTCTATTTTTTCAATGCAGCACTCTTTAGGGACACGTTTGCATTTATTTTGTCCAAGGTGCACGTTCTTGACTAAAGTTTCTTCCAGTTGAAATTTGTTCGTTAAATTTAACGATTATTTTATTATTTGTATTAACGATTTTCAGATACATATATATATTTCGATCGTTATATCACCGAGGCAATTAAACCGAATAACGAACAAATGTAAACTGGTTTTGTCCAAAGAGAAATTAGAAAGTATACGAACAAATTGTTAAAAGATAAATTAAAATCAATTTAAAAAGAAACACGAAACACAGCAATATATTGAAATGTATTATTTTTAATTATTAGCGGGCTTTCACACCAAGTTGTCACAACACATTCGCCAGTTATTAATATAAAATACACGATCGGTAATAAATTAAATCATTTCGCGTTCAATGACGATATATCTCTATACGAGAAAAACATTAATAAAATGGTGTAGTTATATTTTTTCTTTAACCGTTTACTTTTGTGTGTACGTACAAGTTGACAAGTTGCATTACATAATTCAAGGTGGAAAGAGAAAAAAGGGAGAGGAGAGTGAGGGGCGGGGGGGGGGGGGGTGGGGGAATAAGTAGATATCGATAAAAATTCCACTAAAAGGCCCATCAAGTTTTTCCGGCAAAAATACAAGGAGCACAAAAATGACTGCTCGATCGAGAATACAATTAAAGTAAGGAATTCCCAAACAAACAATAACGTTCTCGAGCAGACTCGAGACAAAAAATTCAACTGGAGATAGGAAAAAAAGGAAACAAGGCAAAGAACATACAGGCAATGCAGGATAGCTGACAAGCAGTAGAACAACCCGAAGAAGAAGAATCTTACAAGCGGTAATTCGAGTTAAAACTCCCTTTTCCACGATAATACGCCGATTCCCATTCTATCGTCGCTCTCTACTGAAAAAAATCGTGAACGCAGTCGCAGCCCGCACAAAAATCAGAGAAAAGATGAGAGTTGGTAGTATCTCTCTTTCTCTTGGAATACATCGAAGACAGAAGTTGGTCGATTCGCGCTTAGAAATTAGTGCCACGTGCGCTTAATCGAGGGAGTCGAGGAAGTCGAGGAAGTCGAGGAAGTCGAGGAAACCAAAAAGCTCGGATCTTGCCAACATTTGCATTTGGTCACAATTTCTTATATTTATATCTATCGCGAGCATCGAGTAGGCGGATTTTTAATCTCTTAGCAATATTATCGAAGCTTCAGTATAACTTATTCCTGTGCAATATCTTGGAGTAAAGTGATCAAAATTCACGATATTAATTGATTATGCATCAGAATTGAGTTAACAAATTAACTTCGAGTATAAATTCAATTAAAAGGTAATACATTTAGGTTATTTTAATAGAACCGCATGTTCAAGAGAAGGAAATTCAAAGGAAAAAGCCCCGAATTTAATATATATATATACAGCTACAGTTAGTTCCAGAATTGTGCATGAGGTTCGTTAGTATGTAACGTTCCCGTGAATGTCAATCGGCAAGGACGCTAGTTACTCGGAAATTTAAACATTTAATATATGATTTAATTTTATGATTTTGACGTGTGAGCCAATTAGAGAGGGAGTATGCAAACAAAAAATCAAACAACCACGGAAGGTTCGCGAGCCAAAAGTAAGGACAATGCTCAAGAGAGAAAAAAAGGGAGATGTAGGAAAATATAAAAAGTTACCTTTTTATACGTTGCTTCGATTAGTTTAAAGCTCAATTTAATTGCAACATATAAAACGACTTTGCATAATTAACCTAAGCAGATAAAAACACTCGTTACATCTCTGTTATATCTCTGAAAATTGTTTTAAATTATGCCATAAAAGATTTTAAATTTTGTGTAAATTTAAAATAATAAAATAAATTGTTTTACGTAGACGTACGCGTTTGATAAGCATCGCACTCATTAATTTAACGCGTACAATTATATATCACCTAGAAAATTACGGAGGAGTATATAAGTATATAAGTGTATAAGAAGCAACATTTGCGCAAAAGGATCCCTGTATAAATAGCTAGTTACATGCGATAATCACGAAGATTATATAAATAATTATTCGGGTAATTTTTGTTGTTTAATCGTGTAGACCGAAGGTTTTTGTATAAATATATTTGAATTTCCGCGAGCGAGACGCAGCGTTATTTCGACGATGTTACGTACGGCATTTAATTTGACGATAATTTACAATGTGACACGCCACAGCATGTAGTTTGACACGTTTGGAGGATCGCGGTTTAAATAGTCAAGCTATCCATAAAATCGAGTCGTAAAGCCTTTATTTATTGGATGGAATAAAGTTGCGCGTATACCGATACTCTGACTTTACTCGTGGCTTTTTCAAATGTTAGAGACGATATGTGCACATTTAAACGTCGTATTCTCTCGACAAGGTGTTTTACTAATATTTAATAAAATCCATACATCTAAATTGTCGATTTTAAAATTATTCCTGATGACATTATCCACGTATGCTTTTTGCTTTTGAGAGTAGCTCTCTTTAGATCTGATACAAGTTTGCAAAACTTACCTTTCCCTGCTTTATATAAGATAATACAAATGTTTTATAACGCTTATACTCCCACAAAACTATACGGGCATATCGCTATTGAAATTTCCATCGGGATTCCCGTGTTGTTTGCGTTAATTAAATTCGCAAGGTATAGATCCCTCTTAAATGGAAAATTCATTTGGATATTAATCAACAAGCATTGAACGAAGGCAATGCAAAGTGATTGTCGAAGAGCTAATATATAAAGTTACATATATATATATATACATAATATAACGTGAAAGGTGTTAACATCTTGATTAAAATTCAACTTTCACAGAGAGCAATAAAAAGTTTCATAACGCATCTAAAAGGTATATTTTGAATGGTTAGTTTCCCACAATGGACCGCATACTGGTAAGCCAGAATGAATTTACATCTTGTAGTTTCATTCCGACAGCGAAAAACCTGAATGGCTTCTAAATTTCTAAGCGTATGCATATTTATACTCGCGTGTACCCTGCACCCCGACAATCAAAACGTCACTCTTATCGGCTGCGCGTTTTATATTCAATTTTCTCGATTCTTACTGCACTTACGTATGCTTGTAAATCTTAGAGAAACGACAGCAATATCGTTCACACTATAGATACGGTTTAAATACGTTGTTTATTTTAAAACAAAATCTAATCAACATCGTTTTCTTAAATAAAAAATACACATTATGTTTTTATTTTTTTCAACTTTTAGCTAGATTGTCGAAAAAAAAGATAGCTAATTAATTGCGACCCATTCCTAAATACGTGTGACCGTTAACACATTTAACGACTTGAAATAAATAAAATGTATCGTAACAAAGTTGAAATCAAGAGGTCAGCACAGAATTATATTATAGTGCAGTGAAGCGCAAAATCAAGAAGGTGTATATATCTGCTTCCGAAAGTAGATTTAACTCCGGTTAAGCATTATAAGCACTTCCCGAGATCACAATATAATATATCCTATACGTGGACATGAAAAGCAGAGAGAGGGAGAGACACCAGACACCGCATTTCGTGACAAGATGTTTAATGATACGCTTTTGTTTTGTTAAAAATAATTTTGTACTTTTGACTTTATAGTTCATCGAAAGTTGAGTCCGGCTTACACCGATTTAGTTACATAGCCTAACGGGTTCTTTTCGTTACTAAATGTAATTGCTTTTTTCACAAGCAATACCGTGATATATGATTTAAAGAGAGTATATATTTTAAAAAAGTATTACAAACCATTGGAAAATATAGAAAATTGAGGGAGAGCTAGAGGAAGAGAAATGCAAAATGGAGAGCACTATTTAACAGCTTCCATACTCTTTGTCCGAGGCTGTCGGTTTTTCTGAGGCGTGACGCGCGACTCGCGACTCGCGCTACTAGTTCGCCCACGTATCTCGGAAAACGCGTTGATTACGTCGCGCGTGTTGGATGCATGAATGGAGAACCAAAGTGGAATATTATAAGAGGCTCGGTCGTTGCGAGTCTCGAGATCGAAAGACTTGCCCATTCGGCTATATGTTCGCCTCTTGCGTAATATTGTAAAATCGATAAGCGCAAGAGCTTGACTTCGTTTATGAATGGAATATTCTAGCGGTCGTACATTGTGGCCGCGCACGTGTTTTCATTCACGCATGCACTCCTCCTACCTCCTCTCTCCCACCCTCCCTCCCTCCCTCTCTCTCTCTCTCTCTACCATGTATCTGTGAAAGAGAATGCAATATCTTTGTTCGAACTTGAATGCACCGCACAACCTTTCGCCTTGCATCGCACCTGGTGTAGATTATTTCGCTAGCTTACGCAGCCAGTTTTTCGCCTATTTTTTCCACCAATCGAATCGCTTGCGAGAATAGCTGACAACATTTTTCACTCCTCGACTCAGCGGAAACTCGGGTCTTTTAAATATAACTTGTACAAATGATTTTAATTCGAAATTATGGCGATAAACATCAGCAATACATAATTAAAATTTAATAGAATTACTAAAAATCCATACGTATAACTAACCAACCTTTATAAAAAATTTCGCTTCTAATCCATTTCTATTTATACATTTATATTCTCTAGAATAATTGTAGATCCTCCGATATTTATGTAATTTATGTAACTTATTCAAAAATACAACTGGTACAAGTACCGAGTAACTTCTTATGAATGTCAAAAATAATTTCTTAACTCTTTGATATTTAATATTTTATTTATTTAAATGATAAATGTTCTTTAAAAGACCTTTTCCCAACTTCGAATGCAACTTTCAATGGTTCGATCGAATCGATATACAATAAATACAAAAAATGAAGTTATTAAATGCTTTTATAAATAATTGACATCACTCGTTCATTTTAAAAGCCACTTACGATTTCTACACATTAACTTCATATACGCATCAACGAATATACAAGTTGTACTTGCGGCAATGAGGTCTTACTCGGTGTACAACATTGGCAGTTTGATTAAATATCTTAGATAACCCGCGTCACGATCCAACCGTGGCGTTAAAAGAAAAAAGATAACCGAGAGGGAAAATATGCCCGATACATTGCTAAAGTGACATTTATTTTAGTATCCGCTAAAATTCTCTCCGTTAACGTTCTTATCGCGTTACGCAACTTCTCGTATAATTTTTAATCAAAAATAAAAAGGAGGAAAGAAGGAAAGAAAGGTTTATTACCAGTAACTCGATGATGCATTTAAACGTTCATCGAGATGCTCATTAAGATTATTAAAATCTTAATTATCGTAAATTTGAATAAACACTTTCTCACCTGAAATCTGGATATTTTAGTTATAACAAACGCATCGTGTCTTGTCTCGCGTACATTTATCAAACGTCGTCGTGTACACCGTTGAGTGTACAGTGTTTTATTTACTCACCGCTGGCAGCAGTTTGTGCACTTTGCAAAGCTTCTTTCTTTACGATTCCCTTGATTTATAAACTTCGATTAAGAGTACATTTTTACTTTTTTCATTTTATTTTATTTTATTTTTTCACTTAAAAACGGGATCAATTTAATTGACCAATTAAGGGAATATTATTATCGCTCAGTGATCGTTTAATTTTCGTATGCGAGTATATACACAGAGATTAAAGGAAATTTTCGCTTCGAGTGTAAATTTAATCGATTAATTGGTATATCTAGGTCGTACGACGAATTTACTTTCGGCCTAAGGTTCTTCGTTATGTCACCACCATACTATATACTATTGGTGTTACTAGTGTTACTATTATTTTAAATAATTGATTAAAGTACCTCTATGTTAATTGATATTTACAATATTTTATTCGTTTCCTTTACGTTTCCTATAAATTCTAATAATTATTTTTATTTTTTTTATGTGTACATAAAATAATAACGAGAAGACATACAAAAATAAAATATAATAACAGAAATGGTGATACTTTTGTTATGTAAATGGCTCAATCGTAAATATTTATCCCTTATTCGTGATAAAGTTTCATATAAGTGTTAGAAGAGAGAATGCAGCGTAACACAATGAAGGAATACGGAAGAGAAACAATTAAAGTTGAATGTAGTTTCGTCATAAATTAGAGAATCAAATATAGATGAAAAGCCACGGAAAAGTATACAACTTGGGGAAAAGGAGAATAAAGAGAGCAGAGGCGAGAAGAAGAAGAAGAAGAAGAAGAAGAAGAAGAAGAAGAAGAAGAAGAAGAACGAGAAAAAGATGACTGTTACGCAATCCTGGCGTCGCGACTTCTCTCGAGAGGAGTGTTGCCAGCACCGCAGGCGTTCATTCGTGAAAAGGCGCCCCTTTATGTTGCTCTCTCTCTCTCTCTCTCTCTCTCTCTCTCTCTCTCTCTCTCTCTGTCTGTTTCTCGGGGCTCGCTCGACTTTATTGGCAGCATGGTCAATTCATTAGCATGGCTCGTTTGCCGGAGATATCCCCTCGACTTGTCATAATTGAGATTTGAGGGCCGAGTGCGTTTCTCGGCAAAAAAGTTTTTGCGATGTTTCCGCGCTTGGACTACAACTATGAACAACGTGCAATCTGACTTGGTGTTACATATACATACATTGCGACATACGTACAATGCCATTCGGTTAATATGTGCAATGTGTATTTGGTTAAATTTTTAGAGGCAAAATATTACAGTTTTTGTATATAATATATATGTAATTTTTATTCTGTTTTTTGTTTTACTGTGTTAGTTTTCAGTGCGGTAATGGTGAAGATTTCGACAATTAAAGGCGAAAGCATATGTAAATTATTGCGTTTCGACCAGAAAATTCGATTCACCGCATCGTGAATAAAATAATTATAATCATACCGCTAAAGTAATAAAAAATTGAGAAAAATTCCGAATCAATGTGTTTTTGAAACTAATATTTCCAATGTCTCGACTAAGCCTACGCTGTGGTGATGGTTACATTGATCTACGAGAGCGATAAGAATAGATAAGCTCTCATCACCTTTTTACGATTCGGCCGTACGTAACGATACCTAAAACAACAAACAAGCTGAAAATGCATCAAAGTCGTTAGGCCACAGCTGAAAAGAAAAAAGAATCAGGACACCGATCGAAATTCATCCTCGAGGTCAAACTATTTGGCTTCCCGTATAAAATCGAGTAAAGTCGGTAAGTATAGGAGCCTTGCTAGATATCATCGCTCGGCGCATCGTTAACTCGTCATCCGTCATCTCTCGGTAACCGGCAGCCACCACCATGTTCGAGCGACGACAATGTCTTTTCTTCCATTAACCTTTCGGGTTCCCTTTTATTTCTATTTTTTGCTTTTCGGCTCGTTGCAACTCCCGTCAAATCTCAATTTAGTTCCTTTCTTTAGTACGCTAAGTGTCGAGGTGCACGTCATCCTCCTTTCTGAGTAAGCACGAAACTTATTCGAAAATTCACGTGTATTTAAGTGGTTCAAACAATCGAGTGAACAGTAAATAAAGCAATCACTTGGCAAAAGCAGTATAACAGAGTAGTCGCGGCGCGTGTATCATATATGATTAAAGTACGTGCATGTAACAACAATTTACGAAACATTAAATAACAAGTGTACGTTAATCCCACAAATTACAAAAGTTTTTTACTACAAAAATAGTATATATAGACACGATAATCTGGTGTAATTACATAAACTGTATAATTATTTAATCGCATAACGATGACGCAATATTAAAATAATGAAGGGCGCATGAAAATAAATAAATTTAAACTTGAAAGTTAAGATCTATAAATAAAAAAGGAGGTACGTCCAGCCAAAGTTATTTTAATCAAAAAATACAAATGTACCTCGTTTGAGTGCAAGTTCCAACTAATTGATATATAACGTTTATGCGTACGCACATACACGAAATGTAAATCGTGTAAGGAAAACGTTGTGTGTTTATATATGTATACGAGTATACACACACAAAGTATATTAAAGTAACAAATTTGAGTACGTCATCGTCCGAGTTGTAATGTACAAAGTAACATGTTACTGATTAAACGTATTGTCGAACGACGAGTTTAATCGATATCCTGTGCGTGTGTCCGTATGTGCGCAAGACGAAATGAATCCAATAATTCGTAGAGAGGAAGGGAGGGTGGGAGAGTATTGAGCAAGAACCTCCCGTGAGATTAAATAAACAATTTCCATGTTAATTGGAAGTAAAAACCCCAGGTTTTATCAGTTAACACACTTTTAAGCCGAATGAAAAAGCACTTATGGATATATCTCCTCCAATAAATAATAAAGATTTCGCGTGGTGGGTCATTTAATTATCAATAAACGAAATACGATTATTTCCAGGATTTAAGATTATACGGGAATTAATAATAAGAACGTTGAGGTCGTGCCGAGGTATATAATAATAAATTTTAGAACTTTTAATTAAGATGTCTTGATTGGGCTTTACGATTCGAGGCGCACGGAGAGGAGGAAAGAGTCGGGCACGCGCTGCTGCTTCGAATCCTTGCCTCGCATTCGTCAAATACCTTGGCAACTCGGATTGCTACCGTTCAATTTTCAACCTCGTGAAATTCATTTTTCCCTTTCGGCTCTACAACGTAATTTATCAACTGCTGTAAAATAAATAATTGATTCTCAGAGTTATTAAAATTTTAATTCCCCTCTGGTGAAAGTTTATAACGTTATGTATGTCTTCAATTTATACGATTGCAACTTACGAAATTCCAATCTGACTAGGTCTCTATTTTCGTATGTCACAATTTAACGAGACTTTAGTATTTTTAGGAAAATTGGTAAACAGATGATCGGGTTGTTTGCCATTCGTTGTCGTTATTTATTCCCCGCGGTTTAGAAAAACAATGTGAACGTGATGGTGAGACACGTCACACGTGTCAAACTGCGTGTGAGTGCATGCACATACATGTGTGTAAAATAGCCGTCCCAATTTTCGATCGATTCTCTAAATGCAATCAGGTATTCCTCGTGCCCCACCGACGAAAATATATTTTGATTAAAGCCCGTTTAAATTTATTTGTTAACAACTATATTTCCATTTGGGATAGCTGCATTTGCATTTAGATTTCGAGGTTATGCCGAGTGTCTAGTGCATTATTGTTATTTGCAGTTGATTTATTACTGCACTTGTGCCGCAGCAAATAAAATATTTCATAAAGAGAAAGAGAGAGAGAGAGAAAGAGAGAGAAAGAGAGAAAAGTGTCAGTTAAATGCCAAAAATACAACAAGTTGGGTAAACTTGCATTTTCTAGTAAGATAGGTTACGCGGAATGACGGCATACGGTGGATCGTGCGCCTAAGAATTAAGCACATTTGGTATAATAAAAATTAACACTTAATTTTTTGGTATACAAGCTTAACGTATTTAATCTTCATGAGTGTATACATACCACTTTATTCCGAAACACAATTCCAAGATGAATAGAATTTTCGGATCAATTTGCATTTTTCGCATATATCTGCTTTGCGTACGACTATTTCGAAGTAACAAATCCGTCGATAAGACCCTATACCACACGAATCAATGTAACTATCCTAATCCATGTGCATTTCGTATTTTCCTAAAAATATTACTACATTTAATATAAATATAATATGTGTACGTATACAGCTCACGATTTTGACTATATAAAAGATTAAAATTTAAAATTTATATTTAGTCTTTTATAAAGCCTATTCCTGATATTTTTCAATTTCTTTATAATTTACGTGCGAGTTAGAGTTACTATCTAGTATAGTATTATTCACTTAAGAAACTTTCTCCCCGTAGTTTTTCATCTATTACAATCATGTGAATTTAATCACACCATCTTGTTGAAAAAAACTGGTCCAACGATCAAAGTGAAAAGCACTGTGCTAAAAGTCCTATTATACAAAGATGTGAGGATGTAACAACGTTGCGTTGTGTTACAGAACGAGTGACGCGCGGTTTTCCTCCGCACAATACGCGAGGAGAGAGCGATGTTAGTGTGGTAGTGTGGGAACTCGAAGAGGAACCCATCTCCTGCTTCGTTTTCGTTTATCGGCCATTATAGCTCATTACAATCCTTATTTCGCATGCTGGTGGTGCGCAAGCATAACGAACCTCAAATTGCTCCAGCTTGTGTGTACGTGTAAATTTAACATTTTTTACCTCGACTTGGATTTTGCGTGGAAATTAATGAGATCGCCGCAAGATCCTTCAATTCGCTTGATCAAAGGGACATCGTGTTCATATTCGAGAAACATTGTAACACAGATTTTTGTATTGAGAGGCTAGTTCGATATTAAACTAGGAAATCCTAGAAACAGTATCACGTGGAATATTTTTAAGGAAATTCCGTAATAATTTTTAGGTTATTCATGGAATGCTGTAGGTTACCATACGACCTCGGTAATTTTCAATTAAAAGTATTTTCTCTGTAGATATTGCAGCATCGATTACCTAATTTTATAGTTGAAGTCAACATAATTGTTTAGCTACGTTAAACATACTTCATTTAATATATACTACATTTTAGACGAAAATGTATAAATTTCAAACAACTAAGTAGAAACAAGTTTCTGAATCTATACCGTGGCATTTTAGAAATAATCGAACAGTTAAGTATTTTATTATAGTGAACTGTAGAAAAACCTATAATTATGCTAGTATATTACATCCTGTAAAATAAAGAGAACTAGCCCGAAAACGTATTAGTTTAAATAGAAAATTAGCTGTATTAGGTTTAGAGTATAAGTAATTAATACATTGTCGGCCTATCGTAATACTTCCATTCATCCGATCAAAAACTACTTGATGTGTAGCCTTAATGCTTAACCTTCTTTACCTCAATTTTGTTATGTTATTTACTTTATTAGCTAACGAATATTATCATTTTTGTAATCAAAAGCTTCTTGTTGGCTAAAGTAGATTATATTAGATTATCTCGGGACGTAGTCTGCTACAAATTGGGTAGGTTACTATTTCAAAAAATATCGCATGATACACTTTGTCCGAGGTACAACTGTTTGACAAGCAGCGGGTAAGCTGCTCTCCCTAATGCGAGAAAAAAGCTCCTAACGTACGTTCTCAATATTTGAGGTTAACTGCCTCCTCTAAAATAAAAAGAATTACTATACCAAAAATATTAATTTTATATTATTATTATTATTATTATATACCTAAATACCACGTGAATATAAAAAAATTGATGGATCAGAATATATAATAATAATGATAATTTATAATCTCTTTTTTCAGTAAAAGTTACTATCCGATTAACATATTGCATCAGTTGTTTTCATTGCTAAGCAAGTGTAAATCTGTGAGATAAGAGAGAGAGAGAGAGAGCAGCTCGCCCAATCAACACGATGAACAATAGTTATATACATATAGAACAACAGTTATATAATAATTACATACATGTTTGATGTAGTATCTCATCCAATTTTTTCCCAGTGTAAACAGCGTGTAAATATTTTTATTTATATTACGCACGAAATATTCCTTCAGTGGTCTCTCTAGTCATTACCGTTAACGTGTTAGGCGAACTTTAAGAAATTATAAGTATTATCTATAATTTCACTCAGTTTACGTGTACTTTGGTTCGCACTAAACACTTTTTTTCCTAAATTAAAATTTTTTTCTAATTATTCAGTTAACATCACAAGATTGTGATTAAATTAATTAATGTTAATCAAATTTGTCTAAAATCTCAAATTTGTAAAAGAGAGAGAGAGAGAGAGAGAAATTGTCAATCTTGTAGTCCTATAAAACGAAACTGGAAACATTTACCGAACTAGTCAAAAAATGGTAAGCAGTTAAATTCTATTGTTCCTTGTTAAGGATTATTATGAACAAATAAACCGATTGAAGAGAGATAGGGAGAATGAGAAAGGGAAGGAGGAGAATATCAACGTGAGATGCATAAGATTCGGTAGGTGGCTCACCGGGTCACGATGGGATTTTACGATCGGTTGGTCGTTCGTTCGTTCGTTCGTTCGTTCGACGATCGAACAATGAGCGCGAGTATTTGGTCTCGAGAGATACATCGCCGTAATAAGCCGGGTGGGCTTCATTACCTGCATTGTTGTACCAGAAAAAAGCTGTGCAAGCGCACGCGGCGAGTCTCCTTTAGTTCAAAAGCCCCGGCCTTTTCAGGCTTATTCTATCTTAAATTAACAGCCTTCAAAATACACTGAGAATCCCTTGAATCTTCTTCTTTTTTTGTTTCTTCCTTTCTTTTTTTACCTTTTCCCTTTTTTCATGTTTAATTAATCGATTTACTGAAAAATATCTGAAGAATGCTCGACTGTCATTGTTTTTAAAGGTAAAAATGACTCGTCACTTTGTTCTCTCTTGTAATAATATTTACTTCAAAATTAACGGAGAATACATTTTTTAACTACTTCAATTATTTCAGTAAAGAATTATCAGTTTTATTTAAAAATTAATAATTTAATCACTTTTCGTTAAACTGCATTCAATTTTTTAGGGATAATTTTAATTTTAGTTAGTTAGTTATACATTTTATTTATCAAAACGATATTTTTTAAATGATTTATATTTAAAAGTCAAATAACCATTTTCATTAACAAAATTAAGTTTTCTATTTTTTACTCTATATTTTTGGAAACAGATTTTCTACTTTTTCCCGGATTAGTCGAACTCACGTTTCTAAAACAGAAGGATTGGAAGGCTTTCAAAGTCGTTCTCCAAAAATAGTATTGCATTTAACTACAAATTATAATTTTTACACATCGAAAAGAGTTTGAAAACATAATTTTTTAATATTAATCAATTCATTCATATTTCATGACTAATGCAGTACATATTGTAGAAAACGTTATAGATATTATTAAACAGTTTATTAAATATTAATAGATTAATTACATAAATTTTTGAATAATTATTACGCAATTCTAATAAGTATCCTCGCAACATTAGTAAGTAAATCGCGTGAAACGTTTACTATGATATGCTAATTAATATAATTTTGTTTAAATAAAAAAATAATCTTCTGATTAATACGAAACAAAAAGAGTTTTATATATCAGAGATATATGTGTTAATGTATTTCTTCAATAAAACATTTAAGGTAT
Source organism: Theocolax elegans (assembly GCA_026168455.1). NCBI lineage: Eukaryota > Metazoa > Arthropoda > Insecta > Hymenoptera > Cerocephalidae > Theocolax > Theocolax elegans. The sequence goes on from CM047428.1 coordinate 81,308,205, forward strand.
TCACACACCTTTGGATAGTTACTACTTGTTGACAGTATGAATATTAAAGTCTCGCCAACAAGCAGTGTCTACGTATCAGTGAATTGTTACATTCAATTAGTACAAATAATATTTATTACTTTATAATAGTTACTTTACTTTACTTTACACTAAATACAAAATTCTTAAATGTTTATAATTTTTTCGTAGAAACGTCTCTCTTTTCGCTTTTCGAAACTTTCCTCTTACATGTATTTTTACACTTGTATCATACAGCGATAGCTCTTTTTTTAAGTTTTAAAAATAAACCTTTTTAAATTGACATGAAATAGAACGTCTCTGATTTAAAGGACATCCTTACTCCTTACTGTAAAAAATCTTATTGGAATATTTAAAATGATTCGCTAACGTATCTTTTGGCTTGGAATTTAACTTTCATTAGCGAAATGCGTGCATCTTGAATATTTATCGAACTTGAACTTTTGTACAACTGATAACCGATAGTGAATAAAATAAGCACGAAGTAGTTTAGTGCGTGAGAATGGTCTGTTCGAAATAAAAAATTGTCCGTCCCTATAATATAATAATTGGGTAAACTATAAATTTTGTGGATTCCCTAAAGTAACAAGTACCATTGGAAAATTAGTATCCACTTTGTGTAGTTTTCACCAATGGGTTTACCTAAAATATATTTCTAGCTCGTGCTTATAATAGCCTTGGACCTTCGTACACGTTCTCTCGGTCCCTCTTTCTCACTTTCTTTCGAACGCGAATTTAAGAAGGAAATACCGTATTCGTGGGTAAAAGAACGTAAAAGTATAAGGTATCTCGAGGGTACATACTGGAGATAAACAACGATAGATATAGTTAATAGAAAAGTCTCGGAAGTAGTTTTTGAATAAATATAATACACGTGCGCGCATCCGCACGTGGGCAACGTCACCTCAAGTCTAATTCGGCATCGCGAGATATTCCCGGTCCGTATATAAGAGATATTCAACGAGAGTTTAACATTCGCGCTCATAACCCATCTGGTAACTGGGTCACGCAATTAAATCACTGTACGGTAGAAATATTACCTGATTACACTTTGCGTTCGTGTGTTCGTGTGTTCGTGTGTTCGTGTGGGGCCAACCGACCAACGATATTTTGGATCCGCCTGATTTTCAATATTTGGTTATTAAAACCATCATTTTCTCGCGCGCACGCGATAACCTTCTTCCTTTCTCGATAAATTAACACATTTGAACGTTAATACCGCAATACGGTAGCATTGTAACAAATGAGTCCTACAACCCTGACCGAATCCGTCTTTAGTTATCATCGATGCGACCGGGATGAAAATTGATAATCGAGTTCTCGTTTTATTTATCATCGGGATACATTCCAGAGGAAAAAAGTAAGAGGGAACGAATGTAAGTGGATAGTTTCTCAAGTTAAAGTACGGACTCGAAGAATTTTGGTGAGCGAGTAACGCCGACAATCACTTTTTATTGGTTACTTAAATCCGAGCCGAGAGTATTGCGCAACTAAAAGAAAAAACAAAATCGTACCCTCCGAATTAAAGAAATACGCGAGGTTCGAATACTACGGATTATTTTCGACTATATCGGTGAGAAGAGGAAGACAAATAAATGATATAAATTATTTTATTAACCGGGAGGGACTACAACGATTTACTCTGACATTCTTAATGTCTTACAAATGTTTTAAAAGCAAGTGAATGCAATTATACAACTCGGTGATACGTTAGATGTTAAAGTGTTCAAAATTATATATGATATAATCGTGCTCGTTGAAATTAAAAAAAAATTTTTAAATGGCGAATATTACGATGTTTTTCCTCTCTTTCTGCGCTCGATTAACATTTTTGCAAGCGCAAACTTTGTACAACTATAATTTATATCCAGGTTAAAGAGAATTTTTTACGTTTCAAGGGACACGTTCAAGGAATTTCGCCACTACGACGCGCATGGCCCGCACGCGTACCACCAACGCGCCTTTATTATATGTAAACATGTACGTATTCCCGGGTGTACGTTGCAAGTGAAAAGATAAAAAAATAATGTATAATTTAATGATTCGAAACGAAAAAAGTAAGAAGAGAGGGATCGAGAGAGAGAGAGAGAGAGAGAGAGAGAGAGAGAGAGAGAGAGTGGGGAGGAGGGAGGAGGGGCGGTAATTATAACTTTATTACAAGTATATCACCGTAGCATTGTACAATATCTTTACGTCAACTTGAATTACATAAAATGTATGAAAATAAATGCCGATTCGCGCACTACCTTAAAAAAGATAAAATAACGAATCGTTTACCGTAGATGCAATTACTGTAAATTATACGCTATACGCTAATGTAAATAAAAGTATAGTTAATTATAAAGCAGTTACATTACCGAATCTTAAATATAATCTAACTTATTATCGAGATAATACAACAACCAAATAAATTGTATGGATATGTAATTGACAACTTTACAATATTTACATTGATATTGTATTTATTTTTGGTAACGATTATTATTTTTTATATCCTTCTGGTCTTGAGTATGAATTCCTTTGGGGAAACGTATTATTTGGAACGCAATTTATCCCGAATTATTGCAAGATTTAATTAGTTGCACATAATTGTAGTGAAATTGATATTATGCGCACTTTAATATCTAAAGCATAACTGATGTCATAAAAAATAAAAACTGATGGACATGTGCATGATAAGACTTAAAGGAGCAAGTATTATCACACACTTTGTGCATACGTGTTTGTTCTCACATGTTACTTTCGTAAGAAGTGAATTATTGTTCAATAAGTAAATACGCATAAGGTTAAATGAAGGTGCTTATTCGATTTCGATGAAATTATAACTAACTGTACAAAATTTTTTAACCTAACATATATTTCTCGCTGGGCGTTCGCAATTTTTCGTATATTTATAAAAGTTTGTTATTGGCTCAAATTTGACGAGAAATCGGTATCAATTGGGGGGAAAAGTACTTATTAAGGTGACGAAAAGAGAACAAGAGTGTACGCGATGGTGATGGACAGGAATTAATCGGTGCTTCTCTCGAGGGTACATTGCTAGTAAGTCCCGTGTATAAAAATATTACTCTGGTAGAAGTCCGACAATTAAGTTTAGCAATAGTCTGATTATAGCAACTATCACAGATTTTTCATGCTTCTAAAATAATTTTAATTATTACGTTTCATAATGTACTATTTTGAGGTTTAGAATAATTTTAACGAACATAATTAGAAACATAGGTATTTGTGTATAACTCAATAGTAGGAAAGTAAAAATTTTAATCTCTACTTTACAAAAGTGTGAACAAATGTTTCTCCTTTTGAAAAGTGTACAATTCAAAATATTCATCTTGCAAAATTATGAAACCTTGTAATTATACACATTTTAAAAGTAGAAACTTCCTTTTTCTATTTTTTGACATTTCAGCTTTTTCAATATGAAAATTACGATTTGTCCACTTTTTCTTTAATTTCTATATTTTGGCGGTTGGAATATAGATCTACTACCACCAAATCAAATACTTTACTTTGATATTTATATATATATATATATATATATATATATATATAGAGAGAGAGAGAGAGAGAGAGAGAGAGAGAGAGAGATTTTGATTGATTTAACGTTTATTGCAGCCTTCGGGTATAACCCCGTCTGGCTGTGAAGATTTAAAATAAAAATACAGTTTATGAATCAAGAATTTGGAAGCAGTACAATGATTAAGTGCATTGGCAAGTGTATGTAGCAGTTAGATTGAATTAAGAAATATATGTGTAAGATATCAACTAAAAGGTCGAGTCGCTTTTAAAGTACATTAGATCGATAAGCCCTCGCAAATAACTCTGTTTTCCCAGTCGTTTTGGTGTTTAGATGATCGACGTACTGTATTAGAGTCAACTCGGCGGAAGCGTTAAGGGGATGTCGTAACAGAGAAAACTGTCAATCAAATATGTCACTGTTTTAGTGCGTAAATGGAAATTTGTATTCTGCACTATTCTCCTCTTTTAATGGATCAAATTACTCCAAATTTGGCACACATTATTAATTTGGTCAGGAGAATAGCGCTCTGGTTTTAATTAAGTCGAAAAATTTCGTATTATTATTATATACCGTAATTTATCTGACCATTGTATGAGATGCAGTTTAATTACGGTTCTTCACTAATTTTTGCTTCTACGCTATGTCATGATACAAAATTTTACCAGAACAATCGTAATAAAGTATAGAATGGCGCTCTGGTAAGATTTTGTACAAAAAATTATGCAAAACAGCTAAAATTAGTTTGCAAATAATAAACAGTTTTGCAGGTTATCTTCACACATGCAGTGTGCCTTACCTATTGTTATGTATATTACTACATATTATATGATTCTATAATTATTTTTTTATAACCTCAAATTGTCAAATCTGTCAAATCTGTTAACCCATCAATCAGTTTTGTACGACCTCCCCTTAAGTTAGATATGATGGATTTTTATGACTGATACACGAGAAAGCCAGTGTTCCGATAAAGTACTCTCGCCTCCTACGAGCCGAGAGAGAGAGATTGATTGATTGATTGATTTATTTAATTTGGAGCCTTGGGGTATAACCCTATCTGGCTCAGTAGAGTTACAAAGTTTACAAAAATTTATAGCACAATGGCAATACAGTAGACGCAACTTATAATATGGTTGAAGTACAGTTTCAGTTTCTTACATTGTTTGCTGCTCTATAAAAGTAAAATTACTGGAAAAATATAAATGAGATCTAGAGAAATAATTAATTAATGATAAGAGAACAAACTGTAAATAAAATAGGGCAGCTAAACAATTATGCCCTCTCTAACTATTCGGTCCTCCCACTCGTTAGAATCACGCTGAAATAATTCATTACGTAAATAAATTTTAAAACTATTTACATTATCAGTACCAAATACAATTTCACTAAGCGAGTTTATAATCTTGGACGCGGTGATTAAAAACGAGTGATTCCACGCCTCAGTTCGAGGGGGAGCATACAATAAGAATTGGGGCCTCAGTCTAGAGGATCGCCGAACGTTACTTAAATTTACTTCTCTGAAACGACTAACAATATAGTTTGGATTTGTATAACTAATACACTTAAAAGCTAAGGAACCAATGGCGTACTCTCGCGCACGTTTTACTGATAGCCAGCCAAGTTCAAGGCGGTGTGGAGTCACATGAGCACGAAAAGGTATATTACCTACCACAAATCTAACACACGCATTTAGTAGCCTTTGTAACTTGAGGTCGCGGGTAGCATCAAGGTCGTGGTAAACTGCGCACATGTATTGAAAATGAGGAAAAATAAGAGTTTCAACTAAAAGTTTACGCATGTGACGGGTAAGCCTACCTTTGTTGAATCTAAGTAATCGCAGTGTGTTATGTACTCTCATCGAAATTTGTCTAACCTGTTTATCCCAATTAAGTGAGTTTGAGAGCCAGAGACCTAAGTTGAGCACCTCAGTTGAATACTGAATCGGGACGCCATGGATAACAATTTTATCAAGTTGACAAATATTAACAGAGCTAATATATTGTTGACTACCTAATAATATTACTTTGGTTTTTTGCGCATTGAGTAGTAGACCATTTTCTGAAGCCCAGTTACCGACCGCCTCTACATCTCTCTGAATAGATAGAATACCTTGGGCAATATCCTGTGGAGCAAAATGTGAGTAAATCTGGGTGTCATCAGCAAAAATCATGAAGTTACTGGATGTCAAGACATTGGGTAAATCATTTATGAATAATGAAAACAACAACGGACCCAGTACGCTACCCTGCGGTACTCCAGAGATGGTTTCTCGCCAATTTGATAAATTACCCACACCATCCGTGACTGCCTGGAAACGACCGTGAAGATAACTATAAAACCATTTTAGGACATTATCTGAACAATTATATCTCCTAAGCTTCAGCAAAAGCTGGTTGTGAGGCAAGGTATCAAACGCCTTGGAAAAGTCAAGGAGAACAAGTAAGGTGATTTTACGCTGATCAATAGCCTCACGTACATCATCAGTAATACCGAGTAAGGCCGTTTGAGTACTATGCCCCTTACGAAAGCCAGCCTGTCTATCCACCAGCAAATGATTCTTTTCTAGATAATCAGATAACTGTTTATGGGCGATTCGTTCAAGTAGTTTTGACAATTCAGAGAGTTGAGCTATAGGACGTGTATTGTCAGGTGTCTCTATTTTGCTAGTCTTTGCTAAAGGGAGAAGTAACGTGCGCTTCCAATGCGATGGAAAAGAGGTAAGTTGAAAAGAGAGATTAAAAAGATTTGTGACCGACGAGATGAGAGGAGGAGGTGTAAGCTTAAGCATTTCAATACTAAAACCATCGATCCCCTTTGATTTTGATGAAGCGCTCTGGAGTACTGACAGTACATCAGAATCAGAAATGGTGTTAAACTCAAATTGAGATCTAATATTAGGATTGAGAGGAGATCTCAGGGCAATTTCAAGATCACTGGTATTTAAGGATGATTTTTGAGAATTACTGGTGGCATAGTGATTATTTAATACATCAGGAGAGAAATGATTAAGAGGCGAGGGTTTCTCTTGGCCCAAAATTCCCATATTCCTAAGTTCACGCCATTTGGCTCTGGAATCGGGGGCATTATTTAATTTGTTTTCGAAATAGGAGTTTTTATTGGAGTCAAGCCTGTTGGAAACCTCACGACGAAGAGTTCTAAACTTGTCGATGTCCACTGCTCGGCCATATAGAGAAGCTAATTTGTATGCTTTATCCCGAGCCTTCATTCTAAGATATAAGTCAGGCGTAATCCAAGGTTTTTTTCTTTTACCCAGTACTAATTTTTTTAGAGGAGCATGCTTATCGAATGATTTCGTTAATACATTTTCTATCTTACTTAGCTCCGTGTTAATAGTCTGAACGTTAAAATCTAAAATACAATCTAAACTACTAGCAGGACCTAGGTAACTACTACTATGAACCTCACTAATGTTCATATCAGTCTTATAATTACTGCTATCGCCTGTAGGGCAATCCCCGATTTCAATAAGATAATTAATAATATCATTGTGAAGATTAGTCACATTTATTCGCTTAAGATTACGAGCAAGAATAGATTGAGGAGATTTTGTAGGTGCAATTAAATTATATTCGATCTCTATAAAATCGTGACCTGCTGCAAATGGGGATGGAGATTTTCTGTACTCATTTACTACATTAAGATCGCATAATATAAATAAGTCAAGCCAAGTATCAGCTGTTCTTGAGCGATCACGAAAGAGCGAGTGATGAGTAGGCTCAGAAGGTACCAGATGAAGGTCAAGTGCTTCGATTTGAGTTTGCATAAACAAAGTATCGTTATTTTTAATTTGCATATTGATGTTAAAATCTCCCGTTATAATAACATGAGAATAAGAAGGTAATAACGCTTCAAGTTTCTCAAAGAAATAGGTAGGATATGCAGAGTGAGGTCTCCGATAAACGACAGCAAAAAGAAGTTTAGTAGAATTTATATTTATTTCAATAATTAAGAATTCCGGAGTATTATCAAATAAAGGGTCACTCATACATATAATTTTACTCACAAAATTATTATTAACATAGGCGCCAACTCCACCTCCTGATTTACCAGCCCTATCAAGCCGAAAGAATGTGAAGCCATCCAGTTTAACAAGAGAATCAGGGTCTAGTTCCGATAAAAATGTCTCGGTAATACCTATAATATCATATTTATTCGTTGCGCACCTAGTCTCTAATAGATTAAAATTTGTTTTCAAACGGTTAATATTAATGTGACCTACAACAATTGATTTTTTAATAATTTTCGCTCGAGGTTGCCCGGCACTATCTCATAGTTCCATAGTTGGCGGTTGAGTGTCAAGTAGTTGGCTCGTTCGCAGAGATGGAAGAGAAATGAGATCCTGTTGGTTTCTAATCTGAATAAATGGAGAATTTATCGATTTGCGCAGGCAGACAGTTAGATTTCTAATCACTGGTCTAAGATATCCTTTCTCCCTAGCCACTTGTCTAGCTGATCTTTCAAGTAAATAAATTTCACGAGGCCAAATCGGAGAGACGTAAATTTTCATGTTGCCCCCGCATCCAAATAGTGAAGCAGCAGTTTGGCCTTTTAATATCGAAGTTTTAGAGATAATAAGGTCTCTGACCGTGGGGGAGGAAAGTTTAATGACAATGGAGACATCCTTTTTAGATATAGGAAGAGAAGGACCAGCCGCTTCATTAAGTACTTTTTTGTCCTCCCACAGACGCGCTACCATTACGTGTGAGAATACTGATGCAAGTCCCAATAGTTGAAGTACACGATGGACAATTTGCTCAGGCGAAAGATCGAGACCCAACGGAACACCTGATATTTTGATTTCACACGGATCAACGACGATTTTAGATTCATATTGTAAATTAAAGTCATTTCGAAGAGACTCAATTTCTTTTTGCGTAGCATCGCGGGTTTCGGAAATAATAGTACGCAGAGAGGATATTTCTTCAGTGAGTTTCGCAAAATTTTGATTATTTTCGTTTTGAAAATTTAAAAACCATCGCGGTGGATCCGAGTCCTCAGTCCGTGAATTCATAATTGATTTTTTAAAGCACACACTTTTGGCTTTTAAATTATCTAAGCGCGATGAATAGTTCGCAGACGCAGTATAATTAAAATTAAGACAACGCGATTTAGTAGTATTTGTAATTGAGGGCGAAAAAGGCGAAGCACAACGCTTATTCAGTAATCCCGTAGAGGTCGAAGGTAGTGACGTCACACCAGCTGATACGCACTTTTCGAATATTTCGGATTTCTGTTCAATAATGCGAGCGCAGTACGGATCATTACAATGAATAAGTGAAGTATCAATAGAGCCTAGCGGATTAATGCAACTTAAATGTAGTAATCGCCCGCACCTTATACAATCTGTGCAATCGCTAGTATTTAAATTAATAATTTCACCGCACAAGGAGCATTTACAGTCGTTCATAATACATTAGTACACAATCAATCAAAAATATTGCATCGACCCGACATCTAGCGGCAAAATTTGAAAGCTGGTTGTGCGATTGTTTACCTGCGCCGTAATTCAAAAAGCACGTGTTAACCTAACCTCAGAATACACTAATTTAAATCGCAATTTATATAAGGTCACTAAAATTGATAATTAAAGTCCATGATACTATTTAAAAAAATGATGATAAAAGCAGTGTTCACTGTTGAAAAGGCGGCAGCAGTAGACCGTTGCCACAAGACCTCGAAAAACTCCGACTCTCCCAACTCGTCGAAAATGTCCGCTTGACTTTAACCTCCAAAATCAAATGTGAATCAAGAAAAGTCACTCACGGCCAATTTTATTGCATAGATGTTGAATGCAGTTTAGCAAAAGCTTCAGGGCCGCATAGAGGACTTTTCTGGAAAAAATTTACTCCAAGGAGTGAAAAAAACTCGATTAATGCCAAGATAATTACGGAGCAGTCAATCGAAGCAGTAGTATGAAGCTTACCGAGAGAGAGAGGGGAGGGGGGAGAGAATTACAATCTATTGTCATTCCACATAATAATGTTGCAATATCGTGATGTTACAAGACTTATACAGTTATTTCTTGCACCATTAGATGAAAATGTTTGTATAACGCGCATTAATTTGTAATAAGAATTACTGTTAAATTAAAATAAAAATATTTGTGTAAAATGCTAGGTAGGTTAAAATTATTTATAAAAAGTTTAATCAGAAGATTATTATACCTACTGGCAACAAACTCATAGATAAAATTCGAATAGAGAAATCGCAAGACTATATCTCGTGAGTAGTGGCATACGATAAAGCGTATTCTCGATAAGTGTAACTACAACGGTTACATTAAATACGAAGGTATGCAAAGGTAGTTTGATTTTTTTGTAACACGGACGTCAAAAAAAGAGAAAATAAAAAATGTAAGTCGGATTAAAGATGACGGGTGTTCCATGCAAATTGGTTAGATAAGATGAAAGGGCGCGCCGAATAATAAAAGGAAGGGTATATAGTCCGGGTCACTCGGGTTCTCGGTACGTACACACACGTGTACCAGCAGTAGAAGCCCCGACGATCTTGCCGGATAAAGACGAGAGAGAGAGAGAGAGAGAGAGATAATGCACCAAACTGTGTACGTAGAGACACGAATAGAGGGTACGTATGCGAAAGGAGGCTAGTTTGCGCAACTCGATGTGCATCTGTTTACACAGATTTCACGAGGATAAAACCGTCCAAGACGTTGTTGTCGTTGTTACTGCTGTTCCCGACCTCTTAACTAATTTTCTTGTGCTTTTTACAATCTTGCGGCAAGTTTTTCTTTTGCGCTTACCGATTCTCTCTTATCGAAACTCTATCGTTGCTACCTTCAATTATTCTCTCTTTTCTCTTTTTCCTGCTGCTGTTTGTACACCTACTTTTACTTATTTTTACTTTGCGCTCTGCGTTCCATTCGAGCTTACTCGATAACACTTTACCTTTATCAACTCATTTTATACCACACTATAGTATTATAAACTTTATTACATCGAACTATTCGGACTTTGCATAGAAGAAACATCAAAGTATATAACGACCTTCAAAAGTGAGATACGTAATAAGTTCATTGCACCCTCGAAAACAACGAGTAAGTAAAATAAGCTGCATTTAATTTATCTAAACAAATAAAACAATTATTTATCGATTTAAATACCAAACAAACGCATTGACAGGAATACTACCATACCATACTAATCAGAACTGCACTTGCAAAAAAGTTATTATCGCTATAGACGGATGAATAAATAATTATACACATGTATTGTTTGACTAAATCCGAATGGTAGATGTTTACGTGAGCCATTCGAATGGTAACATCAAATCGATCAGATTTATCGTTAATCAAGCCGAGATGACGAGACATGCGAATGAGCATCCAAGAATACCGTGATTATTAGAAGAAGGTGACCGCAATTACCGAGCGGCCGCGAATATTTCGGCGCGCTAAACGCTTATTCCAAAAATCACGGGTCAAAAGCGCATACCGAACTCTCCGTTCGCGGAAAGATGATAAGAAATACAAATTGAGCAGGATGAGAGGAGAAAATAACGATAAAAGAATAGAAGGTGAAATGAAGATTTATTACGCACCTCAGAAGTGCAGTTTAACCCTCTGTAAATTATCCTTGATTAATAAATGTCAGCTCACTTGGTTGCGCGTATTTCTTTTTATTTTTGCTTTACTTCCTTTTCTTACTGATTAATCCAAAATAATTTTAATTATACAGTGCGAGCTACTGCGATTCATCATAACGGTAAAACAAACAAATTTACGAGTTACGTTGTTTACTTTCAATAATTTATTATTAATTTATCTATGCTAGCTCCGAGTAAATTAAAATATAATGTTTGTTGTAACGTCTCCTTAACAAGTAATTATTACTAATTTTATAAATAATTATGAAGAACAAAAAAAATTGTGTCACATTACACTGAAATTCACGACAATAAACTAATGTCGGCCAGCAAAAGCCGTTTGAATATGGGAATAATAATGTATATTCAAACGTTCACGTCGCATGTTTGAGAGATAAAGTTTTGGAATAATAACAGGTACCCCGAAGAACCCGAAAAAGTACGACTGAGGAGGAAAAAAGAGAAAGAGATCGAGAGGTGGAATCGAAGGAAAACGAGATCAGGAATTAAAAGTCAACAACGACATTTTTAGCGTAGAGTTTGCGCGCGTTCAACGTGCCACGAATGTCTCTCCTAGGTTTTATAGGTTGCGCAATCAGGGAGACGCAGCAAGCGAGCAAGCGGTAGAAAAGAATTATTGGTACTGAAACGTTTGTGCCAAGTGACGCTCCAAACCCGGCCAAAATCGTTACGCGAGTCAAGTTACACAGTCGAATTGAACCGACGTTCAGCTAACCGATGTTACTTTGTATTAATATTACACAACGCAACTATAGGCGCCATTATACATTATACCTGCACCATTTATTTATCTTATTATCCTCTAATATTATTTTTACCTATTCTTTCTAATATAATTATGGTATTGTTGCAATTCCTTTATTTTTTATTTCAGATATTCGTAGAGATTCGCCCACTGATAGATAAACCATTCGATGAAATATTATTAAAAGTAAAATATATACATTAATATAATATACTGTCTTTTGTAACGAGAGAATATAAAATTTGTATTAAATTATAAATGTGAAATTACAAAGATTTACGTATGTAAGTACCATGATCCAGTTCGTTTAGTAGCAGAATTTTCGAGAAAGGTGCAATTCAACATTATTCGAAAATAAACATCTACCTCGACATTAAAGTCACTGATAATCATCAATTGGCAATAGTATAAAAGTGAAACCTACTAGAAAGAAAAGTGTTGATGAAAGAGGGAAAAAACACTGGGACAGCCACGTGGGCGTTGATTAAGAAAGGGGTGTCCTTGAATGTGGTTACCTCGTGGACGTCTTCAAAAACCGCAAAATCCTCGAGGAATTTCTTGAAAATTGAGGCGCGATCTTGGAGTCGAAGGTCCCTGAACCATGCTGGAAATGAAAGAAAACCGCGATCCTCCTTCGTTATGATCGTTAGCTTTTCTTGTAAAAAAAGTAAATAGAAACGCGTGTACGCAAATGACAATGGTTTTTCCTCACTTTCATCCTTGTTATTTGACACCTGCTGAATAATTATCCTAGCAGCCAGTCATTACGGTATTTACGCGCGCATTGCGTGTGCACTGACAAAAACCACAGGAAATCTGTTAATTGTCTGTAATAGTCAAATGGTACGAGTTCAATGTTTTATCATTGTTATGTGCTGCGTATATTACATAAGACAATTAAATATCGGTGATAAAAGACACTGCTAGTTTTTTTTTGTTATATCCTACAAAATACTACGCACAATCACTTGCAATTAATAATACGTTTTAACTCAAATTTAATATTCATATTAATAATACACGACTGTAAGCTCAATGTTTCGAAATTCAATGGGCCTAAAAGGTCATTTATAATAATTTGTACGTAATTATTTTAGTCATTGTATAGCATCAGAGTTGTATAAAAATATCACATCGTTTAAAATAAGTATAAATCCACTACCGTATTATATTTTCACTTCGGCTACATAGGTTGTCTCATTGCCCCAACAGGTAGCGCGACGGGACATTACGGCCATATGTATTGAGTGCTCGAATACAGACAAACATATTTTAAAAATTCAAATTGGCATCCAAAAAAAACTATTACTAAACCGTGATATTAAAAATTTTGCTGTGAGACTGCACATTTGTTCCGAATAAAATTATCATTTCAAATAGAAAATATTCAGATACTTGATAATAAACATTTTATTACTTTCAATTAAATACTAATATAAATAAAAGATACATTTCGATAAATCAACACTACAGTACTAATATATTTTATTAAATTTATTCTTGATTTTAAAATAAATAATGATAATTATATTAACGCGCTTAAAGTCGATGCAAGACATTCGGTAATAAAGATTCCAAATTGGAAATCAGAGAAAACTTGTTTCGGTAGTTGTTCTAGCACCTTCGTGTAAATATATTTTTCTAAATTTTCTAAATTTTGATTTAATCGAACTTGTTCACCTACGCAAGTTAAACTAACAATTTACTTCCCTTTCGTCGATAGTTCCTTTACAAATAAAAAAGATCCCTTTAATTGTGATATTATATATTACAACGCACAGATCTTACATTTAATTAATTGTTGACCGAGAGAATGTAAAAATTTAATATGATTTAATTTTATTTTTACATATTTAGATAAAAAGAAACATGATTAAAATATCAACATTTCTTGCTATTCTCAATGACGCTAATAATTTTCACATACTTTTTTTATTGGTATAAACTATTATTTAATAAATTATATTTATGTAATTGAATAATTGTTAATGATGACATCAAAGTTAAACTAGCCTAATACATACTTTATTGCACAGAAGTTTAGAAAAATGTTGTGACACGTTAAAACAAGCAAACGCCATAATCATATGAGCTGCAAAGCGCGACTACAACAATGTAAAAAATTATTGCTTGATTAGAAACGCTAGAATACTTCTTTTTAACAATGTAAAAAATTAATGTAAAAAATTATTGATTGATTAGAATCGCTAGAATACCTCTTCTCAACAAATAAAAATCAGATAACTCAGATAAAAAGGAAAAATCAGAAAATAACAAAAAAAGAATGTTTAGTTAGTTTGGTTCGCATCATTGTATACGCGTTACACATGGCCAATTTAAATTAGATCTCGTCCATCGTCGGTGAACAGAGGCAAGATCCCTGAGGGAGGAGTGTAAAAAACCGAGTCGGTAGCAGTAGCAGTAGCAGCAGCAGCTACATCAGCAACGTGGTGGTGATGTCAACAAAGGTCTAACCGAGCGAGTAGCTTTTCTACGAGGTTGAAATGGTGCGCTGAGCCTCCTTTACTCATCCGGTTAAAATAGAAACGTGTTACCCACTCGCATTTCGACAACGACGACAACAACGAGGACGTCATTCGCCAATTTTACGAGTGCATATCGCCATGGAATTTGTTGAACGTAATCTAGCTGGAGCGATCCGAAACTTTTTAGCTTTCATAAAGAGAAAAGAGAAAAAGATGGCATACCCTTACATCTTTACTTTGTAATTACTTTTAATTAATACGTTTTGTTAAATAAATCGATTACTCCTAGCTCGTAAGTATGGTTATTCAAAAATACGACACTTTCTTACTTTTCCAAAGAGATTGTAAAAAATAATAAAAGTCAAAACACAAGTATTTTTTATTAGTTCAGGTGTGTTTTAAAATCACTTAAGGCATAATTGTAACAAATATTTAAAAACCATAATAATAATGAGTAATGTGTGACAGTCGTAGTGAAATACAAAGGAAAAAATATGTACATATATGAAATAAAAAATACACGTAAAAGAATGACGAAAGTGTAGATAGAAAGTAATCTCTGTTATAGAAATGATATTCCGCGTTGCGGTCTATGGTGGGACGTGAAGGAAATCTCGAATCGATTCAACGATCGTTAGTTGAATCTCTCAAAGGAAATCCCGCATTTGCGGTTAAGCATCAGCACGTGTGCGTATTTTAATACCCACCCAAGTGTGAACGAACAATCTTGAATATTTTTCACGCCTGTTATTTTTTCATTAACTCTGATCCGCAAAATGCGTAATTAGTATACGATAAAAGAAACCAACAACGTTGCGACTCGAGACTATAGAGGAATATTTATTTTTAGATTCTATGCAATGCTTGTCTCGTTGCATTTAAATAATATTATCATTTTTTATTTATGCATCGTATTATATTATGTCACACGTGATGAAAGGAATAAATATAGAATGGTATTATATAAATAATAAATAATAAATAATAAATAATAAATAATAAATAATAATTTCTATACAACTAAATTCAACGACGAATTTTAATTTACTAAACAACTATTACTCATTCTCGTGTATGTATGGACGTTAACTGTAGAAAAAAGAAAAGTG
Organism: Theocolax elegans; assembly: GCA_026168455.1. Taxonomy (NCBI): domain Eukaryota; kingdom Metazoa; phylum Arthropoda; class Insecta; order Hymenoptera; family Cerocephalidae; genus Theocolax; species Theocolax elegans. The sequence continues at coordinate 81,323,727 of CM047428.1, forward strand.
ACTCAGGTGATTTACCGACAAAGTAATAATTGCTAATAAATAGTGTATTATGTTACCTACAAGTTTATAAACATGTCGAGTGTAATAATAAAAAAAATTCATTCCTATTACAAAGAAACAATGATTTTTCACCTGATTATCACTATAGCTCGCGTTTTCATCCATTTTACGATTCCATCTATGATGTTTCAATTATGTCAACTAAGAATCGTTTATTGACGAAAATAATTTTTTCAAAAATTTTTACAATATTTGACCACACAATAACGGGGTATACAATACCTTTAATTATACAATTACAAATTTTATTAAAAAATTCTAATGAAGACACATATAAACTGAATTTAATTGTTTACAGTTAGTAGATATATTTACTTATATTTTGGTGTATGCAGGATCTCTCTATACCTCTATAATGCTTACTTACAGTAGGGAACTGAACATTCACCTACCGTAAGATTCCAATGAAGCCAATGGACCAAATGAGCTCAAACTCGTGGATATTGTTTAAATATATATTAGTCATGGTATGAATACAAGGATTTTTATTGGAATATATAGAAAAAAAGTTACACCATTTACATGGTAAGATTAAAAAAAAATTAATAAAAGTATCACTAAAATGCTTATAGAAAATTTTCTACGTATTCAAATAAAAATCCATGCATTTATACCATAACTAATGTATTTTTAAACAATGACCTTCAATTTGAGTTCATTTAGTCCATTGGCTTACGGTAGGTGAATGTTGGGTTTCCTACTAAGCATTATAGGGCTACAGAGAGGTCCTACAAATACCAAAATATAGGAAAGTATATCTACTAACTGTAGACAAAATTTAGCTTATGTGTGTCTCAATTAAAATTTTTTATAATAAAATTTGTGTAATTGGATACTTAAAGGTGTTGTACCCCCTTAAATGTTGTATTAGGCTATAGTAAATCTTCGATTTGAAATATTTTTGAAAATTTACCAGACCATCTACAGCACAGGAAGATCAGACCTTCCTAAAACAATACTATAACTAACGACAAAATTTACTATAAGTAATAGCGTAAATTAATATAAGATTAGTTAACTGTACTATATGATATGTAGTAATTTTTCTGTATAGGGATGGTTTATCCTTTCTTTAGTATACATTTTAGTAAATGTTAATAACATTTTGTCTGTATAGGAAATATACATGAAAACATATTATATTTTCGCTTACCATTGCAGTTAATACACTATCGATAGTTGACAGTTTTCATCTTAGATCGTATCGCTTTATAGGTGGTATGGTGTACTTTTAAAATTGGAGGTTACTTTAAATTTTACATATACGTACTAATATGACGGTAATATTATATATCATAATATAATTACTGAATAATTCTTCTTGTAACGTATTTAACGGTATTTCCCTTTAGAATGAGAGAATCCACTTTTGTTAGGGCAAGAATACAAGTATTATATGACACAGTCACGTTACGCGGAAAAAAGTAAATTACGTACCAGCGCGTTATTAATAATTCTATAAAGTTAACATTAACATTTTATTGATACTTCAAATTGTAAATAATGCGTGCAAAAGGTATTGTAAAGCGTAAAAAAGGAAGGTCTATCAAATTTTCGCGAGTCGTCCTTGAAGAACCGTTGGTAAATGTGTCACCCAATTGCGAAAGTAAAACGCACATGCTACATAAAAATCGAGCGAGTGAAAATAAAAAACGTAAAAGTTATATAGGGCGTAATATATCGAACAGGCGCGACAATCGAAAAAATAAAAAATAAAAAAAGATAAAAATGAAGGTGAAGAGTGGCGCATCATGATCGATCGACAGTTTAACTCGGTTACGTAATCAACATTTATAGCCGTCACCACCTTCCGTGGTCGGGTTGGGCATTGTCGAAATGTGCAAGGAAAGATACATGCTATATATATATATATATATATATAATACCAAGGGGAGGAGGAGACTCCGAGGAAATCCGAGGTTTCGATGACACCGTGCGAAAGTGACAATGAAAGATTCGCAACACGTAGCAGTGACAAGGCCGTGCTCTCTTGGGTATTATATTTTTTTTTTTCGTCCCCCGCCCATAACTCACTTCCCTCGTGGTGTCTTCGGTGCAACTCCTTCCCTTACCTGTAACATACACAAGACGAAAGGAGAGATTAATTTTCGTGTATTGCATCGACGTATATCACGTGTTAACGGAGCTAAAGAGAAAAGAAGGCTACGAGTTTCACAGATTTATGACACAAATTCAAAGGCACTTAGCAAACAACATTATTTCAAACCTGACTTATCGCGCGCTACCACATTCGATTGCTAACTTCCTCTTCGAGAGTGCATACCTTTTCAACTTTCGTTTGGTACTTTTAACCTTATTTATGTACCATTTATTCACTATTCTGATTAATCGCTCATCTTTTGTAGTTGGGTGTCAATGAGTGGAATTTGACTACAAATTTTTATATGGTACGCAAGATGAAAGTAGCCAATCGAACGTTTTTCATAAATTTTATTACATCCTTTTCTCCAATAATTTTATTTCTACAATTGTATTTGCCGCTAATATTTCTTAAATTAAATGGCATTATGCATTTAGCTATTAGTAAAAGAAAAACTTATATTTTGGATTGTTTATTAAGTTGTATACGACAGGTAATCAGAATATTTCTGTTAGTGGGTAGAATGACTATTTGTACATCATCATCTGACTTTTCAACAAACTTTAAGCTGTTTAATGCCAATAGTAACATTGATAAATAGCAAAATAAATATACGAATTGGTAAGTGTATATTTAAATGTGTATAAATAGATGAAAAATATGCCAAAAATTGGTTTTATTTCGGTTTTTATTTTAAATTGTCACGCTTGCTGCCTAGCAGATTAATTCTATTTGGTTGTACTTGAGTGAAAAAATCAATAATCTGATCAGTGCATTTGTACAAGGTTATACCTTAGAAGCAGTTCTGTAAACTTTCGTGCCAAAATTAATTCGTATATAATGTCTTCCTTTAGAATTCCTTACCTCCTCTCCGTATACTCGATTTATCAAAACTAACAGTTGCTTATTTACGCGGTTTATTTTAATGTTTGTATAATTAATTTTTGTATTTTTACAGTTTAAACGAAGCCTAGCCGTCGAAAAGAGCCAGGTAAGCGAATCACTCTTTAATTAAATAAATAAATTTGATTGCCAAAAAGTTAATACGTGTAAACGATGTACGCTTAAAAATTATGATTCCACCATACACAGCGAGTACTTGCATAATTTATTTTAAATAAAAAATTTTCATTTGTCGGGAAAAACCGTTGTTTTTGTGTACTCACAGCGTAAATCAGTATAATAAATTAATTGTGAATTTATATCAAGCTCAAGGGTTAACCAAAACTCGGTATACTCATACATTTTATGTTATTCGCGAATGTTACGAAGTCGATTGCAGGGATAGCAATATATAAATACAAATGATGCAATAAAAAAATACAATGTACTTTATGATGATATTAAACGGTACTTATTAATTAATTTTTTAATGCGCATATATACGCGTCAATGCTTTTCGGAAATTCAGTTTAAGAGCCTCGTGTGCAACATAGACGTGTGTTTAAATAAACGAACAAATATGTTCACGTAATTTATTGCTCCCCCTTTTCCTTTTGCACTTCCCACCCCTCCCCGCCCCAGCTTCGTAATCGTTTAAGAAACGTTTGAATTTATTGATTTTTATTTTACAGTTCTCACTTTTCTTAATTTGGAGGTCACGTTTTTCTTTTTTTCCAACTTAAAACAATGCTTTTACCAAAAAGTTATTTATGGCCACATATAAATATATACAAGTTTTGTGTTTTACATTGACGGGTATATACGAAAAAACATTTAACATTTTGGTATACCGTAAACTTTACGGTGAAGAAAAAAAATTACGTCACTTAATCACAGACCGTGTAGTAGTTTAATTATATGACATTTGCTGGATAACCATAAAATGTTTGTCTGATCTGATCAAACTGACGCGTTGTCAAGTTACACGTATTTCAACTTACGGTTAAAGATTTTTTATACGTGTATTTTTAGACTGTCGTAAACGATGAAGTTTAACATATTCAATTACGAGAAAGTGATTTCTATTTTACATACGTTCAATACCGCTATTAAATAATCGTCATTTTTTAAACATAACGATAAGCTCCGTACGGAGGTTTGCACGCACTTATTCTTCAATTTGTAATTAATCGGTTAAACAAACTGTATAATATATAGAACTTTATTTACGCAATTCAGTAACACGTCCGCGTGAATATTTATAACTAAATCTGCGAAATTAAACTATACCGATAAGAGCAACAAGAGCATTTAAAAAAATAAAGAATAAAAAGGTAAGCGTTCGCTTATCGCGCCTCGAGATACAAAGTACCGAAAGAACAACCGGAGCAAACAAAAAATGGTACGAGAGAGATGTAAAAAAAGCAAGAGGAGAGAGACCTTTGTGAAAAAAGAAAGATGCAGAAGCGGGTATACAGTTTAAAAAGTGTAGCAACCCTCCGCGTCCACTGATAGATTCCGGAGCGAGAGCGTAACGGGTTGCTGGTTACATAAGTATTGTTATTTATCTTGAGAGAAGAATCTCGCGCGGTGTAACGGCACGTTTTACGTTAGAATAATAACTGCCCGCCCCTACCTTGCACTGTGCACTGTGACTTTTGCTCCGCGCGCCTTCTTATTTTTTCTTTTTCTTTTCTTCTTCGCCCTCTTTTTCTTTATTCCCGTCCCTCTGGGCTTTCGCATTCTACTTTTTATTCCATTTTTCTCGTGGATATCGATGATCGATCTTAAAATTTGTGTATTCGTTATTGCACTGCACTCTCAACCGTTAATACAGTTAAGATACAGTGCTTCTTTGAGAAGGGTTCGCGATGAAAAATAGCCGGATACTTTTCGAAAGGAGACAATAACGTATTAACGGAAGAACAAAGAAGAACGAAGGGAAGAAGACGAAGGTGCGACTCGATGAAAATAAGGTGGTGAGAATAAGTAAAGTAGGTAGTATGTGAGTAGGGATGGGCACAGGAGAGGGAGGGAGGGAGGGGGGCGTTCGCAGAAAGGCAACAAAGTGAGTAATAAGCTGCGCTTGCACCGCGCCAAGCTGCTTAGGCTAAGTTGGGCGTGCTATTTGCGTCTTGAGTTCGTACGTCTCACTTCGCCCCTAGCCTGGGGAACCTCGATTTCACTTCTGTCTTCGCTCCGCTCCGCTCTGTTCTGCTCGGCTCTACGATTATTATTCTTATCGGGCTGCTCGGTTTACGCAGATATCTACCGTGCGCCCGAGCGAGCTTAACCAAAACGGGATGATTGCGACCAAGTGGCTTACGCTCTTCCGTTGATATTTCCAATTTTCAAACCGTACGTTACCTACAGAAGGCTACTCCTATTCATTTCCCTATTACTCATTTAGCATATATTCGAATTATTCGAGTAAATGAGGGAAATTCGATTCAACATTTACACCATTTTATTTTTCGTGGAATATTTTATTTTCACAAGAAAGTGAAAAGATCGCGTTCTCTTTTCGAGGACTACCACCCAACTAAAAATAGATAACTATTAATCTCGAATTTACGACAATTATAAATCAATTAAAAAATCGCTGTTCGAGTAATCCGAAAGGTTAGATAATAAAATAAATGAAATAAAAATCAATTACACTAAATATAACAACGGATTGGGCTAAGTAAATAAATCCACGTAAAGAAATTCAATACACGAGAAGAGAAAGTATCGTAATCATCATCATCATGATTATGGTCATCATCATTATCATCATCGCAGCGAGGTAGAAATATATATTCAAAATATAAATAATCGTGATTATTACGGTTGAAATGTACGAGATATTGAATGGGTTATAAATGCACGGACGGTTATAGTAGAAGATCGAATGAAAGTGTATTAAGTACATTGCAATATTTATTCATATTTATCAAGATAAATAAGAAATGAAACGAAACGAAACGAAACGGTATAAAGATGCGGTTAAACGCGTCCATGTACATGTGCCTGTGCATGTGTACGATATTAACCGTATAATTAATGGACTGAAGATAATAATTTTATAGTGGAACGATCCCAAAGATTTTCGGAACGTTTTAATCATATCGGCATCACCTTAAGATAATTTAATACGCAGTCGACATGCAACGGAGTTGTACCCGAAAGAAAGAAGGGAAGGTGAAAATACACATACGTGTACCGTGTACCGGTAACATAACTATACCATTAACATTATGGAAATTAGTTTTTCAATACATCGGTGGACGTGTGTGCGCTCGCGCTCAAATATCGAGTTTACACCACATAACCGAATCAATAAACTCGGTTACAATGAAGTAGCCTTTAAAAACCGGCTCTTTTCGGTTTTTCGTTAAATTAACGATCGCACTTTAAAACCAATCGGCAATTACAGCCTCGACCAATTAAGCTCGAAAATACTGTCCTTTAAAAAATAATTCATCGCCTACGGTACGATATTTTCTCGGAAAAGTATATTGCGAACTCTCCTGCCGGCCGTTTAATCTGCATTACACACACGCGCGCGCGCGCACACACACACACGGCAAAGGGAGCGAGAGAGAGAGAGAGGCCCTTAAATCGTCAAGTTTAATAAAAGCGGCAATTTGTAAGTCTTATGTTTTTAAATCGCGAGCGTGCAATAACGTTCGATACTTTAGGGACTTTCACGTGACTGGTAGCATCATCGGACGAAGAGGAGAAGAACGACCACGAATAAAGAAAGAGAGAACTTGTATAGATCTCGGCAAAGTCAAGGAAAATGTAAAGGAAAAAAATCCCGAGAGTATAAGAATGAGAGTCGCGCGCGACAAAAAAATAGTACGATTACCAGGACGGTAGAATTAGAATTGTGAAGGAGACTCGCGCGGAACAGGAGTGACATGGTCCTCTCGCAGGAAGGAATAATATTTCGATTACCGATCGTGGGAATGTCCACTTTTTTCGGGTTTCTACGTTTCTCGTATCCTCGTGCGTCTCATCCAGAAACGCCCAGAGGACTACTACCTCTCGCCGATCCCTTTCACCATTTTTTACTGTTAGTACAAACCAAAGTAATTGCATTTATCAATCTCATAGATAGGTATACCGGGTCTCTCGATTATTCTTAATTACATTTTCGTTGTTCTCATCCTCGATGTAGTTAGAATAAATATTTATGCAGCCAGCGATTGTAAAAACAAAGCTATTCTCCACATTTGTCTAATAAAATATGGTGTGTTAATACGTACTTGAGTAGTATAAGCACAGTCTATCAGGAGATGCGTTTGATAATTATAATTCCACCTTACCCGCAAATAATATTTATTAACGATAATAAACTATTGATTTTATTATACCTATGAATAATCCATGTGAAACAATCTTTATTTACGAGCAAAAGTTCTATTAATACAGTAGTCAAACTTGAAAATAATTAATCAATATTATTTGTAACGATAAACAAGTAGAACATAATTAATAACTCAGCTAATTGTTTAACCGCACTAACGTTATGTTTATTCCCGAGTGACTCACAATTTTGCAACTAAAAATAAAATTTACAACTATTTTAAGCGCATGAATGAGTATTCGAATCGTACAACCAGTCTATACGTACATACATACATGTACGTACGTGCGCACTCGCTCCATATACTTGCAAATGTTTCGTATCTATTTTTGAACGCATAAATTTTCGTTAAAGATTTGTTAGCTTCTTACTTATATAATATTATTAAAAAGCTAGAGAATAAGTTATCAAGCTCGTTTAAGTCACTTTTTCTGACAACGCTCGTTAAGTAAAGGAGCAAGGTAATTTTCGTTGTTTTGACAACCTTTTAACAACATTGTTTATAATTTAATAATCTATTCGCGAAAAAAGTCTTCGAAAAATGATAAATATTTACCTCGGCAATAGTTACTTTTATTTATTTTCTTTTGTTTATTGCAGTTAACCTTGTTCGCAATGTGTTTTCAGATGTTTTTCAATACTCTGAACGTATAAACAAATACGTATAGACTACTATTCAAAACAAATAATTACACGAATTTAGCATATTTCCTAAATTCAAAGAATCGACCTTATATCTTCCCTTGTAGAAATCATTTTGGAATGCGACGAGATTCCTATACTCGAACAAATGCAGAATGCATGCTGTAAAAAGGATTGCGGCGTACTGTATTATCTAAATATGATCGTCAACAAGATGAGGTATGCAAATAGAATTTTGTAAACCGCTGCAGAATAATTTCCCTCGCTACTATCGAAAACATTACAGCAGTATTACTTGCAGAAGATTAAAATATACTTAATTGATGTTCATAAATTTTTGTGTTAACAGTTGAAAAACCTTCCACAGCTGTCAAGCCAAAAGACGGATATTAGATTCTTAATCTAAACTGTACTTAATTGAACTATTAAAATATTAAAGTATCCACAATAATAATGTATTTCCAAATTAAATTTGGTTCAAATTGCCTTTGATCGATTTTACTCGGTAATCGTTATCAGGACTTAAATTCATAAATAAACTCTCTTTTTATTTTAAACAAGTTTTTCTTTTATTTTATTGTAACCCTGCCTGAAACCTAATAATTATAGGTATATATATATTTTAAAAAATATTGAATTCAATTGATTATTCAAAAGAAAAAATAGGCATTAACTCTAAGCAGAGAATTAAAATACGAAAAATACGAAATAGAAAGTAGAGAATTTAAGATTTGCGTTTGGGCATAATTTATATATAGAAATAATCGATATGTGGAATCAATGAAGAAGTTGCGTAACCAATGAAATAAAATAGAAAGGAAAAAAAGAATGAAAAGTCATTTGCACGCAATGGAAAAACTCGCGAGTATTTCTTACCTTCCCTTGGATAGGCTGCACACGGGGAGCAAGAAGTGACAAGACAGGGCCAGTCGTTCGGCGAATCGTTAAATCGCGGTTAACGAGTGACCAAGAGCAAGTTTACCATTTTTTGCGCATATAGAAGAAAGAAAGAGACGAGCAGTGACTCGAAGAAAGAGAGGGAGAGGGAGAGAGAGAGAGAGAGAGGAAGGCAGCTCTGTCGTTGCGTTTCTTGAAAAATTCAAGTTCCCGGTGTGTACACGTCTCCATCCAGTAAAGCCTCCTCCTCACGTGTGACGATAAATCGGTTCCCGTATATACCAGCCACGCGGGGATGATCCATTTCGTTGGGGGCTGCTTTTTCTCTCTCCCTCTCTCTCTCTCTCTCTCTCTCTCTCTCTCTCTCTCTCTACATATATACTTTTTGCCTCCTCGAGAGACATCTATAACAGTGCAATCTCTCCACGTGTCTAAGTAGAAATCAAGATTCTTATCTTTTTTTCCAGTTGGTTACTTCGGAATGCGAATTACCCCTACCCTTTGCCTTTAATTGATCTGCACGTGGTAAATATATACGAGTAAATATTTCGTTACAGGTTGATTAAATTCGATTGCTACGTTTTCCACAAATCATTTAATCAAATGATACAAGAGGTTACAACTGCTTTTTCTCGTTCGATCCTTACCACGAATAAAAAAAGGGAATGTAATTAACGATTACATCGTTACGCTGAATCGTTATTGTCCAATTGATAACCTGTGAGTTTTTAATTCATTACAACGACAGGCACTTTTTCCCATAATTTATTGTATACTATTGGTTCTTGTATACTTATATATATATATATATATATATATATATATATATATATGTACTTATTTATTTTAATTAAATATTAAAATAATAATTGTTTTTTATAAGACTAAAAGTTCTGAAAGTTGTGGAAAAATCAAAGAATTTCTAGGTCTATATTTATTTATTTAGAAAATACATCCAAGTTCTAGCAGTCCGAAAGCACGGTAAATCTTGGGCATAATATTTTGGACTAATCAAACAACATATAAGCTCAGGCGAGCTCGTAAAATTTACGGATAATTAATTTCGAAAAATGTTGATCGAATGACTGGGAAAGACCGATTGTGAAATCGGCCTGAGAGTTAGAAATAGTAAGAGTAATAATAATAATAATAATAATAATAATAATAATAATAATAATAATAATAATAATAACAACAACGTGCGTGGTTCTCATAAAATTTTGGTTGTACGCGTGCTCTCGTTACGGACCCGTAGTCAACTCGACTGGGGAGTCTTATGCACGCGTGGTTTTCTCTCTCTCTCTCTCTCTCTCTCTCTCTCACTATTCCGTACTCGTTTTTCTACCTTAGAACGGATATTTCCGTCTGGACTTTAAAGACCCTGCCATTCTCGACATGGCTAGACACGGCGAGCATCTTGATAAAGAAATCGTACAGAAGCCAAGGTATGTCAAGCTCAGAGGGCTAAGCTTTTTTGCCCTTCAGAGTTGCTAATTGTTGTCGCGCTTACCGATCTATTTCGAGAATCAGCGAGAGGGAGTGGAAAAGCTATATTTCCTTTTGTTACGCTTATTACCTGCTGGAATGAGAAACTCGCCGGGTTTTCGAGCGCCAGGCTTTTCTTGTTTTTCCATTTTTATTTCCTTCCTTTCTTTTATTCATCTTACTCGCTTTCTGTTACACAATAATATTGTTCTCGAAAAACCGAAACCGGTTGAACTTGCTGATTGACGGTTCACCTCGGTTTTAATGATTGTCATCGATTTTTAACGAGGGTTCAATGAATTTACCTGTCCAATTACATCGGCGTTATAAAAATTGGCTCTCATTAATTAGTAAACACAAATTGATGTTTCCCTATTTCTCTTCTCCGAGCGACAACAATTATTTTTCTTGGTACAAACTGCGATAATAATTAAATCCTTATAACTTGAACGATATTCATACAAAACAAAACATAATTAACGGTCCAAGTTTATAATTTTTACGACGATAAATTATACCGTGTAACAAGTTTGAAGTAAAAGTTGAAAAATCTCCTTGCTTTATTTATATGTATATGTGTGTGTGTGTATATATATACGAGTGACAAAAGTATACAACTCGTTACATAAATCATACGCATACCTGACTTTCGATCTTAATATTCACCCGAGCTTAATAAATCCGGCTTACTCTCTAATCGTGGAATGCGTCTCTCGAATTGCGTGAAAATTACAATGTTAACGTAACGTGAACGCTAAATGACATAACCGCGTACGGTACGAGTCAAAAAAGTCAAATTCGACAAAATGATAAGTTAAGTAAAAAAAAAGTTGTTTGGGAAATACTATTTTAACCAGAGGAATTTCAAGAGACGCACGAATTTACTAACGGATTGTGTAACGCGAGGCTAATTTTGGGTTCGACGAACTCCCTCATAAGTCATCGGATTTAACAAGTTGCCAAAAATTATAAAAGCTTGCAGGAAGACAATTCGAAAAGCGCGTAGTATTATATGAGAAAGCCAATATCTTTATATATACGTGTGTTTGCGAAAATTTATGATGTCGATTTAAAAATAAGAAAGTGTCATTCAAGTATCGATAAATGTATTATACGCGCGCGCACACACGCACGCACACATATATGTGCATACGGTTGGAAAATTCCAAAAGTTACATGGCAATAAGAGTAATAATATATACAAAGCTAAGAAAATTCCAAGCCCGGTGGTGGAAAACAACATTGTCACGCGCATGACTCGTTCGCCAGCAATATTATTTCGTGTTCCGAAAATAATTCTCTAACCTATCGTTCTTTCTCCTTACGACTCTACGTCCAAAATCTTGAGTCTGTGCACCCACGCTTCTGAACGGTCCTATCATGCGACTCGACTAATATATTCAAACACGAGACTTCCCGTAATTGGGGATGCCAATTTAGAATAAATTTCAAATACGTATCTCACCCTGACGCACGCAATATTTACATTTTGTTACTGCATGCAAAACTTTACTATACGTATAAATTTCCAAATGTCGTTTTGATGAGTCAAAAAATTATGTTTAATATACTTAATTGAAACTCAGAATGAATAATTAAATAAATAATACTTTTAAGTGTAAAAATTATACTTTCTAAGTTTGATAAAATCTGGTGTATGCAGCAAATACAAAAAATTATTTTCTTTATGAATAAACAGACCTAAAAAATGACAAATTTTCAGGATTGAAGATAACGTGGAGGAATCAATATTTTTTCAATAACGGTATACCAATATCGTAAAAATAATAATTTTTTTAAAATTGCAACGTAATATTAAATGTAAAGCTAAGTCTATACGTCTACTTCTTATCAAACGGTCAGACGGTTATATTTCAAGTGTTGCGATTTCATAGCCTTTCCAGGAGATAACTTTCACGCTTTATACCCTTAAGAGGTTTGAACAAGTTCTTCTTCGAAATTATCTAATTTTCAATATGAACGACCTATCTTTAAAAATTTAATAGCCAAATGGTAATTTATTGAATAACGCAAATATTAAAAGTCAAAGCATTTGAAATTATACGCGGCGACCAAATGGTACAAATTAAAACAGACTTATCTTTATTACGTAGTTATTTAAATTATTCTAATCAATAAAAGCAATCGCAAGTTAGTATCCTTCCGAGTAAGGTGTTAAATAAGTGGAACTATAACAGAAATATCATTGAAAAGGAAAGAGTGACTAAATTTCTAAGAGTTTATACACGTGTGGAATTTGCAGGAAAATGAAAAAATAACGACGATCAATGTGATTCTTCGATAGATTGCGTAATAATATAAATAACGTAACGGTACCTATACATAAAAGAAAAGGTGTATATATACCGTGTAATGCGAAACTGAATTAAACTCACTTGAATTCGCAGCTCCAGATGCATTCAAGGATCTCTAAATATTTCATTCACGCGAGAACTGCAGATAGAGCCTTTGAAGAGTTCCAAATCTACTCTCATAAATATACATAGACCGACTTTTCTCTGTTTAGCTAGAATCATGACAATTGAATCTCAGATGGAAACTCTCGTACAGATGTACACGTAGTCGAGAGGGAGGGAGAGAGAGAGAGAGAGAGAGAGAGAGAGAGAGAGAGAGAGTCGTCCTCGAACTTATTTCTGTGTCAGTGAGACTGTGATCGAACGGTGAGAAAGCATCAGTCGACACACTAAATGTTCCAATGCCAATGTTAGAAACCCTCTCGCGTATCCAAAATAACTCGGAGTTTTGTGCTCGTCGAACAATTTTACGTTAGCTGCAGAAGCATCAATGTTGCCAAAAGCTCATCATTCCGTCAGTCTGATATCGTTTCACGGACAAGCGCATTAGTCGGAAACAAACCGATCGATCCATCCTGTCCATCTCTAATATCGATTAGACGCCTGGTTAGATGCATGCCGATTTTTCTGCCTCTCTCACTCCCTCTCTATCTCGCGATTGTCAAACATTTCTTTCATACACCGTTAAACAAGCAACTGAATTTTCCATTCTGCGACCAGTTGCATGTCGCAATAATAGTCGGAAGTTTGATGTTTCATTAATTCTACACATACAGAGGTAGGAAGAGTGAGAAAAACGGATCTCTTATCGAATCGAACGTTCGGAGCTCACGCGCTCGAGTGGATGGGCAGAGAGGACATGGAACGTTTTACCTTTATAACCCTTTCCCTCCCACCCTCCCGCCACCGACCGTTTTCTTTCGCGATTGAGATTAATGGCCGGTGAATGCTTACATGAATCGCGAGTGTGTGGACGCTTTGTGGGCTTTTTTTTTGCCGCGCCGCCGCGAATTATACAATGATTTACTGGGGCCCGTGATGAATTATTGGAAAAACGATTGCAGCCGCGCGGCGAAAAAGCTCGTAGACGACCGCCGAGGCAAACTCGCTTTCGTCTGTCTCTTCAAAGGTGTGTTATTTAATTTATAGTTATCGCTCGACGCTTCGGTCTTATCATTTTCTTACCTATACCTTCTCTCCCCTTTCGACTTTCTTTCTTTTCCTTTTCTTCATTTCGTTAATCCCCACCCCCCACGACTCGGCAGCCACGATCATTTAACAGCTCTTGTTCGACTTTTAATTGCGAGGCTTTTTCAACAACCTCCTTACGAATCTTTAATCTCTCTACGCCTGTCTCCCTGCACTCGTTAATTCACTCTTATTCGTATTTATTATGCACTTTTTCTTTTTTACAATCTTACATTTCAAATTTGAAACGTTTTTGCTAATTGTAAATTATCGGCTGTCTATAAATACGTTGTGACTATACATAATATATAACCAATCTAACATCCACCAACAATACTTGATAAACCGCGTTTTACGCCTTAAATACGTTAATTATGGTAGATTTTACCACTGGAGATATAAAATAAGTGATTTATTATTATTCTAATCTTTGATTCTCGCATTGATGTGTATTTAATATTGAATAAGAAAGAATGATTATAAATGTATCTTGCACCTAAATGAATGCTAATTTTTTCTTATGTAAAAATGAGTTTGCAGTTTATACTGAGAAACTATAATAATCAACCAGTATAATAAGTTATAATAATAGTTGTGTAAAATTACGATGTAAGTAAAAATTGGATTTGTTAATACTTGAGGAGTGGATTTAATAATAAATAATTATTTTTGTACTGTACAACAAGACTTGAAAACAATTTAAGAATTTAAAGCGATAGATTACGTGAAATTTACGAAATTAAAATAAATATAACGGTACGGTACATTGGTGTCCCCAAGACAGTTGCATGTAAATTTGGACCCCTAGAAAGTCAAACAGCACAAGCGCATTATCTCCGAATGTGTTGTTCTCGTTCGTATGTATATAGGTTACTCTCTGGGTCATCATTCGGTCATATGTATATATACATGTTTATTTCGGCAATTTCGCACCTGAAATACTTTTTATTATCATTTAAGGATATTTTCATTTATTTTTATTCGCTGTCTAATTGAATGTTAAAGTAAATTCACTTTTAATCTAGCGTAAATATTTTAATTTTAACTTGGTTAAGAAAATCGTGTAAATCTTCAATTTTATTAATGTAAAGAATCATTGAAGAAAAAGAATTGTATGCATACATTTTGTTACAAGAACATCGCTTGATTTGCCTAGAAATAATGATATAAAAATAATTTAATGCGTTAAAAAAATAAGAAAATTTAGATTGATTTAACGATTGAAAATAATTGTTTAGTAGTGTATGTTAAAGGGTTTTCGGAGTATTGGGCATACTTGTCGTATGTACGTGATTTACGTAATTCCGAGGAAACCCTTAAACACCCGCGCTGAATCGAGATCAGTGTGGAAAAAGCGAGAGAGCCGGGACGGCAAGCGGGCCATGGAGGTGTACGTTTAAACCGGGCCAAGTAAAGAGACACACGAAGAGATATCCAGCTGACGCATTTCAAGCCGGACGGAAATTACTTCCAAAGAGGTGGCTCGTGGATGAAAAAGAGGCGCAGTGACGAGCGGGCTTGGGTCCTATCCAGGTCATCCTTTTCCGGATGTCGAGGCGGCGGAGGTGGCGCGCGAACGCGAACGCCCGCAAACCCACGAATAAAAACAAAAAGCCTCCGGCCTCCGGCCATCGTACATCGTACATCGTGCTCTACGTCCAACAGAAAGATGCCCGACACTGATTCTTCCTCTTCGCCTTTTTATTTTTATTCATTTCACTCACACTTTGGTATTAAACCCTCCAAATTATCCTCCCAAACCCCTTAACTTTTTTACATGTTAACTCAACTACTATTTCTATAATGACATCTTTCAGCTCGTATTTATTGATATTTATTTGTTAATAGCGTTCTTTTTCTTTAAAATAAGTAGACATTGCTGTGGTAACAGTGAACTGATTTAGTTATCTGCACATATTGAATATTCCTCTTTAAACGTGGAAACTTTACATGCAACACTATTTTTTTATTACAATCTGTGACCTTAATCGTAGAGCTCGTTTAATGTCATTTACAATCAATTATATAGATAGTGGACATAAAATCCATATTTAACACTAAACTGGATGAAATATTGATGAAAGATGCGAGAAATCCCAAAAATTTGACGAAACCGTGTGAAAAATGAAGCAATTTATTTTGTTGCGTTACCGTTAATTATCGGTAGTTAAGAAAGTATTTATTCGTAACAAATGATTAAATTTGTCGTAGGTTGGAAATTCTTTTGACCAAGTGCAGAAAGAGAGACAAATGCCTCAACTTTCGGATATGTTGAAAAAGTGAAAATTCTTCCAAGAGCCGTGCTCGATCGTTTACCTCGATTCATTAGAGAGGAGAAATTTTGGATTCCAAGGAACGTGACAGCACTGTTTAGATCGGTACGCATGAAAAACTCGCGAGGACGCACGCGTGCACGCGCTCGTACAGGGGGTTCCGAAAAACGCACGACGAAAATAGTCAGAAAGATCGCGGAGCGATTGCTATCGTCACTTTTTAAGCTGCTCCTTTAAAACCATCGGAAACTTCGTTTTCTTTTTATAATGAAATCCTCATTCGGAGGAAAGTCAGCTCGAAAAGCTTTGAGCTGTCGGAAGACTGACATTGCACTAAAAATATACGTCGAGATCACTCTCGCATATAGTAATTTTTTTAGTGGCTATGACTCGTTGCCGATTTACCGTATTGATTATATATCTATACAAAGCTATGTTTTTACGCTTTAAGGGGATGTCGAACTCTGAAAATGGTCATTTTTAATATTTTGTTGTAAACAAAAGAATACGTTTTTCAAAAGTTCTAAACGCCATGCCCTTGGGCATGTTTTAAACAGTATAATCAAAATTTATTGAGATTTTTAAATTTGTAATTTAATTATGATTTTTGCGTTGAAAATTCATGTCTTTTTCGATCAATAATTACCGACCGCAAATTGTTTATTCAATTATTACTAAAAAAATTATTTTTTCTTAAAAAAATAAAAACGTCATGCCTTCAGTTTTGTTTTAAGCTATCCATATGAATTATTTCAGATTTTTAATTCAATATTTCCAACATAATTCTTATGATGAAAGGTGTAGATTCCGGTAACTTGGGTCCGACATCCCGTTAAAGGTTAAGTTGAATGAAATTAAGTTTAACTAATGTATTTGGAATTTGTATCATTATAATTTATAAGAAATATATGAAAAAAAAATCGCAGACGTTAAAGAAGCTAGGTATATATCAAACTCAAATCTGTCTCTGTAATTAATAAAAGAATAAAGAAGAAACTGACGAAAAATAACTATAAAAACGTAGTTATTGTAAAGATTGAGTAAGCACCGAACTGAACTATTTATTTGTGGTATAATTCATTAGCAGATGTACGATAAGTGACGAATGATTATAATTTACGTGTAGTGGACTGCGTCTGAATCAAATATTCATTTGATCATTTACTTAACCTTTCGTTATCATAAAAATCAGTTACACATCAACTGTTAACGGATAAGTTTTATAGTTACAAGAAATATGAACAACAAAATAGTCGATTATTTTTCTCAAAGTATACGGCCTTGATAGCTCGTCAAAAAAAACTAATAGAAGGATTCTTCGTGAAGCAGATTATTATATACCTTCCAAATTCATACTAAATATACGTAGAGATGGCAAAAGATAAATCGATTGAAAACGCAGGCAGGAAAGGAAGGAAAAGAGTTGGAGGAATTACGCGATTGCCCGAAATGCATCGTATTCGAGGAAACGAAATAAAAGTGTAAAACACAAGCAGAGCAGAGCAGCTCGCTACGTCTGAAACATTTGGATCTCTCGTAGACCGTGACTTTGAGGATGACTTGTCAAGGTGACCGTTTTTTATGTGGGGCCAACGTCTGGTGCAGGTAACAAGTACTCGTAAAAAAGATGCTATAAATCCCCGATGTAAACGGGCGCGGCTTTAGCGCTCATACTCCTTCCCTCGCTCTCTCTCTCTCTCTCTCTCTCTCTCTCTCTCTGTCCCTCCTTCTTCCTCCTGTGCAAGAAAGGGACGGCGCGTAGTTTGACTGATGCAGCACCGACCGTCGAATAAATCTAGCTTTTCCACCAGCCAAACGCGGGTATTATCTTAACAATGGAATCTAGAGCGATCGTCGGGACCCCCGGCAAAATACGGCTCTTAATTTTAGATGAGACGCGCACCACAGACACACCCGATAAATGCCAAGGCTCGCTCGTACCCCTATCTATACTCAAGCTAGTTGAAAGCAGTCTGCCCTTTTCGGTAATATACAACATTTACTTATTTATATATTTTATTGTAGATACAACTTTTTTACTTAGAGATAAACTCACTTTATTACCCTGGTATTCCTGATATTTAGATTTATTTGTTTACCATGGCATTGCATTTGTTTATTTAACCCATTTCGGCCTATGCTCATTTTAAACCCATTTAAAGTTTTCAAACATTTAATCAACAAACATCTCAAACTATTCCTATGTTTAGTTTATTGAAAACCTGGATAAAGCGACTTTTTTAAGGAAAAATTAATTTTTTTATAATAATTCGCGGAATTAACATGAAATTTCAGTTGTACATTTAGAAAAAACTGAAAAAGTTAAGGTACTTTATTAGATGCAAATAGAAGGGTCTGACAAGGTTATTTTTATAAAAATAAAGCTATGACCGAATATTATGAAGCCAAAATTAGATTAGCAGTAGATTTGATCAGTACTAACAATATACCCAATTCAGTGCGAAAAATATTGTCTTTGCGTGCAGTTATTGGAATATATCATGTAGATACAAAATATTGAGAAAATTTTTTACATATTTCTATTTGTAAATAAACTTATTTACAAATTTTTAGTATTAAGGAATATCTAAAACAAAGTTTTTAAAAGAAGAAACTGTGCTAGTGCAATTGATTAATTATAATTTAAAAAATCATTTCTTTTAAAAAATATGTGTATTTTTTTCATCGTCTGAATTGAAATTTTACATCACACTTGTAATATGCATCATCTGCCGAAAAATTTGTATTATAAAAATGATAACACACACAAAACTAATTAAAAAAACGGTATATTTAAAATAAAAAGATTTCATTGAAGGACGAGCATAATAATTAAGTATTAAATTATTGGGAAAAATTATAGTTTAAAATAAAGTGAACCGAACCGAATTATTACATCGATTGTATAAATAAAAAGACAATTATGTTATGTTAAATCAAATATTTATTCACAAAATTGTTATAGAATATAATTAAAAATCAGATTTATTTATCCGTGATTATTAATTTCGAAAATGTCAACTCGAGTAGTACATAATTAATAGATTATCCTGAAGATTTTGAGTAAAACATTGACCAGGCTAATAAAAATAAAAATAAAAATAAGAAACGAGTCGCGATCGAGAAGCTTAAATAAATATATGTATCTATTTTTAAGATTGGAAAGGCGATAAGCAACCTATCTTCATTACGAAAAAGAGTTTAGGACCGTTGGGGAAAATAAATTGTTTAATGAATTAGTAATAGTTGGATCGAATCCAAGAAGGAATGGAGGCGGTATACCGAAACATTAAAAAATTATGTTTTCTCTAAAGTGTTTTTAAGTCACGTATACAAAAATACAAAAATAAAATAAAAAAACGATCGGGTGATGTGTAGAGTGTCCGGGTTGTGCAAGCTCCCGGGTATGATACAATTATTAATGCACCGTTAAATAACAAGCTCATTCTTACGGATTTTGATAAACACGTATATGCAGTGTGCCGCAAAAAAGAAAAGCATGCTCGAGCAAGAAAAGAATATGATAAAAGAAAGAAATGTTGAAATGTTCCGCGAACTTGGGAGCAGAATAAACTAATAGTAAAAAGCTCAAAGAAACTGGTTGGTCCAATGGTGGAAGGTAAACATTCGGTCGAACGTTCACCCTGGCATTGCTGCGAAAATAAACAGGTCGCTGATCCAGTCAGCTTGCACCCGCCGATTGCGTCGCACTTATATACAGGCCAAACGTTTCTCGCGCGCTTCCCCTCTACTGTTTTGACTTTTCCAACCTTTTCTCTCTCCCTCCTCTCTCTCTCTCTCTCTCTCTCTCTCTCTCTCGCTTTCTGCGCCCTATCTCGCGTTCTTTCGTTGGTTATCAAGTTTCCATTCGCGGACAGCTCTCCCTGACGTTTCAATGCCATATATTCCAACTATTTACGTGTGTATCCAACGGGAAGAGGAAGCGTTACGTCCAGGATAGGTTATTCACATTGTTCCACGCGGAAAAGACTCGAGTAAAATTGACTCTAGTAAATCATTTTTTCTAGGACTCAAGTTAAAATACCCTAGTTGGTTAAATTCGTCGATCCAGAAAATCTGCAATATTTACGTAGGTACGTAAGTGATTTTAAATAATAAGTATTGTAGAACAAAACTGAAATAGATATTATTTTTACTTACGTATTCTCTTGAAATAAAAACATCTTCAAACAAAGTAATAAAATAAAAGTATCGTTGAAAACATTATAGAAGTTAAGTACACAAGTAAATTTGACTATAGTAGTTCGTTTTACGTGCACTTATTGAACTCTTCTCAAATTGCATAACTTGATGAAAAAAATTTTATATATATATATAAAATAATAGAATTTGTTTCTGAACAAAACTAACCCTTGTTAAACATTAAAACCTTTTTTGGTATTTGACGAACCGATTTTAATGTAAATAGTTTGAACGCAAATTTATAAAAATAATAAACGTGGTGCAAGTTAATTATTAATTTTATTTAGTTTGATTCATTTAGTAGTTTATATAATTTAAACAAGGGTATCAATAACATTGATTAAATTTCAAATACACTGACTTCAAATGAATAAAAAAATTTGAAACGCGAAAATAAAAATAAATAAGTCTTAAACGAAAGACAATTTCTTTACTCAAGCTTTCGTATTTTTTCGAAAGTTTCAAAGATAATCTAGAATTGAAATAAAGATATTTATAGTATTTCTATTTCTAAACCAATCACGTATTAAAATATTGTAAAATGTAAGTAAGTATGAAGGATCTACATTAATTTTAATTAAATATTATAATATAATTATTTGTTTAATCTAAACAAGTGAAAAGAGACCATTTGATAAACATAAATTTTTGACTAACATTAGAAGGTTACAATAACAATGTAAATGCGTATTCTCGCTTAAAAGATATACGAGGTATACGTAAGTTGTACGTGTAATTATTTTATTCAAAGAGAAGTTCGAAGTGATGTAATGTTGTTAATTGAATGAATGAATTAAATAACTGATTGCGAAAGTGTGCCGGGGAGATAATGACGATAGCGTTAAATTGATGAAAATGAAGCTGCGGAGGTAAGATCATCTATACACGTTGGAGCGCGTAATACGCGAGATAGAAGGTAATGAGATTCATTCGTTGGGTATATTCCGAAATTCGTTGATAGGTACAGAAGAGAGAGGGAAGAGAGAAAAGAGAGAAATTTCGTAGGTGTAGGTAAGTCTCTCGCAGTAAGAAACTTAGCTGTCGGTCGACGATTTGGCGATGATCCAAGTTTCCGCGATGGTTGCTACCCACGCATCTTGCATACCATCCCGATAAATAATGGAAGCGACTGTACGCAAGTTGCCCGAGAGACTTTTCGTCGTGCCAAAGCCTCTCACAATTTGGCCTCTCTCTCTCTCACTCTCTCTCTCTCAATCTCTCTCCCGCTCTGTTGGGTGACTCTGTTAAGCTGTACGTACAAGAACAAGGGGCAGCTGAACCCGTCGACACACACTCGCCCTCTCCTTGTCTCTCTTGCGGGTGGCTCTCGAAAAACGATTCTGACTCGGGCCACCCTCGTAAATCAGGTTGCAGTGTTGCACCCCCGTCATGGCTCGGTTATCGCCCAACTCGTTTGGCCCGATCATTAAACCAGAGCGTACCGATTCATCCGCCGCCGCAGTCGTCGCAGTCGTCGCAGTCGTCGCAGTCGTCGTACTCGTCGCCGTTACCGGGATCGCTACCATTTCTATAGGTATACACATACGCCAAACCCAACACACGAGACCAAACTCGTTTACGTTCGTCTGTCCTCGTGCGACCCAACAGCATCGATAAATCGAACTGCCGCTTTTTCACTTTATATCGTCCGTCCTCCACGTACATACACGAGTAACAGAACTACACTGCAAACCTTATTTTTTCTTTTCCACGAGATACACATTTTCAATAATAACCATAATATCCGAATAATAAAATATATTTTACATTTATGTAAATTACGTGCTTGTTAACTTACTTCACTCTAAACAAAGATAATTAATTTAATTTTTTTTTAAATGATTTAAGATATTTTACTATTTAAACATAAATATGTATACACCGGTCTCTTCGTAATAACGATCTTAGGAGGAGACATTTTTAAATTATATAAAATATTAAGTTAATACTTTTGCAATTTTACTATAGTTTCTTTCCAACTCTGTGATACCATAACTTTTATTTACCTGGAACCTCCAGATTACGAGCTCGACGCCCTAACCGACCGAGCCATCGCAAGCTTCTTACATAAAAATAGTCTTTTTAAAAGTTTATTACTTCATATTTTGATAAATTATTCGATGATTAGTTATATACAAATAATTAACTATTTGATATTAAATCTAGTTCAACCGGCATAACACAGGTTTCAGCAAATTCTGTAAATAATCAGTGGAAAATGTATAATACGTTGGTTAATATTTGTTTAAATAAACTTCTTTAGATTTCTTTTATGTAATTTACTTTTAATCGTCAAGTGTCTAAAGTATGCAGTAGTGATATTCGAGTGTTACACGAAGAGTAAAGTTTCAGTAAAATTTTACAAAAATTCTTGTAAATTTTACTAAATTTTCACTGACGTGGTAACAGACTCACGAAATCTAAAAAACTACTGAACTTTTTATTAAATTTTACTGGACTTACTATAAATTTTTAATGAAAGTCTACTAATTTTTATTGAGAGTCTACTAATTTTTACTGAAGGTTCAGTAGTTTTTTGCAGTTTAGCAGTCTGTTACCGTGTTAATGAAAGTTTAGTAAAATTTACTAAAATTTTTCTCTCCGTGTACTAGATGTTACCAATTGGATTGAGTTAGCTTAAAAAAGTGTTAATAAAAAAAATTGGTGCTGTTGGAAGCTCCTCGAATTATCCCCTGAACGTAATCGTCGCCCATTTCACTACACAGCAATAGGGATATATAGAGCTAAAGACGCAAGAGCTCAAACGCGAGACCCATGTCCCATCTAAATTTAGACTTGTTTTCCATCGACAGCTGTTGGACTCTATGTTTACGAGTCATTTGCGGACCTATACGAATCACTTTTATATCCTGTCGACATTCGAGAGTCGAAAATCACGCCTACGCGCACCTTGCGCACACCTTATCCACCCCCTCCTCCTCCTCTTCCTTCTTTTTACTCCTCCAACTTTGCTCATATCTTTCGATTTTTTATCTTTCACGGGTTCATTGCAACGAGATAAATGTTGTATTAATAATCGCCACTACACTTTAGACACTAAAGGATTATCATTTTCAATGCATTCCGTATCAGAATAATTATTACAATATAGTAATTTGTATTGTAAATTATATCCTACAAATTATTATGTAGATTTTAATAATTAATATAAAATATCTTTAGATATTTCTAATACAACATTTTTTTCCATGTAGTATAATGTAATCATTATATTATATATATTTATTTTCTGCACGGCATAACCTAGAATATAAATTTTCATGGAATGAAACTCTCAACATTAGTAATAATAATGAGCGTTTATATTGTAGTAAACAATAATTTATATAGTGACGAAAGGAAAAATGACGAGGTGAGTGGATGATTCCAGGTGGCAATGACTTTATTACGCTAGTTTATATAGCGGAAAATCGTTTGCAATCGTTAACCGAAGTTAAGTAAATTTTACATCAGAATCTTATTATTATGTGTCAAGATTGTATACGATTCGAAAATAGCGCAGGCATATTCAGTTAACAGCAATAATCTCTCCTTACTTTTCATAAATTTATAAATCGATCAAAGTATCTAAACACACAAACACGATAATATAATCGTATTAAAAATTATTAATAGAACGTATATCGTTATAATTTTTGGAATCGTCACCGATAGATACATAAAACTATATTTTTATGTTTAGTCACTTTTGTGTCAATGAATTAGAAACGTTTATAATTTTAGATTTCCTACGAATTGTTTGGTAAATTAAACGAATTTCTTGATCTCTCGGATGATTTATGTATTAAAATTTTGTCTCCTTCTCTCTTTCTTTCGCACGTAAGCGCTCTTTCTTTGCCGAACGTTGTTTCGTATCGCGAGACCGGACGATAGGCTTTTATATATAAAATGAACGTGTCAAAACTGTCGGGGTTAATAATTTCGTTAATACCGCATGTAGGAGCGTTAAACTAAAACTAAAAATAGTCCTATGAAAAATCGCAGCAATTTTAAGGTACTTTGAAATAAAGAAGTGACGATAAATCGCAGCAATTTAAATCGGAGGTTTAACGCTATAGGGTACCTCGATAGTCAAAAGAAAAAAAAGAACGAGGGAAGGAAGACAGTTTTAGATTGAGATTTATGTATCGTGAACCGCAATTTTTCCTTCGTCGCTGTACAATTGTCGACGGCACCCACACGAAATACGCAACTTTTTCTTTTCTTTTTTTACAAATCGTCGCTCACAATAATGAAATTGGACAAAACCGTATTTTTCACACTTTTTCACTCTTTCCTTATTAAAATACTCGGAGCTCTAATCTACATCAGATGTGTCGATGCGTTTAACATCTCAATATAAATAATTTAAATGGTGAAAATTTTTATATAGATTTTTTATAGAATCTGCCATACAAAACATACATAATTTGGATTACGCATTTATTACGAAAGCGAAAGTATGATGCAATTGAAAGCTCGTAAGTATTTCTTCTCGTTTTCTTTGTTTCGTTCTTAACTGAACGTATACACACGCACGCGAATTCACGATGAAAATAATCGAGACATGATTCACGCAAAAATTCTTCGATTCGCGTAACGTTGTATTCTCGAAGAGAAAGAAAAAAAATATACGAGAAGAAAGATGGAGTAACGAAAAATTACTATGCGCTTTGAGAAAAAGAAATTTGGATTCAAGTCGTTAGTCAAGATCTTAAATAAACTTCGCGCTTAGACATTCGGTTTTTTCCTTCTAATAGCTCACATTACTTAGTTGGGCTATTTTAGCTATTTTTACTCGCACGATTAGAATGTATTTAGCTTTTCGCTCTCTCTCTCTCTCTCTCTCTCTCTCTCTTTTAATTTTTAAACTTTCGTAAATTATTTTTATTTGTTTTCCAATGGTTTATTAAATAAATAGAAATATGTTTTTTATTTTAACTATTTTCTATTCTATTTAACTACTTTAGTACATTTGAAAAGTAAATAAAATACTACGATATATTTATTTTTCGCATTTTAGAAACAGATTATCATGCATTTAATACACTTAATATTCAATCTTATTTGATGAAATATCATTTTTATAATTTCATAACAAAATCTTATATCAGAGTTACAAACAGCATTTTGTTAGATTGTGATAAAGAGTTTACACTAATGCTCGATGCATCGCAACGGTATTCCCAATATACGTACGGTAATAAATAGGCATACCTACATTCGAGTTCTATACTTTAAGATTCAGAGATGGATAAGTAGTCGTCATCCACCCATTTTCGAATACTTTTTCATTATTTGAGGTTTAAAGCTTAAAAAAACATATAGACTTGCGTAACACCATTGTACATGGTATATATATATATATATATATATATATATATAAAAAAAATTTTGGTAGTTTCCACGTACACCTTTTTACAGGTTTTTACGTATCCCCTACACCTTTATTATTCCATTTTATTCCATTTCCAATTTTTACCCCCTCTTTACCCCACCTTCTCGCATTCGCCCGGGGTTATGCCCGTGGAGAGAGGGAAAACCTGTGGCCAAACCCGTTGGGATAAATGCCATTTAGGAAAACCTCCTCCGAGAAGGGCGGTGTATTCGAGAACAATTCTGTTTGGGTGGCAAGGTCACATTGCGTAGACTTTAACACCGAAACCGAATGCCTCACACCTCCCGCTCACGTTGTGGAATGTGAAAAAAACACCTAACCGATCATTTAAGCTAAGTCCGAGAACGGTCACCCATCCAAGTGCCAACCGCGCTCGGTGCTGCTTAACTTTCATGACCGGCCGAGGTGCGTTTCCGCCACTCCGCCACCGTGTCGGTTATATATATATATATATATATACCAAATAACCCTAAATAAAAAGTATTCGATCCAATACTTTTTCGAATACCAAGTAGCATTTTTTAATATAATTAAATTTTATATAATTATAATTTTCATTTTCAAAAATTAAAGTTACAATTATAATTTCAATTACAATTACAATTTTCATTTTTAAAAATGAAAATTACAATTATATAAAATTTAATTATATTAAAAAATGCTACTCGGCAGTCGAAAAAGTATACGATCGAATACTTTTTGAAACACTTTTTATTTAGCATTATTTGGTATATATATATACCATATACAATGTTGTTATGCAAGTCTATGCGTTTTTTTAAGCTTTAAATTTAAATAATAAAAAAGTATTCGAAAATGGGTGGTTGACGACTACTTATCCGTAAATATGTGCCACTCGATTAGTTGAGAGAAAGTGCGCATATAATTTATATTTAAATTTAATTTACTAAATCATTATCATTTACGTATAAAAATAATAATAAATATTTAAGCTTTTAAAATAAAACAAAAAACCAATATAGTATTGAAAAAATATACCGTACATCATCATAACGTTCTATAATAAAAGTAACCATGAAAGAATTTTTAACCGAGCTAGGGTTTATATCAGTTCAAACGTTACTATTTAAATGCTTCAGTATTAAAAAGTGACTTTTGTAAGAAAATTCTTTTTGTGCAAAAATTAAAAAATATTTATGTCACAGGGGGCGCAAAAATGATTTTAAAACTATTAGTCCCTGTTAGAAATAAAACGATTTTTAGAGTAGAAACTAGCCATTTTGTAAAAATAGTCAAAAAATAACTAGTAACTAACTAAGTAATGGCTATTTTAAACTTCAAATCTTAAAATATAGTTAATTTCCTACTATAGGGTTTGGCTGCACAGAGATATAAAGTAGTATTGCGTGTATGCAAGAAGACAGAATGAATGACATATTTTAAATAAAATTTAATCTAGAATATCTATATGTAACCAATTACGCACTCGTATAAAGAACATTGCTATAGGATTATTGAGGAAAAGGTGAGATACTCTACATGACAATAGATAAGTGAGAACAATTGCGGTCACTGGAAGTCAGCTGAATGTTAGATACGTTAAATGGTACACACGCGAGCTTTGGAATAAAATGAATAATTCGAGGTTATCCCGGCTCTTGCAGGGTTGCAGGAAACACGTGGATCTGTACTCGCCCTGTCGGTAGTGAGCCGCGGAGAGATAAGGAAAGAGGGTGAATAACCCGGGATAAAAATATATAGCCGAGTGGAGATGGACTGAAAGCACAACGACGACAACGACGACGACGACGACGACGACGACGAGGAAAACGAGGTACGCGATAGGAATGCGGCCCGTCCGAGTGTCGTGGAATGAATGACCCAGAGATAAAACGGCCGGTGTTCCTAATTAAGACTGAGTTTTCGCTGAAAGTACCGGCCTACTTTCACTCTCAGTGCGAAGAGTGCGAGGAGTGCGAAGAGAAGAAGCCTTTGGCGGTTCCTCGTCCCTTTCGAGACCGAGAAGAGAATCTAGGTTCAATTCTTTTGGAGGTGACACTAGCCTGATCGACGGCACCTCTACTGCCAGAGGAATTTGGCCACCATCGCCCAGAAAAAATTGCTAACTCATACGAAAATAAAGTCCTTTTTTCTACTGATTCGTACCCTCGAGTTACATCACCCGCACGCACGCACGCACGCACGCACGCACGCACGCACACTCATTATATTATTTCTTACGTCATGATATTTGTTTATACCAACTAGAGATGCTCTTGCTTCTTTTCTTAGACGAGTATTATACGCCAGACTCTGCAGGATAATCCAGACATTCGTGTCAATTAGAATTCAAATTTAGAAATTAAACCTTTCCTTATACCGCACCGATCAAGTTGTTTCATTCGATTTTCTTCCTAATACACGAAACGATTATCTCCAGAATAAACTGATTCATAATTTTTCGACTTGTTGGGTATTTAATTTAATAACAAAATCCTGAACTTTTAAATTAACTATGCTATTATAATTAGTGTGAATAAACCTAAACACTTTTCAACTATACTTCGAAAATAAGAAATAGAATATTAACTTTACTGTTTGAAATCAACTAACTTTATTAAATAAATGTGAAATTATCAGATAATTATCAACGAAAACAAAAATTTTAAATTGGATTGGCACTTTTGGCTAATTATTTGTATATTAATATTTAGGATACATTCATGTTTGATGAAATTTCTCTTTATGATAAAAATAATAAGAGAGAAGAAAGATATTTCGCTTCAAAGAAAATGAATGTTTATAAATTCTCAAAGTTTCTTAATTTTGACTCACGGATTTTAATAAGATTTGGAAAATTAGTTTTTGGCATGAAAGCGATAATCCCAGTACTTGAAATCGTCGTTAATGGTTTCTTATTGTTGAGATATAAGCTACTTTGCTCTAATTATTCGTTATATTTATGATTTTAAACTTAAACTTACTTTACGGCTTTCGATTTTATACGCGATTAATCCCAATTGCCTTGACCAGAGTGAAAATTATTTTACTTTATAATAACCCAAAGTCATTATTTAATTCTTCGAGTGCATTCGATCACTCGTGTAGATTATAAACAAATAAATTGATTGCTATTGATATTTAAAACAAATGGTTAAGTATAAGACGAAACAGTAATGAGTTATTATCATAATTCTTCATTTACATTAGTTATTATGAAAATTGGTGAAGCTATGTAGTCAAGTATGCGATAAAATCATACACAAACGATGTTTAATTGAATTAAATAAGTAAACGTTATTTAAAATTTAAAATCGACCAAAAATTTTTAATGTCGTTCCACAATAATTCAAGTAATTTTAAACAAACCTTGTAGCAAGCAACATTTTTAACGGAACCATATAAATGCACTATGTCTATATGAATGTATACGGTATTTACGAGCTAAATTGCGTTATCTAATACGGGCGATTTAGAGTCAATATTTAAAATATATAGATACAGTTTTTAAAGAAAGTTGAAGATTAATAGTCATATACGAGCCTAGGAATAGATGATAAATACCTAGTGCAATATCAGTAATGTGAGTAGACTAAACAAAAATAAAAACAGGAATAATAAATGAATTTGAAAAGTTGAAGTAGTGCAGATTAATGATAAATCACTTAAAAAATACCAATAAAGTAACTTTGATACTTTTCACATAAAAAAATTCTATTGTTGGTCGCAAAGTTTATTTAAATACGGTACATACGAGACTTTGTGGACAGTTAATCGATTCTACGGATTTTCCAACTTATTTTTAGGGATATCACTGTTTTAGGAGCGCAAGCTTTTACATGTCTCGTAAATAAAAGGCTAATTTCCCTAATAATTCATAGTTGCACATTTATATCTATCTCTTTCTTCTTCGTACGTTCAAGTTATAAACTGTCGTGTCACGTATAATACACTTAACCAGAGTGTTCGAGCAAGCATGGAATCTAGAAATATATCTAGGACTATCGAAAGAGGCAAAATTTTTTTTATTTTTTACGACATATTTATTAAAATTCATCTAACATACGTATAATATTGGTAATTTATTGTTAGCATAATCTATCAAATGTATTATTAAAAGTATTATTTTATCTTTAGGTAATACAAGTTGTAACATTTCATCGATAAATTAAAAATTGACTGGTTGTTAACATCAGTCAAGAAGGGATAAAGGGAAGAAAAGAAGGAACAACACATTATTCAAAAGAAACGCAAGCCTTTATTTGTTAATAATGTTAGTTTAATAACAACAACAATAAGAACAGCAACAACAACAGCAGTAACAGTAATAAAAACAGCAACAAGAACACACAAATAAATAAATGTCAGTGTATAAAGAAATAGAAAAACCCGGAAAAGTCAAGGTCGATAACTTGATACATGGTAAGCTTTTGTTTGTAACTGAGCACACGATATCGTCTGCGTACCGTCACAGTGTTTGCAGCGTTTCGCCCTCGGCTCAGGCATTCTGCGCTGACCTCGATGTTTCACCGGTGTTCCATCGCCCCCGCACCCCCGAGCCACTTATCACTTGTTTATTATTTATTTTGTTAATTATTTGACCGACCAGTTAGAGTGAGCATAGAGGACGTTCTTCTCCTTCGACTCTCCGAAGTGAACAACTGCCTTCTTGCTTACCCAACTATTCACAACAACACTCCGGTACATAACAACGAAAGAGAGAGAGAGAGGACATTAATTAAATTGAACGATCAGTCATTTTATTTATTTCTTCTTAGATAATCGATTAAAATAAACTTATTGAATTATTGTTACTGGCTGGTCCGCGACTAGCTCGCACAAGAAGGAATGCACTTTTCACTTTAGGAATGATGTATAGATTACAATGTGCCATCAGAGACGTCCAATGTTCGTAAATCGATGAGGATCGATCAGTTAAAATACGCGTTAATCGAGGATAGTTGGATGACGGCGAAGAAGACGTGATAAGCGTACGTAGATGTTAGCGATACGAAGAGAGGAAGCGCCGGCGCTGATGAGCCTCGACACGTCGAACGAGAGTAGGGGAAGCCAAGACGTCGTCGCGGAAGCGCGTTGCAGCCATGTCAGAAACGCACTGACGGACAGCTCCGACGCCGGGACGCCGAATAGTACTTCGGAGATACTCGGGCCACCCTCTCGGTCGAGCTCGGCGGCCACCTGGCTTGTAGCCAGCTGTGTAGACCGAAAGCTTGCGGGCGCAAGCGCGAACCAACCGAGATGAAAACAACTGTTACACCGATGTCGCCCGAGACCGAGCTTGCGAGCCTTCTCTTTCTCACACCCTTCCACTTCCACTTCCACTTCTTCTTCTTCTTCTTCTTCTTCTTCTTCTTCTTCTTCTTCTTCTTTTTATCTCGCTTGTATCATTACGCGCGAAAATTATGGAGTACAACATTTCAACCTATTGTCAATTTCATTTGATAGAGCTGGTTGCCTTTTCTTTGCAGCTGGATAGACCAGGGACGTTTAAGAGTCGTCTTCAAACCAATTTTCATATTATTAAGTATATTTACATTTATATTCAATATTGTAGAAAATAATATAAACGAACTTCTGATCACAGCTACACATAAAAATGTTAATAGTAATATTTCTCCAAAGAATATATGAATTTTTCTCTTGACTTTTTTAATGAAAGAAGATCATTACAATATTTAGTTATCAACCATACATTAAATATGACGTACGGTATTATAAAATCTCATTGTAACCAAAAGATAATAAATGTTATAGTTTTAAGATTAAAAATAATATTTGATTTTATATTTTGATAATATTTATTTCATAGTAAATCGTACAAAAATAATTTAATTAAATTTTAATTAATAATTCAAAGTAATCAATGTATTAAATTCTAATCATTATATTAATACCAAAGTTTAATTATAAACATGGTTTTTTTAAATAACCTCTGACGTTTTGAAATCTAAAGACAGAGTTTGTCTATGCTTTTGCGTCATTGACAAACTACTTAATTTTATTTAATTTAATTAAAATTTAGTCCAGATTAGTGAATATAAAATTCCTTTCTCTGCTAGATAACTGTGTATATTTATTGTATAATGTTTAAATAAATAAATAAATAAATAAATAAATAAATAAATAAATAAATAAATAAATAAATAATTATTAATATAAACTTAAAATTGTTGATTACTAATATTTAAATACACAATAATAATAAAGCTATTCTATTATTTTTTATTTGAGATAAAGTAATATCAACCATAGTCAATGATATTACAAACACAAATTATTGCAATCAGATTGTACACACGACAAGTATGAAATGTATAAAAAAATTAATTTTTTTAATCAAGAAGGAAAACCTGTTAACTCGAGGAAAAATAATTTTTATAAAATGTATCTAAATGTTTTGGATAAATATTGTAGTGTCAGTACGGTAAAAATTCTAAATTACAATACATGTTCGAATCGAAATTAAAAAAAAAATCTTAATATGATTCTCAAGTTTTGTATAAAATTCTAATAAAAAATTATACACACAGACGAACGTTATTATTTTACCCGCGTATAATTATAGTTAACATAATTTTAATAGAATTGATTCAACCTGAACATGACACAGTTATACAAAATCTAGACATTTTCAAAAAGTGATACATATTAAAGAAATGTATTTGACATAGTAAATATTTCAGTTGTTTCTATAGTTACATTTCTTTCAGGGGGTGTACAAGCACGAATTTTATAATTGGAAGTGACCGAATTGTGATAATTACCTCATGATTCGATCGAGCGGAAGCTATAGATTTAAAAGCTTGAAACCGCACGGGATTACGGTGCTGCAGAAGGAATTTAAAGAGAAGCACGTCCGCTGCTCTATCTCGGTGTTATTCATTTGCGTAGCCTGTGACGTCACTCGTTCTTCCGCCCTAATACGAGGATGTTAAAACCGAACAGATGGCCTCCATAAGACGAACCAAAATTTCAGTGGTCTAACTACCTACTGGACCGCAAAAGATGCAAAGCATTTTGCATTCTAAATAATTTAATGCGCCAATATATATACATTGCAATGTTTATAGAACAAACAAATTTAATTGTCAAACTCTTTGAGAAATTCCTGTTTCAAAATATTCAAGCAATTTAAATGACAGTAAACTGACTTTTCAAATTTTAGGCTATCACGAACATATTTGTATTGTATGTTATAAAAAGTATCATTATAATAGGAAATGAAAATAATTCGTATAAAACAAGCGATTGATTTCTAAAATCAGAATAAACATAAAATTTTAAACAAGGTTCGAGGTACTCGAACGGCGACGAAATAATTGTTAGTTCGCACAAGAAAACTCGATTTACTTCAAAAAAGGTAGTCGATTTGACTTATATTATTCTTCGGCTCGTATAATTTTCCAGGAATAGACAAGTGACGAGTTTTGTTTTTGTAACAGCGTTAACGCGGCGTCTAAATGATTCTCGAGAAAAAAAGTAAACCAAAGAGTTCGATATAATGACGTAATCGATTGGCCAAGATAGACAGATAGATAGAGAGAGAGAGAGAGAGAGAGAGAGAGAAAGAGAGAGAGTGGGTAGATAAAGGTGGCTGCGAGGAGTGACCTAGAACGGCCTTCACCATTGCATACTACACGTCTGACCATTCGAGCAGGTAGAGAGCGTTACTACTTCTGTCTTGGCTAGGTTACTTTCTACGCGCGCACCGTACGGAGGGGGAGAGATTCATGTCCGTTTTAGTCAAACTCGATGACGACTATATCGCTCCTTGTTAAGCGGGACAATTGCAACTGATAACGCAATTGAGGAGACCGGTTTTCTCACGAGTTCATTTCGCTCGCACTCTCATACCATCTGCGGACTTGATTATTTTACTTTTCATCATCTTCGTCTCGCGATTAACAATCGTCTTATATACACGCATCATACTACTTTCATGCGACTTACTTTTCAACCGACGAGAAAAACTATCGTCCTCGGGCTCGATTTTCAATTATTGTTCACGAGGCTCGCGCGTTACACTCTCGTTTCTCTTTGTTCTACACACGCTCACTTTATTTTCTTTGTATAATAATCATCCTCGCTTTTTGTCAATCTTGAACGTTTACCAACCTCTCTTGGAATACGGTACAAAACGCAAGATTATACTTAAAATTAGTCAGACATACCGAATATTGATTTGTTTGTTCACGATTGCGAAATGCTTGTAAAAATATTCTTATCACAAATGGTATTACCGAGTCGGTCCACAAAAAAATATTTAGTTAAATCGTTTAACCAAATCGTACAATTAATCTTTGAGAGAACCCAAATAACTGGAGAAAAATAATAACAAGTTTTCGACTCTGAATAATGGTGCATATCTCAATTTAATTACGTTCCCGTATAACGCAACCCGAAAAAGAAAGAAGGTATCCAGCACTCGCCCCCTGAGCCTTGCATTTTTATCTGCACCTCGAGTTTCGGGAGTCGGGAGTCGGGAGTCGTGAAATTGAACACGAGCTTGAGCAGAGATAAGTAAGACGGATAAGCCTCCGTCACTCCACCCCGAAACGAATTATCTCCGAATTAATCTTCGTCGAGTCGTCGCCTACAACATTCTTTTACTCTCCCGACGGTATAATCCCTTCATAACACCGATTGTGCAACTTTTACGTGTTGCGCAACTTGGCTTTTCCTCGGAAACAACATTCACATTGTTCAATGGATATTTCTCCATTTTTTTAACGGGTTAAATCATCTTTTTAAGGAACCAACGTATACCCATCGTAATAATTGAATATTTTTACAGCTGACTCGATCTCTTTACTTTTTACTTATCCTAGTGGTATACAACTTTAAGTACATATTTATACATATATAAACTGTGTTTTATTACACATTATTTCTCTAGTTCTTTACGCAACATTCGTTTCAAATATTTATAATTTGGCTGATTCTTTTAATTGTGGTAAAGAGTTATAAAAATAAATTATCACTAAATGTTATAAAATCAATTGGTTGGCTGCACAATTATCACGTTCATCAATAAATTACGATTCTACACTAAGAGACCAGTTCACATAAAAATTACTATATTTTTGTAGGAACGAAGCAACAAACTCGCAAAGTAGTAAAAATTACTATACTTCTTTGTAAACTTTGAAATCTTTAAATTTTACTATGCAGTATAGCAAATTTTACTATGCAGTATAGCAATTTTTGTTTTACATACATAGAAAGAAAAATTTATTTTGTTCAGCTGCTTGCGCGCCATCTTCTTTATTTTATTTTTATTTTAATTTATTTATTGGAGTTTTAATATTTTTATTTATGTACATTAGATTTAGTGAAATTTTATTTAATAAATTAAAGAAAGAAAAAAATCCAGTCCGGCGTCGGGATTTGAACCTGGGATCCTCGGGGTCGAAGTCGAGCACCTATAACCGCTGCGCCATCAACACTTTTCTATTGCCTAACTTCGAATCGTCCTCATATGTTACACGTTGCTCAAATGATACCGGAACTTTATTAACATTTATAGTATTATGCAAAGATTAATCTCAATAAATAAATATATCAGTCGATTTACAATTAAAATACACAAAATTCTGTCGATTCAGATTAGTCCAATGCGTTAATTAATTATGTAAAAGTATAATAATAATAAGCCACCTAACCTAACTGACAATCGGCTGGCACTTGGTCTGCATAATTTTTACTATGCTGGATATGAAAATTTTACTATTCTAGTTTATACAAATAAGGCGAAAGTTTCTTTTAATTTTTAAAATACATTAAATTTTGCTATTAAGTTTAGTAAAATTTGAATATAAATTCGGGTTATTTTTCGGCTGGCACTTGGTCTGCATAATTTTTACTATGCTGGATATGAAAATTTTACTATTCTAGTTTATACAAATAAGGCGAAAGTTTCTCTTAATTTTTAAAATACATTAAATTTTGCTATTAAGTTTAGTAAAATTTGAATATAAATTCGGGTTATTTTTATTAATTTATTTATTTACTATTTGATAACCACCTTTCTTATATTTTATTATTTAAATTTTTACTATGTTATATTGCAATATTTAGAGGAAAATAATTCCATAAATTGGGAAACATATAGCAAATATTACCATGTGCATAGCGAAATTCCTCATTATGTGAGTTTGTTGCTCAATTCCATGAAGAATATAGTAATTTTTACGTGAACTGGTCTCTCAGTGTACTTTTTCATTTGTGGTATTGTAACTCAACTGCAAGTAAACACTTTCACGAACATATTTATGTATTAAATTAAAATTATTTTGTACTGCTTATGATAATAATTTTTTATATCAAATTATTGGTTGAACAAGGATGGGTGTTGATCAAAATAAATAACAACAATTTTTCTCAAGTGGAAATGGTTTTGTCGCGAACCAAAAATGAAAGCTTATTATAGCTGAAATTGAGTAATGTATCAATTTCTTGAACGTTAATCACGAGAGAAAGAGTTGTGAGGATATTTAGATGTGTAGAATATAAAACAAAGATAATGAAAAACTGTTTTTTAGTTTAAAATGAATACAAGTATATTTACACGGGGTTATAAGTAATATATATATATATATATATATATATATATACTACTGGTGAACGCAGACGACGTATTTCGGATAACCTCGTTTTAGAATCTGTCTAACTAAGGGTATTTTATTTAACTATATAGATAATTATATAGATACTTATATAGATACTTCGTAGGTTAGGTTAACACCCGAATGGGTGGATTTTAAAATACATAGAAAAATATTGTTGGTGCTTATACATTGAGTGAGTGGCTATTATTTTGTTTTAAACCAAGTCATATGATAGAAACTTGAAGTAGAGAGGGTAACAGTTTAACGGTTCGTAGGTTGTCTTTAACCGAACAGAAGGAAAAGGTAACGTTTAATTACATATACATTAACTTAATTAGGCTACCCATTCTCTTGATTATTACTTACAATAACGGATGTACAAGCGGAAAAAATTGTCAAAAACAAGTTTAAACACGAAAGTATTGTTATGGGATTTTTCAAATTTAACCATCCATGATTCTTAAACATATTGTTTTACAATAGGTGCTATATAAAAGATTACAATTGCTCGTCCGTGCATAAACTCTATACGGCTTCGCTAACTATAATAAAGTATATTATTCTAGCATTTTAATTTCTTATAGCAAGACTGAATAGAAATATTTTTTTGTATTGATATATTTTTGAAAAGTTACATACTAAACTCATTATTGGTCCATTCGATTCCAAACTTTTCATCCTTAAAAATTAGTTCAATACCTTAATATTTAAAAGCTCTACTCACTTAAGGGTATTTCATTGCATTTTAAATACGTCAAAATTTTTCTATTTTTTATATATGTATATTTATATGTACGAAAAAAGGTTAATTAATATTTACATAATTATTTTCGTTCATGTTAAGAAACATATTAGATTATAACGTACGATGAGAGGCCAACAAATTATTTTTAACAGGAAAATAAAAACAGGAAATAAAATAACATAACAGGAAAATTATTATTTTCAAAGCGTTTAATTTTAAAATTGTAATAAAAAATCTGTATATTTACATGTTAGGTTTATATAATTAAAACCGCATACTGTATACTGTATGCATTTATACCCTGTAGGTCGAGAATAAAAATACATGATCTCTTTGATAATTCACTTCCATGATACAAAAACGATAAGAAGTCGTACAAAAAAGATAAAACATACAGAGGTTTGTTCAAGTGTGTAATAAGTTTTTGTGCAAAGGAAGTCGTATCAACACATTAGTTAGTTGACGATCCGTTAAAAATGTAAAGCTCAATATTTAGGGTAAAAACATGGAAAAGATGTAAATAAAATTGATGATGTCGCAAGACAAGAGTGAATAGTTCCAACGAGAATTTTCCTGGTTCCATATATAAAGCTGCGGACAAACCATGTGGGTTTCACGCGGTTTCATCATAATATAAAAACAGCTCAATCTAATTTCGCGGCTTCATTTATGACTATGTTCTAGTTATGTAGTAAATATCAATGAATAACTCAAAACAATCCCTGTTTACCCTGCACTGATATACCCTCGAATTGTTACTTTGTTGATCTATTCAACTATCGATAAATTACTATCGCGAAAATAAAAATTAAATGATTTTAAAAATGATAGTTCGAGTTAATAACGGCAAAAATGATGCATCCTTAATCACAATAATACATTTGTAAATAGCGTATCAAGATAAAATGTTAGATGTCTCAATGAATAACGAAGCTGATCTAAACACTCCGACGTTAGATTAGTTGGTAAAATTTAAATCCTTTGATCAACTTTGAAAGATCAATACATTTTTTACGCTATCGGTGTTTGGCGACGAAGACTTCGTAATTATAATTAATATGAATAGTTACCATAGAACATTAAAAGGCAAAGTCAACGCAGTAAATTTATTCGTACGGAGCGAATGAATGATCTTGCAAAGTTTTAACAACGCACATCAGAATTCAGAAAATTAATGTTGCACCAGGATTTATACCGGGTAAATCGCGGACAACTGGGTCATAACAGCACTGTCTCGTTGAATTTCTCGTCATCGCTTTTATCATTTTCCAAAGAAATGACTGTTACTAAGTCGAACCGAGCTAATTCTGCATATGGATTTTCTGTTTTCTTTAGTTACAACACCCTCTTCCACGAGAGCTTTATTTACGAGACACTAAAAAACCTATAAACTCTCCGGTAAAATTCCCAATAGGCGCTGTAGGGTAGATTTTAACCGATGCGACTAATTGTTTTTTTCTTCTTCTTATTTTCTACGTTATTTACAGTAGAACGATATACATTATTATTTTCGAACTGTCAGAACGCGGCTGTAAATACTGGGTGATGCTTTTTATATTTGTTCATGAGCAAAATGAAAAATACGATGAAGCATGTGAGCAATTGAATGAGTGTGTCATTTTTAAAAAAAATATCGTTTTAATGTTAAATATTATGAGTTCCAATGTTGTATTTAGGAAACAATAACTTATTAATTATTGTAAAAAGAAAGACCTTACGTCAAGTATGTGGTATCGATATTGCAGATGGGAGACATACCTGTAACAGAAAAATATATTTCGTTATTTGTATAAACGAATGTAATATCTTGGTGTAAATGAAATCATAAAAAGAATTTGCTAATTAGAAAATGGCCAAGTAAAATAGAAGTGGTTGTTTCTTAGGTTCAAAGATAAAATAGGGATGATGTTTCTTAGGTCTGATGATATGATTAAAATAATTTTTTGATACTTTTCAAATGACAGAGCATAAGAAGTGTTTTATCACTAAGCGTTAATTGTATATAATTTTCTAAGCCAGTAGATGACTAGTCTCAAAGTCGTACAGATAAAAAGTAATAATTAAAAGTTATATATGCCTCTAAATGAAATAGTTCGATTTGAAGGAGCGCGGTGCCTCGCTACATTGAAAATGGAATAATAAAGCGCATTTAAATGAAGATCGGAGAACGAATGAGAAATAGAGAGAAAGAGATAGAGAGAAGCAGATCAACCAGGCGTGTGGAGAAAGAGACTAAAAGAAAGAAAATAGGTAGAAAAAAACGTGGAAGCTTGTCGACAAAAATACGACGATGGGCGCAGGAAGCAGTGAATCAAAGCGACAGCTGCCGCGCGAACTGCCACAGGATCTGTGCTCAACGATTTGATCTCACCCTATCGCGCACGACCGTACCAGCGCGAGTCTACATGATTATACTTATACTTTCACTCCCAATGATTCATCAAATGAATGATGTACGTTTCGGGCCAATTGTCTTTCTGCTGATTGAAAAACTACGGGATAATTCGTTTGGTAGTTTTTTCATTTTTTATTTTCTTTCGTAGTTAAGTTATACGAGGAAACGACGATGATTATATACCTATATATATACCTATATACGATTATATTTTATATAACTGTTTTTCTAAATATTCACATTAATACTTTAAAATCATACATTTTTTAAAATATATACTTTACACGTTAAATTCCGTAATTTAAATACATGATTTTCATAAAATATACGCAAGTATACAAACTTGCGTATAATTTCTACGTTTACTTGTTATACGGAGAATAATGTTGTAATAAAAAATAGTACGTCATTGAGAATTACGAGATTAATAAATAGTTACAATTCGAGAAATATTAAAATTTACTATAAATCTGTTAAATGTTTTGTCCAATAATTACTCGATCAATAGTAATATTTAGTACAACATTTTTCTCCATGTAGCTTGGAGTGATATTAAAAATAATTGCAGGAATATAACATACATATTATTATATCTTTGAATCCATCTCTTTGAATCTACTTATATTGGTTAAATTAAAATTGTTTATTGAGTTAATTAAAAATACTGATTTAGACAAGAACGCATGTGCATTCTTCCATTCGTGTTTCTCAACAAACTAATTTCCTAATTGACATTTTTCACGGTAAACAGTTTTTCCAATCACGTTTACCATAAATATTTTGTTGAATTTCTAGTTTCTTGTATTTTAGAAACTTTTTTGCTCAATATATTTGTTAATTCTAAAATTCATGAGAAATTATTATATTTTCCTACATTATTTCCTAGATTTTAAAGACGCGGATGAGTGTAAAGTCCCATTTTTCAGTGTAGGGTTTGAACTGAAATGAGTAAATAATCAATGAAATATTTACGAATTCAAACCGTTTTAAATCCCTTGTATTATAATCTAACAATATCCATAGTCAATTATTTATAGTATTTTTTTATTAAATAAAGTTTAGTTGACAACGAGAGAAAACCTAAATAAATAAGAATATCCATCGAAAATAAGAAAATAAACGAATCAAGATCAAAAATATCTGAGAAAAAATGGATTGTGGGAATACGTGCTGAAGTGCACGTGCGCACATTGCGTAATCCCTGGTATATTTCAAGGAAAATCAGGTGAGAGCAAATGAGCTTTTAAA
Source organism: Theocolax elegans (assembly GCA_026168455.1). Taxonomy (NCBI): domain Eukaryota; kingdom Metazoa; phylum Arthropoda; class Insecta; order Hymenoptera; family Cerocephalidae; genus Theocolax; species Theocolax elegans. Next base: position 81,364,502 of record CM047428.1, read on the forward strand.
AATGAGTAACCGAGAAGAGGGGTGAGCCTTGATAGCAGTGGTATTTGCGCAAATTGAGCGACAAGTTTAACTAGACGAGGCGTTGTAACGATCGCGCGATGCTGCAAAGAGTTGAGAGGAGTTGAGCCAATGGGAATGCGGGTTGGCTCGATCTCGCGGAGTATAATTTTGATTGGACTGGCCGTTTCAGTGAATGAACCAGAAGAGAGAAGGAGTCGGCGGGAGAGTGGGATCGAGTGGGATCGAGTGGGATCGAGTCGAGTCGCGGGTGGTGTCGCGACTCTTTCCTTCTTCTCTCCACCAGAGAGACGCAGCAGAGGTTGAATGCATTCGAGGTTATTTCTAGATCGACCCAGATCCCTCGCGCCGCGAGTACCGTCGACGTTCTCGAGTGAGAAGGAGAGAAAACGACCAGCCGGTTTAGACTGTTTCGGGTAATTAGCGGATTGCGCGGTTGCCAGCGGGGCCATACCAAGCCCACGATATTATTCCGAAAACAATTGCCTAATGACGTGTCACTCGTCGGTGCGCCGACACCAACCTAAATCCCCACCCCTTACCCCTTCCCACCAAATATCCATCTCTCTCGCCTATGTCTCTAGGGAGTTGTTGCGTGATGATTAAATAACAGTCTACCGTCGCCCTTCGTTTACCCGCTCTCCCAACGATGCTCGGGAAAGAGTTGCTTTTCACACTTTGCAGGTACCTCTTTCTCCAACAGCTGACTCCAAAGCATCATTGGGAAACCTGTTGTCCTAAATGAATTTTCAAATGGGCTAATGCTAGTAATCCTTCATCTTTTATATTTGTTTGCTTTTCTTTTTTATTAATTACACAACCGCATATACGTTAAGTACAATTGTGGGTTTAAAATTAAATTAAATAACAAGCGTTACCGATTGAATAGTTATAAATATCTTTCTGCACTGCGATCTGTTACGTAAACATGACTAATAAGGAAGACGCATTCGAGATTTAGGATAAAAAAAGAGGAAGAGGAAGAGGAAGAGGAAGAAGAAGATGAAGAAGAAGAAGAAGAAGAAGAAGAAGAGAGAGAGAGAGAGAGAGAGCGAAAGAGTGAAAGAAACTTCCGTTTCCCGCGAGGTTGATAAAGTGAGCCACGTATGCAAAAAGTCAGCAACCACAATATCCCGAAGGCGTACGAGATAAATTCGTTATAGTAACTTCGTGACAGGTCAAAAAAGCGCTACTGTTTTTTTACGTCGCCCAGAATTGAATTTAAAGAAGCAAAGTGCAGGTGGTGCTGGTGTGGAATCGAGTGACTGCGCGAGAACGATCTAAAAATGTAAGCTCGAAGGGTTCGTCAACCCAAAAATCACGAGGAATATGCGTGCACGCGCGCGTCTCGATGCAAATGGGTAGTTGTAAGTCGATGAAGGAGAGAGAGCGAGCGAGAGAGCGAGCGAGAGTGAGAGAGAGAGAGAGAGAGAGAGAGAGAGAGAGAGAGAGCGAGCGAGAGTGAGAGAGAGAGAGAGAGAGAGAGAGAGAGAAGCTCTCCAAGAGGTAGACGTTTATGAATGCCGACTGTGGATGCACCAGCAGCCCATGAACACATACAGCGTGCCGGCATTTTTATTAATTGAATTTGCATTTCATATGTGCAAGTCACAGGATATTAAGAGATTCAATAAGATATACTGATTATGCTCTACAAAGGTATCGCTTAAGAAATAATATACTCTTGTACGTTATATTATGATGTAAATACAAAATGCGTTTGTCTTGAATAAATAATTTTTCTCGGGTGGTATGCTTTTTTTGTAACTTCTCCTTTTTTCCTTTCTTTCTTACTGTCTTTCTCTCTTTCTCTCTTTCCAAGCTTATTAATCGATTATTGTACCGCTTGATCACTCCCGGCATTGTTCACTCGAGTTATTTAACTCGACGAATCTGGTCGTAATCGATGATGGATCATCCAATCGCATTGGGCTTACACGCATATCGCCCATTAAAATAATTTAATGTACGTGTTAACAATTTCATGTTACCCGGAGAGACACATGAACGCGCGGCGATTCTATCAAACAAAAATTAACTTACCCCGACGTACGGCTGTCATTAAACGAACACAACCCATATTCTTTATTTCTCTCGCTCGCTCTCATCCTGCTGAAATTTAATTTTCAAAACGCATCATCGCAATTTAATTGAATTGTATACTCGTTGAGAATAATTTTTAGTTTCATTAATATACACACTCTTTATTGACTGGTTCAAACCAAGAGCTCTTAATACACAAATGAATGTAGCCACATTGAATTACAGTTGAAAATTTAATTGAATGTCTACACCAATCTGCTTAGATTAAGTTATTATATATATATATATCAAGTGATAAATTTGGGTCTATTGATTAACCCAAATAAAATCCGCGCAATATTTTCCAGGAACTTATTTGGTTAACGTTCGGATGCTGATAATTACGACGATAATTATGTATAGAATACAAAGTATTTGTGTGTTTGTGAATCTCAAGTGATTCAGGATGGACTGTTATACGTAAATTTGTACCATTTGCACTAAATGAGAATTAAAAACCTCTATTCTAGTTAACTTTTTATTTTGAATATTAGAATGTTAGAATTGCACAAATAATCTATCGGTCCAACTATTATCTCCGGTAAGAGCCGGGACATTCATGAGGTAGATTTAAATATATACGACGTGTCGTTCTAGTATCTCTGTCCTTCTCTTTGCGATTGTTCGTCTCTGAATTATCTTTGGAAAACGATCATGACTCAGATAAACATTCGTACTCGCGTGTATACCAATGTGTTTATAGCTGACGTCACCTCGAGAGATATCCCGAGCATGGTGCTCTTTTGCTGTCCAATCGATTACGGGGTCAGGGCGTTCAAATCTGTCTCTCTCTCTCTCTCTCTCTCTCTGCAGCAGTCCAACATCAATCTCGATTGTCTATACATAAAGGTCCGTAATCTGTATCTTTGTCTCATTGTGCGACTTACAAGGTGCTGCTGATTAGCCCATAGCTCATATGGTAACCAACGATTTCCCATAGGTTGTTGTCATACGCGCGAACTCATCGTGTACAAGGGCTCTGTTCCGCGGATAAATTATTAGGGTGAATATACACGGGCGTATAGCGCTTTATGTTAATCTCGGTCAGGGCTAACGAGTCTAAAGTTGATATTTGTAATATTTCATATGTATCTTCGCCTTCGCCTCTTTATCCCCGCCTCGCTTCTTTTTCTTTTATTTATTTATTTATTTATTTATTTATTTATTTATTTATTTATTTATTTATTTATTTATTAACTTATTATTTTTATTTATTTATTTATATTTTTCATTTAAGCCTCATTACCAATGTTGGCAAGCGCCAACCGATTTCAAAAGGCTCTAAATTTTGGCGCCACTCAGGGTCGATTTTGGTAAAAGTCTACAATTACGTGCTCGATATCACTTTGCACTTATTTTACTTTCCATTACTGTGAAATTCCATAGCATGGCGCATAAATAACAACGTGCGAGTGTCGAGTGCCGAGTGCCGAGTGCCGAGCGTGGAGCGCAGAGCGCGGGCGACAAACCTCGTTAATTCAATAATTGCTTTAAACTTTCAAGGGTCTCGTTCCTTTTAAAACTGTTTACCCGTATGATTATTTATTTACCACGATTTCGAGCAAAGTTTCGATCCTCATTATTTACCTCTTATTCTCTTATTTACGTTTACTGTACTTCAACGATTTTTACTTTACTTCCGCATTATTTTTTCATGGTGCTACCTATTCATCCCTTTGACAACGTAATTCCTTACTAGGATGGACATTATACAAACAACGTCATAAAAATAATTAATCGTTCGATTGTCGGTTAAATTTTTATTTTAATTTAGTGACCTTTTGCAAAATATTATACAATCATACTAATTTATAAACAGGAAAAAATTTTTATTTTAAGGAGGTGCGACAAATTAAGGTAAACGTCCGTATTAATAAACGCTTTTCAGACATTCTTTTAATTCGCTCTGAATAATTAATGAAAATAAGCACAAATGATGAAAATTTGTGTATCATTTGAAGCGCGTATTCTTTCTGAATCATTATCTGCCTTAACATTTCAATATAAATGTTTTGTATAAATTATATTAATAAAAGTCTGAGAGCCTTATGTGTACGTGTTATTAAATGATCGTGTAACCTATGTCCCGATTGTTTAATAATCGTGTACCTATTATTAAACGGAACTAAATATAAAAATTTCTACGAAATTTTAATAAATTCGCCTTATTTTATTCTTGACGCGGTAAACAATGATATTCACGATATATAAATGTCCATAAAAATCTACCAGAAATACGTTATTTTAGGTTTTTTGAGATAGTATATTACATACCATGGTTAGTAAAATAAGAAATGTCTCAGATCACATGTAATTGTCGGCCGAGGTGAAGCCGAGGTGGACGAACATGTGATCTGAGGCTTTCTTTTTTACTGACCAAGGTGTGTATACTATTTTTCTGCTCGACATTGCCGGAAAACGACAACTTCAATTCGCGCAACGGCCGGGAAGTTGCCGCTTTCCGGTCGGAGGGCATGCAGAAAAAAATCTTTCAATAGCGAGGAAAAATGCATGTTATTTTAAAATAACTGTTTCGAGTCAAACGATCAGAAATAAAAGTATATGCAAGTATATGTTTTGTATTTTAATATATTTTAGAAGCATAAATTAAAGAATAATACCTGTTTTTTTAATACAAAGGCTAACTAAAAAGATAACCTTAAACATTATAATTTACAAGTTAATTATCAACATCAATAGATAGTTAAATATGCTTGATAAGGTATAAATAAAGGAATTATGTTGACTAAAGATTGTTTTTAATGCTTTTTATAATAAAAAAACTAATGTTTCAAGTGATTAATATCAGTTAAATAAGGCGTCTACACCCTTTAATAATTGGGACAGAAATAAAATTATACGTACGTCGAACGGAACACTTAATAATTTAATGAAAATTCTATTGTAATAAATGAATTTATGAATAAATGAAATCTACGAGTTAAAAAGTACCATATGCAGTATAAATCATACTAATCCTTACGTTTAATAATAAATACATACTTAAAAACTTGATCGAAATAATTGAACTTTTTGACTAATGTGACAGTCAATACATGCGATTTGGTGAACCTTTCAAATTAAATATTTATTTATAGATTTTTTGTTATTCTATTAGTATTTGCTTCATTCATCTTGGAAGTAAATGTCATTAATTTTAATCCAGTAATATTAATAATTAATATAAACATGCAGATAATTTTGTAAATACATTTCTTTGCGAGTGTTCCACAAGGGGTACACATCTTTTGAGGTGTAAATTAATAGGGACTTTTACCTTATATAGAGATTTACTTAAAAAATTATGGAAATAAAAATGTCTACAATAATTCATACGCGATATGCTTATACTGAAGAAGCTTCCAGAACGAGTTTTTCGAAATAATTAATGTAAACTTATAATACCGACGCGGTGGCGGAGTGGCGGAGACGCACCTCGGCCGGTCACGGAAGTTAAGCAGTATTGAACGCGGTAGCCAAGTGGATGGGTGACGTTCTCGGTCGCTTGGCTTTCGTGGCGGGTTAGGTGTTTTTTCACACTTCACAACGTGAGCGGGAGGTGTGAAACTTTCGGTTTCGGTGTCAAGGCCTACGCAATGTGACTTTGACACCCAAAAAGAATGTTTCGAATACACCGGCCATCTCGGGTGAGGTTTTCCCTGCTTCACAGGTTTTCCTCATCCACGGGCATAACCTCGGGTGAATGCGAGGTGGTGGGGTTTTTAAGAGAGGGATAAAGCACCCACACATACACGGAGAAAAATTTTCATATAAAAATTACGATATTCTTGCTTGAAATCGAGACAAACTTGCAGTTCACTAATTTTTAGAACGAGTTCACTAAATTTTACAAAGCAGTATAGTAATTTTTATTGCGACTGAAAGAAAAAAAATTTATTTTTCGGACGGCTCCCGTGCCATCTTTTTTTTTTATTTTATACATAGAATTATTTAGATATACTATTATTTACATACATTTAAACTGAAATATAAATTGAATAATAAATTATTTTAATGAAAAAAACTTTGGATCATCCGACACCGGGATTCGAACCTGGGACCCTCCGCGTCAAAATCGAGCACGTTACCGCTGCGCCATCAACCTTTCCATTGTTTAACTTCGAATCGTCGTTATAAGCTACACGTCGCTCAAAGGACGCGCAAACTTTATTAACATTTATTGCATTATCCCGTTGTTAATATCAATTAAAAGCTAAACCAGTCGGTTTGTAATTAATATGGTTAAAATTCTGTCGATTCAGATTAGTCAAATGCGTTAATTAATTGCATAAATTCGAATAATAAGCCAGCTAACCTAACAGTTTCGTTTGAGAATAGCAGAAATTTCAATAAATTTTACTATAACTGGACACTAAAATTGTACTACCCTGCCTACTAACATTCGCCGTACACAAATTTTACTGAAATGTCTAACAAAATTTAGTAGCTGTTGTGATATTATTTCATAAGACTTGCAGTAAAATTTGTTGTTTCTTTCATTAAAATTTAATATCAGTTGTTTTATATTTTGTTGAGTCCAGATTTTTCGAGATTTTTAGTGAACTGAAATAGCAATTATTCTTGGAAGTGTTTACTTATTACCAAAATAAATATTGCACTTTTTCAACTGAACCTTGTTTGTCTCTCGCTTACAGTAAAAATATCGTAATTTTTCATAGAACTCTTTTCTCCGTGTAGGTGGTAGGTGGACACCGTTAAAGTCCCCCAGGGGGTAAACGGTAGGAAGTGCCAGGAAAAAAGAGGGCACAAAATCAAGAATAAAAAAAAATAAAAAATAATGTAAACTTATATAATAACAGATAAGTTTTCATCGGTAGCGAGTAGACTCGTAAAATCGAGGTTAGATACTCGCAGGAATCTAATTCACTGAGAGATAAAGATGTAGAAAATTTGTAAATATTTGTAAATCCAGAGTAAAATAGTGTATTTTATTACAGATTAATTGTCAGAATCAGAAAAGAGAATTGCGATGAAATGGAATTGTATACATTAATTACCACTTTCTGTGAAACGTCGAGTATGAAAATGTCGCCGGTACATTTGCCCAGATCGACAAACGTAGAAAGAGCATTAGTTTCGTTTCAATAATGCCATATTTGAAGGAAATATAAAAATGAATGACACTAGCAATATGGGAATAAACAAATAAAGTATATTACGTAATTGGAAATGAGCGAGCATCCCCGCTGAAATTCGGTTAAGGAACGCACAGCACTCAATATAACACGATGACGAATAAAAAAAATGTACGTAAGTGTACGTAAAACGTAACGTGAACGTCATCAAAAGTTATAAAATCTCATCGTATAGCGATTAAATATAAACCAGGTCGATTATTCGAGTCGTCAGCGGAGGAGGAGGAGGAGGAGGAGGAGGAGGAGGAGGAGGAGGACGAAGGGGAAGGGAGGTGGAGGCGGCAGTGTCACGATGATGAAGATGACGCGATTCGCGCGATGTTTTGACGTTGGATGAACGAAGAAAGAAAGGGGGAGGACACGACGACGTCGCAAAGCATTTCTTCGCGACCACGAGTAAAGTTCGTAGATGCAAAACAGGTTCGCGAGTCTCTCTCTCTCTCTCTCTTCGTCTTGCTCGTTGCAATGTGCTCTCCGAGATTGCATAACGCGTTACACGAAAACACGCGTGCAACGAGGACGCGGCGACGTCGTTTTGCGAAGGTAAGCTACCGGCCGAGATATCTCGTCGTCGTGTGGGTGAGGGAGAAGACCGAGGTGACTCACTCCAGGCCAGAAATACGAACGCGAGGGAGAGGGGACGCGACATTTGCGAATTTGTTGCATTTCGCCTTCTCGCCTTTTCCGAAATTCTTTTTCCATGTCACTGCTGCACTGCTACGAGGTGAAAAAGAGAAAGCTACGCCAGAGAGGGTGTGTGGAGGAGTCGTCGGACTAAATGAGATGCGTCGCTGAGGGAAGAGAAAGCTGCTCCTCGCCAACTGACAGATTAAAGACTTTAATAAATAATATGAAATTCGACCAAGGAATTCCTTCGAGTGATTCGACTCGATTAAACGTTTTTCGCTCTTGTTATAATTTGAGACTCGAAATTTTTCGTAATTAACGTTGATACAAATATTGATACGGTTTACCAGTTATCTCCGTTGACGTACATGTCCTTTTCATTTTTGTTTAATTTTTATTATATACAGAGTATATCTATTATAAACAATTACATCTTAGAAATAATATAAATGAATTAAGAAACAGCTAAGAGATATTATATATAAGCTGTAAAACCTCCTTATAGAAATTAATTCACGCGATCTAAAAACTTTTAAATAAAAGTAAGTGAAACAAGATGACAATTAGAATTGACGAGGCAAAATAAGGAATAAAATGTTGAAAAAGTCGACATAGTTAGAGGTGAGGTAGTTAGAGGTAGAGGTAGACGTACAACGGTAAAGATAAGTTGTCGAGCAAACAAATGTTTAATGAATTTGCATCGCGCATTGTCCGAAGTAATAAGAACGAAGATGAGAATAATTAGAGACGTGTATGCGTGTAATTAAAGAAGAAGAGATTCGCGATAAGAGTTATAAAAATGCAGTGAAAAAAGTATGAAACGTCAAACGCGAGAGATCCGCCGGAAAGATCCAGTGATCATCAAAAGAAATGACGACGTCGCGCGAGCGCGTGGTACTGCTATAAGAGACACAGTGCAAACGAGACTGGCGACCGGCATGTTCCTGTCGTTTTATGCGAGACCGTTACCAAAAATAATAAACCTCGAGGACATGTAATTCTTCCGGTTTATCTTACTCAACCAAGACTTTATCGAATTTAACTTCAAAATAAAAAATTTATTTTCTCTACTAAACAATTTGTAGATTTACTTACCATTATCTTTTCAGCAAGTACAACGGTTAGCGACAAATTTCCACTTCCTCAAAGATAAAAACTCCTATTTCTATTATTTAACAGATTAATCAGATTGCACGAAAAATAGACGTGTTATTTAAAAATAAATCACCAGTAAAGAATGCGCGTTTAAAAAAAAGAGAAAATACGCTCGATCCTAATTTGAGTTCGGGTTCAATTATAAACAGAATGTATATTTAAAGAGAGCGCGCTAAATTAACATATATTCCGTAGAATTAAGACCAAAACTTTCGCTATTTCTAGCGTTTTACATAAAGACAAATATTACATTAATAAACTAAGCTTTTGGCACAAAATACTGTGTACGGTTGTGCGACATTGTTTTCCTTTTTGTTTGCACTCGTGCACCTACTATGAGAGTCGTCTTACAAGATAAATGTCCGCTAACCTCAATTCCATCACAATTTTGCAACATTTCAGTTAAAAATACTAATACAGACATGTAAAGATTTGTTCCTGCACAAATATTTGATGTATCACTTTTATTATTTTCAACAATTATAAGCTTAAGTGGATCGAAAGGTGCTTGGAGAAAATTATTGCAGTAAAAATTACTACGTCATTGAGTAATTGAAGGGCAGACTTGACAAATGTTAAAAATTACTACGTATATATAATAAAATTTACTACAAATTTGTGAAAATTTAACAGATATATATTTTACTATATAAGGTACATTATACTAATTTTTACTACAACATGTTTTTACCGAAAAAATTTATTGCTGTATAGTTAAGTAAATATATCTTTTTTAATTATATATAAAATAATGTACAAATTGGAGTCTTGGGGAATGAAGATTGTTGATAAAATTGTTTGATTATTGATAATCAGTGGCAAAATGCTTTTGATCAAATGATTAAACAGCAAGACATTTGGTAGCAAAGTTATTATACTTTATAATTTATTATAAAATTTATAAAGAAAATGAATATGAATTGTTTGAATTGAAAGTTTGTCGACGACCTTCTAAAGATTTAACTTGAAAATTTAAGAAAAATGCAGCGCTCACGCTAACATAATTTACCTTTAAATTTATTTGTAAAAAATTGTATCGTCGAATATCGAATAAATGAGATTCTCTGAAAGATTCACCGTTCATTATACCTTTCACCATTGTCATTCGATCGTAGGGTACTGGTGTAACAATAATTATTTCCATATGCGTTTTGCACGAAAATAATAATTGAGAAATGAAAAGGAATAGGAAGAAGCTGGTTAGCGTTCGTTTGTAAGTAAAGTTGTGGAAGAAGAGGCTTAAAATGCACGAGACTTATAACACGGGATATGTATAAGTTTTATGGTGAAAGTCGAGCTCCCGGGCAAAATCTCGTTCTCCATGGGTGCAATCGCGATCCCGCTGATGAATTTAGAGGGGGAGAGAAGAACCCGACTCGGCGGAATATCCGCGTGGAAGATTCCAACGGCGCTATTCTGACAGTTATACCCGCGTAATCCGGACGGCGAACCTTCGGTCGGTCGGTCGGTCTCTCGCGCGGGGCTACGATTTTTATAGCGGCTGCTTTTAGCCCTCCGAGTCCCGGACTTTTATTAAGAGGACTATAAGTAACAGGCGAAATAGGTCGGGGAAATGACAAGCCGAACAGCCGAACCGACCGTTAAGCGCAAACAAGAAAAATGGGATGCGAACGACGAAAAGAAAAGAGAGAGAGAGAGAGAGAGAGAGAGAGAGAGAGAGAGAGAGAGAGAGAGAGAGAGAGAGGCAGGAGGAACCGAGACCAACACACACACACACACACACACCGAGAAATTAGAAAGAACAAGAGGGAGCGAGAGAAAGAGAAACTCGAAACGATGCAGAGATGAGCTCAGGAAGTTGAAATCCACCGTTGTCAAGCGTAAAATTAGATCGCGCGGAGGCATAACCAAGAGAATGAGACAGGAGCGCGAGATTCAGGAGGGGAAGTCAGAGATACCGAAGAAAGAAATTCAAGAAAATACAAGGCAAACTTTGACTGAGGAAGAATCCATCCTTCCGGAAAGAGTGGACTTAGCCAGTTATAGAAGAAGCTCATTTCATCCGTCAATCCTTGAAGTGCACAAGTGGAAGAGCATCGTCTCTCGGCTGAACTAACTTTGGAAATTACGACTGTTTACTTATGAGCGAATTGAGTCAAAAAAACCGTTTGTTCGCATTCGATAAACATCGACCAAGTCGATTTACTAAATTCGTTGATCATTTCCTTAGATATGCTATTGATTTTAATTTCTAATAACCAACAACATGTATACCCGCTCCGTTTAAAACATGTATTTTTACATTTTAGATTCCTAAAATTTTTTTTTCATTATTGACACATTACTCTTTTATGGTTGACAATCTCCGTCAAGCGTATACACGTAAAAATATGTTCATTTCTGTCAAGTCACATTTTGACCACTAGTAATTACGAGCATTATTACGTAAAGTTGGCAACGGTTGGGAAACCCGAATTCAGATACTATCATTGCCTGGTTGGCACCTTTCAACGATATATTGATTTATCATCCCATACAATTCTAAAATCTATCGGAAGAACCTTGAAATTTTTCGACCCATATTATACATTTAGTTTAAAATCACATTATTTTTCTGAAACATAGTTTATAAATGTTTTTATCAAACTATCTGAAAGCCCCTCTCTTAACTAAATTAACAAGTTTAATCGATTTTCAAAGTATTTTATTGTTCTATAATTTTAATTAAAAATAAATAAATATTTTATTCTCCGAATAATAATTTTGTAAAAATAATACTAATGTTAGTAATTTACCAAGTGCGAAAGCGTTAGTGATACTTGGTGAAGTATGAGCCAGCTACACTTGCACGTGTCAACATTTGCTAAAATAAAAACAAAATACGAATGTAGCCAATTAGGAGAAGAAAAAGTTAATAAACGTGTAAACAAATGAGGTGTTTGTAAATAATTAGCAAAATAATAATTCAAAAAAATTATCATGATTTATATCTATTCGTTTTAATGCAACAAGAAAATGTATAGTGAGTAGTAGGTAAATTGGAAAGCAATTCAAACTCTACTTACTTAAATCCATCAAGTGAATTTACTCAGGATAAAATTTAGTTCCAAGCAAAATATAAATTGAGTAGAAATGAAGAAATAAAAATGAGGAAATAAAAAAGGCATATTTTAAACCGATTTCTAAAAAGTTGGATAAATAATATATTCAAAATTACTATTTGGATTATCATAATTTTATGTTTATTTGATTAAAGCATTTATATTTAAACATTTTTTTTATTTAATGTCGCTTTTTTACGTTTCCGTACCGGTGCAAATCAGGGACGGGACATGCGATGTGTTAATAAAGCACTTACGTATTTAAAAATTTTACGATCTAAATGTTATCACTATCAATATTAAAAGATGAAACATTACAATAATAAATCAAATTACATAGATATATTTTCCTATGAAAGTTGCTAAACGTGTTTTGTAAATAAAGTTTAATTTTTACAACAATAGGAGTTCCAGCAAAAGAATGACTAATTAAAACTATTTTAAAGCTATAGACTGCGATAAAACAAGTATTTGAATTATTCTAAATAATTAAATGAAGAGAATTAAAAGAAAAAAGGAAAAAATGATGATTGCAGTAGAATGTCTTCGAATTTGAGAATCGATTCGGTTGAGAAGAATTCTATTTTCTTGGTAAAATTCTATCTAAAGCTTTAGGTCAAAGCTCAATATGAGGACGAACTATCCGAATAAAACGGAGGAGAGGCAAATCATTAAAGACGCCGTGCGATGCGCGGGTGGAATCGGCATGGAAAGCTGGCTCTAACGAGTCTGTTTACAAAAGTGCTGTGAGCCGGACTGGGATGAAAGATGACTTTCCAGAAGCGTCGCCTCGCTTCGACCCAAATCCCCGAGTAAAGAGCAAGAGAGAGAGAGAGAGAGAGAGAGAGAGAGAGAGAGAGAGAGCGACAGAGAGAGACTGAGAGGGACAGGGAGGGAGGGAGGGAAAGATAGCGATGAGTTGGTCGCGTCGACGAATACGCGAGAGAGAACACATCAACACGCACCCTTGCTCTCGATTATTTGCAACTCGTTTATATATATAGGTCTACATACTCCACACGAAATTTTCTCCCGTTTGGATGATATTCGTTTTTGCGATTGCGCAATCGTTATTGCAAACCGTAGAGAATGACTGTCGCTATAAGTAATTGGTTCCTACGCCGACGCTTGTATGGTTTCTTGCCAAACTTACTGACCGGTACCTAATGTGCTTTATCCGATTCGTCCAATTTTCACGGTTATGGTATTCAGCGATTCGAATTTTCAACAACGATTCTTTCATAATAGTTTTGATTAATCTTCTAATTTATGTAAAAATACCACATTTAAATGTTGCTTGACAACTTCGAAAGTAACATACTTCAAGGCAACTAACGACTATAATCAACATCATCATTTTTTATATCATTTATCTATGCTGCTGCAAGGTGCTCATTTTCACGTCGATCTAGTATCGGGTTATAAACAAAATTTGGAAACTAAATTGAATTTATTATTTAAACGTTCATGATTTTTGTTGCTCGTTAACAGAGGTACTCACAGTTTGTACAATTTTATAAGCCAAAAATCACTTAAACGAAAAAACTATTTGGATTTTACTACACCTTGATAATATAGAATTATTAAAAATTCGTTTAGGTGTACATTCATCGAAACTGTGTGAAAAAAAAGTCTGGTGAACGTCTGGGCAAAGTCTGGCTTATAAAGACTTGGCAAAGTCTAGCTCGTGAGACTATCCCATACTATTTGCCAGACTTAATATATTTTATTTTAAAAATCTGGGATAAATCAACCAGACTTTCTCCCGCACATTTTTCCAGACTTTATAATAATTTTTAAAAGTCTGGGAGAATTCAACCAGACTTTCTCCCAGACTTCCTCCTCGTCGAATCTTTGTCGCACTGCATCTTGCAAACATAAAATTTTTTATTGTATCTAATTAATAGAAACAATACATCCTCGCCATGTTTTGAGCTATCGAACTCACAAAACCACCAGACACTTATCTGTCACATAAGAAAAAAGTCACCAATGTTTTTCGTGTATCTCGCGACAACAAACTGATGAAATGGTTAGGGTACGAAACGATATGGAAACCAACTTCAATTTGATGATTGTGTTTTTATAATTGTAACCTAACCATTCATCATATATGTGATAGATAAGTATCTGGCAGTTTTGTGAGTTTGATAGCTCAAAACATGTCGAAGATGTATTGTTTTTATTAATTAGATACAATAAAAAATTTTATGTTTGCAAGATGCAGTGCGACGAAGATTCGACGAGGAGGAAGTCTGGGAGAAAATCTGGTTAAATTCTCCCAGACTTTTAAAAATAATTACAAAGTCTGGCAAAATGTGCAGGAGAAAGTCTGGTTAATTTATCCCAGACTTTTAAAATAAAATATATTAAGTCTGGCAAATAGTATGGGATAGTCTCATCAGCTAGACTTTGCCAAGACTTTATAAGCCAGACTTTTCCCAGATTTTTTTTTACACGGGAAATCATTAAGACATTTTGAGATATTATTAGACACGCCTATTAACAATTTTTGGATAATTTTACTAAACTGGTCATTTAAAATTATCTCAATTTATTTCATGATAAAGCGCGTTTTCTCGTAAATATAAATTTGCATTTTAACCTTAAGTATTGAATTATTTAAAAGAAGTTAGCATTGTTGGTAAGAAATTGACCAGTGATTTGCTAGTCGACATGCTGTTTTTATCAAAAATTTTAGTATCCACTAACCGAAGACTAACGATCAATTTATAATGTTAGGAATGATTATATGTAATTTTCTATCGATGTATTAACTTAATCTTCAACAACGAAAAATTATTTAGTTGGTAATTGTTAAGGTTATATATACAAATTATATTTTGCTATTGATTCTTAATCAATATTTCACCAATAACTGGATTTCGTACTGGCCAGTGGATTTTAGTTAGAGACTAGTTTGCTAAGCAGTTTTACTGATTAGTTTTCTATTGAAAAGAAAACTTATATTTTATGTTTAGTGTTTGTTTAGGACAATTTCTTACGCAAAAATATTTATGTATACAAAAATTGTACAGATTGACTAAAGATGTACATTGAAACCAAACTTAAAAAAAAGCTGAGATTGAGTACGTTTCCCAAAGGGTGTGGACGCTCCTTGTGAGAAAAAATATGAATTGTAATAAATGATTGTCATTAACTATTAATTAATGTGGATTAGATTTTGGACGAAATGAATATTCTTAATAGTTAAGAACTTGTTATATTAATTTTTTTTTCATTTATATTTTCGTATTGTGGTGGGTATATCAATCAACAATATAATATTTAAACTCCATAAATTTATTTGTAAAAATGAATTATATATAGATTGAACCGTTAATTATTTTTACGTTGCTAGGGCAATCGCGCATACACACAATGACGTTAATTTTTTAAATTCATATTCATTAACTATTAAATCATATTCATTTGGTACAAATATTATACAAATTTTATCCGGTTTTATTAATTGAATGGTGACTTGAATACAAGTTTTTCTTTTTCTCAGTATATTTAATTTTAATGTAAATCACTAAGTTTTGTAAAAACAGTACTTTCTCGTCAGTATTTGACTCTGATCGTAATGTAGAGATTTTGACATTCCATTACACATTGCTTAGAATTTGCACTTTAGAATTAAATTTTTTAAATTTATGCAATAATTAATTAGTATTGTCTTTGAAAAATACATTTATGTTTATTTACAGATTTTTTTATAAAGAAGATGAAAAAATATCAGACACTATGCATTCTACAATGAAAGAATATTTATAATTTCGGATAACATAGTATCGTGAATGGCCCTGGTAAAAAATTGACTTATTTAGTATATTATACTTACAATCATAATGACAAAACGATAAATTCGTTAGTGCAAATTATTGGCTAATAAATGTAAATATGAAAGAGTAATAAAACGTCAAAAAGGTTTGTAAACAATTTCGACCTTGAGAGATTTATGCCTGTCATTGTTATTCTAAGTAACATGAAAGCGAAAAAAGTCGAAATGGAATCGTAGTTTATTGAGAATGCAAAGTATATGAAAGGCAATCGAAATTGAAAAATGACTTGTGCAACATTAAAAAGATTTTCTGATTGGCATTGAGCGGTGTGAAATCGATTTGAAAGAGAGAGCAGAGCAAATTGCGGCCAAAGATTATGGCGATACGATAAGAAATTGGACTTCCGGTGTCGATCTTGGAGGACGCATCCCGTTTGTGAGATCGAAAAATAAAATAAACGGCGTGAAACGCGATCGTATCGGTTGACACGGGTATGCAAGCAGGTGCTAACGTTACTTGCGTGGGTAGGTCATGAATAAATCAATTCAGCCAATTCGCTGGGTTCGCAATATGTGGACCGATTCTTTCCTCTTATTTTTATTTTCCTCTTCTTTCGTGCGCGCGAGCACAAGTCCTCAATAAATGGTCCAACCGTTATCTTTATAAAATTAATTTTTCAGAATTACATGCACCTTAATGACTGATCAATCGTCAGATAGGGCTTTCTTAATTTAGGCTATTAATATTTTCAATTTTCATAATCTGCATGATTGAGCAAACTTAAATTTTCTTAATTCGTAATTTTTAATATGCTCTTTTGCCAATTAATTATGCAATCTCGGAAGAAGGGAGGGATGTAGCGAGGAGCTTTGTATATAATACATTAATGCATTTAAATTTTCAGATGATTTATTAGAAGACATTGTGAGTTATATATGTTCTTTTCGATGACGTTCATACCAAACTATTAATTTCTTTCTTCATTCTATTATTTTGTGCCAACGTACATTTAGCGTAAAATATCTTGAACTGTAATGTTAAATAAAAAATATTCACACTGTCGGTTTGAAGAGATAAATAAATGAATCTAAATGAATATTTGAAAACAGGAGTTTCAATTTGTAGTTAGTATGTATTCAAAAAGGATACGTAAAAATAAAAAATTTCAATATTTAGTTTCTTCAACTTTTCTTTCACAATATTCAACAACTAAAAATTGGTGAAGAAAAGTTGGAAAAATTTAACGTACCTACCACGTATATTTACTGTATACTCTGAACATAAAGTGTTAGATACATTGAACCGTATTATATTTAATTTCTGGTTAGTGTCCAATTATAGATTTTATTTTTTTATATAAATAATAACAACAAATTATTTTGGATCTAAAAACATTTGGGCAGTTTTATAATATAATAAGTAAAAAATCCATGTATTATTTGGTAAATTAAGTTTAATATTAACGGGTGGGGTCCGATTTGTCGAATGTTCATTCAAAATGTGTGCAATATTTCGAATTTTAAAAATTAGAATAACTTTTTTGTTATTTCGAACCGAAAAAATAGAATGATCATTATTTCGAAAGTAATAAAATCGTCAGATGTTTGGCATTAGGCGCAATATTTCGAATTCCAAATAGTAGATAAATAATTTTCTGTTTTATTGTCTGTTATCAAGATGTAAATAGACAAATATTATAAAAGTTATTTCTCTACACTATAAAGTTCGAATTTTTGGAACAAATATGTAAAAACTGAAGAGTGCATTACTTTCGAAATAATAACCATTCTATTTCTCTTGGTTCTAAATAATAAAAATACATTTCTAATTTTTGAAATTCGAAACAATGCACACATTTTGAATGAGCATTCGACAAATCGGACTCCACCCATATTAACTTTTTTATGTGTATTATAAAATGGATATATTACAGTATACTGGACAGAGTACTGATAATGTTAATGTATTTTATAACTTGTTGTACAGTTGCATTATAAAAGAATGCAATTAATTACTGATACTTAAATTTGTCTACTCCTTTACGGACAAAGTTGAAAAAAACAATTCACTTAATTAGTAGAGGGATCATCATATCCTTATTGGAAAGTTGTGTGAATATTTGCGTAAAATTAAAAAAAAAAAGAAGAAAAACTATAATTTTGAATCAGTCTCGTTCGTCACTCGGATCACGGTCTCGAAGTTTATGATAATGCCAAGTAGAGATTCGAGGTTAAATACTGGTAACGACTTGGAACAGCACAATATATTATAAGGTACTCGCGAGTGTCCGAGAGATACGGCAACAATTGAATCGAGAATGACGATTGAGGAACGAAAGGAGTTAATTCCAATAAACAACAATCGTCAATTCGCTTTCTGTCTTTGTCGTTGATTCGCGAGTGGAATTCTCAGGGGCTTCGATCTCGTTGGACGAGGGCAAAAGAAACTGACTGGATCGATCGCTCGAGAGGGAGAGAGAAAGAGGGAAAGAGAGAAAGAGAGAGAAGTAGGTACATACACGGAGGCAAAGAGGTGTATCGTTTCTGTTTTGTTATTTCAGTTTATCGGATGCTAACACCCGCGGCGAGTCTATGTGTGTGGTCTCTCGACGTCCAGTAGCACGTGTCACTCGAGCAGCGCCCTTTTTTACCGGTCATCGTGGATTCGGGCACGCCACCCTCTTTTCCTGTAGTTATACCTCCCTCCACCCCACTTCCGTCCCCATTGCGTCGATGCACTTTTTAGCCTGGAATTCCAAAATCCTTTGCAGCGATAGCCGCTCCGTGGAATTCGATGCCGCTTATCCACTTATATACTGCCCAGAATCAAACGAGAAACGAGCAATGAAAGCGGAACCTGGTTGACTTCTTGATTCTTCGTATACGTCTTCCCTTCTATCCTTCCTTGCACCGTTCGTTCGCTCGTATATTAAATCGTAAATTAAATGGCTTCGAACGACTATTTCGACTGGACTTACAAAACAAATTGTCGAAATTCAAGTTTATATAACATCTTTTGCGAAATCTAAACTTCATTTAATATCTGTTTTGTTGCTGTGCAGTAATTTACCAATCATTTAGTAATCTCTATACTATCAAGTAGCATATCATTTTATGTATATATATATATCCTTCAGTTCTATTTTTATGATTTTTTATTTTTGAGATATATCGAAAACTAAAATTAATCATCAATTTCATTTATTTATATACTTATAGAGAAAAATGTTGTTTTATTGTTTTTATTAAACTCTGACATTTGTATACTTTAAATATATTAAACGTAATTTTTGGTTTAAAAAAAGTAGTTTCTATAATTTGAGTCCGACCTTTTTTTAAATGTAAATCAACCCTTAAAATAACAACTGGAAAGAAATTAAGATAATTTTGGAGAGAAATGACACAAACAATAAATCATTTTACAAATAATGTACACGAGATAAAAGTTGAATATTTTAATTTTGTATATTATGTTAACACTATAACAGTCTTACATATACCGTATTAAATTCCCAAATTGCTTATAAAGTCTGAACTATGCTCAGGACATTTTTAAGGAGGTATCAAGTCTAAAATCACAATTAATTTATTAATTAACAATCAATACAAATATTTTCTAAACTTTGTATCACTAAATGATTAAAAAGTTTATAAACTGCAAAGTTTGGTTAAACACAATAAATACCAATTAAGAATAATAATTATTTAAAACTCATTATTTATAAATTTTTTACATCACTAAAGTTTCACGTGCAACTTTTTAAGATATTTAGTTGGATAATTAGAGTTCACTTTTTAGGTTTTTAATCAGATTCTTGCAATATAAAAAACTTATTTTATAATATTTTTAAATGTTATCAATTATTTGGAACATCAAAATTGTTAACGTAGGTATTTACATGTACACACGGAGCTCGTGGAACTATATTCAGAACATAATTTAAAGAATAATTCGAAATAAAACAGATTAAAGAGTAACCTTAACGGGATATCGGACCCAATTTACAGGGATCTACACCTTTCAACATAAGAATTATGTTGGAAATATTGAATTAAAAATCTGAAAAAATTCATATGGGTAAAACAAAAACGAATGCATATGTGGTTTTTATTTTTTTAAGAGAAATTCATTTTTTTAATAATAATTGAATAAACAATTTTCGATTATTGATCGAAAAAGACATAAAATTTGAACGCAAAAATCAGAATTAAATTCCAGATTTAAAAATCTGAAAAAATTTGAGTATACTGTTTAGAACGTGTCTAAAGCATAGCGTTTAGGATTTTTTCAAAAATTTATTTTTTTGTTTATAAAAAAAAGTATTAAAAATGACCATTTTCTGAGTCTGACATCTCTCCTTAAATAAAAAAATTCTACGGATTTTTCGCACATTTTCTAAATAGTACTACTTTTTGATACTAGTCATAGTGTTGATTTTTAAACGGGTGAGAGTTATATTGTTCAAACGAAGCGAGGATGATACTTGTAGGGGTAGAAAATTAACTTGCACACGTTTATCGAATAATGTTTTTTGGTACAAGGGAAGTAAATGCAGTATTTAAAAAATTAACAGTGCGTAAGATGTGATTTTACACACACTGCACTGAGAAAAATGCTATAATAAAATTTGCAACGTTTTTAATAAAAATTACTATGTTTTATAATATACGCTGGATATACTTGCATTATGAAAGGTTTTATAATATTTTAAAAAAACATTATTATTAGCATAATAAAAAGTACCAAAATATGAAGCAAAATTTATCAATTGAGTTTTATAAAAATTACTATGTTATATAGCAAAAATCATGAAATATAAAAATTATAATTTAGTGAACGAAATTTACTAGGTAACATAGTAAATTTTATTACGCAATATAGCAAAATTTGTGACTTTCATATAGTAATACTTGATATATTTTTGTGTAAATGATAATTATTACATAATAAACAATATCTGAATACGTTTTTACTATGTAATGTAGTAAAATTTCTTATTAAAAATAATAAAATTTGTCATGTCAATAATAAAATTGGTACATAGGGAAAATACACCATCTCCACATAACCTCAAGAATTTCAGTATAAGTATATTGTCGTTAATTGCGGATAAATAAATTTCTTTTTTACATTATCTTTACGGGGTAATATTCAAACAGTAAAAAAGATTAATAAATGTAGTATCGCGACAAATAAATGTAATAAACAAAATATACAAGTTTTTGTGAATCACAAAAATACATATGAGGGCGATTCGAATCAACCGGAATATAATTATCCGGTGGCGCAGGCGGTAAGGTGCGGGACTTCTACTCGGAGGGTCGTCGGTTCGAATCTCCATCTCGGACTTCGGTTTTTTTTCTGATAATTTTCATAAATATTATTTGTATGTATTTTAAATTGTAAATATAAAGTATAAAATAATAATAAAATAAATGTATAACGGACGTTAAAATGTAAACAGATGAAAGTAGAAATTTATTTTTAATTCGACTCTTTCTCGAAATAATAAAAATTACTATGTTTTCTAATAAAATTTGCTATGTCAACATAGTAAAATTTGTACATTTCAAGTTTACTATAAAACATAGCAATTTTTATTAAAAGTACAATATGTCCACCGATTACTATGTTTTATAGTAATTTTTATTAGAATTTTAATAATTTTTATTACACATTTTTCTCAGTGTGTATAAAATAAGTAATTATTTTAATGAACTTAACGGAATGATGGAGTTAGAAAATGGTCACTTGTTATATTTTTTATAAGCAAAAGAATGAGGTTTTGAAAAAATGTTTAACGTCTGACCCTTAGGTATGTTTTAAGAAATATAATTTAATCACGATTTTAGATTGAAAGATTACGCCTTTTTGATTAAAAGTTACCGACCATAAAATGTTTATTTAATTATTATTAATAACACTATTTTTTAGTTTAAAAGTTGTAACGTTAAGTCCTATTTCTTTATGTTATAAGCTATCCGTATGAATTTCGTTCAGATTTTTAATTCAATATTTTTGATATAATTTTTTAATTGAAAGATTGATTATGTTAATCTCATTAAATAGTTTCATCTGTACTTTTATATCCAGAACAATTTATGAGCCTGAGCAAATGGTATAGGGATATAAAAGATGTACCCAAAATTCCCCAAAAACTGGTTTAGTTATTGATAAAAATTAAAAACGGTAACTCCTATATGTCGATAAAATCGCTAGCTTCGACGTCCTCTTAGGTCTTAAAATTGAATGGATTATTACATATTACGTAATAACAAAAATTCAATGTATAAAACTAGAAGAATAGTACACGCACACTTTCACTATTTGAAATAGATTACCTTTAATAAATTTTGTCGTAAAAGTTAATGGAGTCGCCATCTAGCGTAGCTCGCCGTAAGCTCGTGACGTTCCCCGTATTACCAACATGTGTCAGAAATATTACAGAAAACTATAACTTTTTAACAGGACGATATCGCTCGTACTAGGTCGAGACATACATATCTCGGAGAGGAAAAAAGAAAAACAACATCCGAAATTCCGTAAAGACGTATAAAACACAAGAGTAACGGGAAAGGAGATGTCAACGGAATACCAAAACAACCGATGACATAATTTATCATAGCGTGTTCCGGGTACACGGAGAATACTCGCGATTGTAACACCGTACAAAATAAACTCGTAAATATTAAATGTACTAGGTGATAAGTAATATTAAGAATCTTGGTAAGATGGACAAGGTAAATATCCAACAACGACGCTATGTGTACGAAAAAAGGAATAAAAAAAGATAGATGTAGTTTCCCCGTGTAAGTATAGTTAGTGCGATGTATGTTTTGGTAATAGAAGAATTCGGTAGGTAAGATTACCTTGTCGGCGGGCCCCGTTTTGGGGCCAGTTAAACCTTCGGCCACCCTTGGTTTTCCACTGCTGATTTACAATCGAGGCACTCGGGAAAAATCACGCGCGAACCGATCACTCGCTGTCATAAACCGACTAGACTACTCTCGCGACGTCGCGGCGGCCATCTTTCATTAATTCCCGAGAGCCAGAGCCAGAGATAGAGGCGCGAATGCGTGATATGTGGGAGTTCCCCTCATCCCTCCGAGATGGCGTATTAAAAACAATTATTTTCTAAATATTTAAATCGTACTATAACGTATAACATGTCTCTTCTGTATAGAAGTGTCATTTATTTACACAAACTGTACGATTAGATTACAACATTTTTTTACAAAATATATTATATGATATTTATCTTTTCGTTAATTTTACTACTAAGTTTATGATTGGGAAACGGATTTTTTTATTTGTCTGATATTAAAAGTACACGCGATACTTGTTTATAATAATTAATCTGAAACGCACTTGAACAATATTACTAAAATTATACTATTTACAGTTTACAGGTAATTGCAGTAAATGCCTAACGTAATAAATAATAAAATACGTTGATCAGATACTTTTAAAATCAAATATTCAAATATATATATATAATATAAATATTTTAAAAAATGTTATATAATTAAAGAAATGAATGTACCATTTCAAGCAAAAGTTTAATTTTACCTATTTAGCAAAATATTATTCGTCAGAACGGAAAGTAACGTCTATACCAGCTAAACTGACGGTCAAAACGCAAAATACGCCGAATAAAGACGTGCCGCGAAATCGCTGGCTATACGCCTCGTGCGCCATGCTCAAACTTTATTTATAGATCACGCTAAACTCAGGCTTTCTCAGTTTATTTTACTAGCTTTCCACGTGTTTTATCCTCTTTCTAATTTTCGAACCCTACATTCCACACGTTTATTCTCTATATATTGCGTATATGAGAAAGAGAAAAACCGACTTGGTAATATCCATTAAAGAAGTACTGTAAAATATCGTTTATCATAAATAAGTATAAGCGGTTAAACTAAATCTGCGTAATTGCGATCGAGTTGTTTTCGAAAACATAAAAAACAATATATCGTCGTATCGACAGCGTATCGGCGTAGAAATAGAAATGTACTTTTTAGACGAGAATGACAACTTTTATTATCGTCCGTCGTATACTATTATTTATATATGCCTATAAGCGACAGTCATTCACAAATCCAGATTACTCATTCATTCTTATTTTAATCCGTTTGGTATATATATATATATATATATATATATATATATATATATATAGTTCATTTATAACGCTTAATTGATGCGTTTCTGTGTTTTTCCGCATTACGTGCTCTCGTATAAATAATCTGCAAGATAAATATATTAAAGTATAAATAAATTTTGAAATTCCTACAAAATTACGTATTTTAAGCATATAAACATATAAGCATATACCGGATAGATTTTGTTTTCTCGCAAGTTTAAAGAATACGCGTTATTAGTTGAGATTAGCTGTTTGAATCTACATTACCCACAACAGGTAGAGGAGCTATTCAAGTTACCCGTAGATTACTAACTTATCGGAATGGGTAAAATGATAATTAGTAAATATCATTATTTGGAAAACACAATGAAATTACGAATAGAAAAATGCAGATATATTGAATAATAAATATTTGATTGGTCATTATTTCCTCGGAACTCTCTGTAACGCAGAGTCAAATAATAAACAAAAGTCAACTCTCCCAATCAACCATCAGTCCACCAATAAACTGTTAAAATACGATATAAAACGAGGACAAAGAATAGAGTACATCTGGCATACGTTAATACGTATTATATATAAGGACAGGGAGCTGGGAGTGCTGGGACTCTGGGAGAGCTCGGTGAATTGCGAGATGTCGCCACGCAGGGCGCTGCACTCGCGAGTTGCGGTCGTTGCGGAGTGACGATCAACAGGCGCGGAGCGGAGAATGGAATCCTCGCCGATCGCGTCCAGTCTCCACTCTCCACTCTCCAGATAAACTTATGTATGCATAGATGTACATGTGTGCTTTGGTTTGGTACAACTGCACAACCGCACGGTACAACGAAAGGAGAGCTGGACTACTCGCGACTCGCGAGTCGCGAGTAGCGAGCAGGCAGCAGCAGGATCGACTACTACTGCCCGGAGTAGTGGGGAGCGGGAGTGGGAGGTGGCGTTGGCGGAGGAGGAGTAGGAGGAGAAGGTGGTGGAGGAGGAGGAGGAGGAGGAGGAGGAGGGAAGACATGCGCGGACGCCGCGCTCCGGGGATATAGAGAGTACACGGTACACACCAGTAGAGATCTTCCCCGGTGCGGCGAGGACGCGATAGTTTGCCGGGAGCTCGTCGTATCGCTCCCCGACGTATATACGTTTATGCGGATGTACCTATGTGTGTGCAGTGTGCACGTCTCTTCGTCTCTTCGTCTCTTCGTCTCCGTCGCCGGTTGGTTGTGCGTGGTTGCTCACTCGTTTCTACCCTTACGATTAGTGCTACTTTCCCGCTGAGTTTCGAGTTCTCGACTGCGGAGCACAGAGAGGAGAGAGCTTTCAACAACCGTAAGTTCTTTTCCTCTAGCTCTACACGCCTACCCTAACAATGCAGATGCGTGCCTGTCGTATCAACTATCAACCAACTCGCCGGATCGCTCTCTCTTGCTCCCTCTCTACGGAGAGTTTTTTGTACGTGTGTCAAGGTTGCAACCGGCCGAGCTATTGATTATTTACCTACTTGCAGCTCTCGTACAGCGTACTGCTCTTTCTCCTTCTCTCTCTCTCTCTCTCTCTCTCTCTCAATCTCTCTACGTCGGCCATACCATTACCATTTAACAATGTTAACGTAGACGCGGGTTTTGCAATCTCTCGCGAACAATCGAATCTATAGTGTCTTGCCTCTGTATCTAACTACCTAAACGATTCTCCAACTGTCACATTTTCATCTTTCCCAGGTAATATACAGCTTCTGATGTTTTTTAAATAACTACTTTTCATTATGTTTCGCGGGACCTTTGTATTAGTACCTTCTGAATTGCGATTTGTGCCGTGTGAATTTTAGGTGAATTTTAGGTGAATTTTAGGTTAACCGGTCCTGGCGTCTCTTCGCCGCCGATCAACAACAAAAACCCTCGTATAACCACCGTAACGCAACAGTGACACTCGTACGTACAATCATCTACCTGCGTACGCATCGAATCGATTATTCGGTGCACCGGTAGCTAACCGTATTTGAATTGAACAACCAACTTTTTAAAAAAATCGAATGAGTGTCTATCACTTGGTGATTTACATTATTAATTGTTAATTATCTATAACAAAACAACATTACCTACCATATACCTACTTGAATGTGTGTACATATACACATATATATATATATATAAATAAAAAAAACTCGGATAAATATAGTTGGTCGTTACACGATGTTAATTGCATACGGGGAACGTTAACAAAACGTTAATATGAAATGTAGCAAATAATTAAAAAGCATTACGCGTAAGCGTAACATTGGTAAGTACATTATTTTATTGTCTAATCGTAATTAAACGTTGCCGATAAATACAATGCTCGTATATAGGTATTGCATCGGTCACGTGAAAAACTTGTTTAAAAAAACACGCGTATTATCTATACATAAAGTAGAAATTAAAATATTTCAAATTCAATTGATTAACAATGACCGTTCGATCGTTACACGTACGCGACAGTGTTCATTCAACGAGCTGCTCCGAAAAATAAGCAATCATTACCTACACCGTATTGCAGGTAAAAGGTAACGAAAAAAGGCATTTACGTATAGTCTTGCTATTTCAGTAGTGATTTCACTGTTATCTCTGACTCACTCCTTACCAAGAAACTCGAACACTAATTTTTTTCCTTTTATGTACATTTTAATCAACGCTCTCATATATATATATATATGTATATGTATACGTTGCACACGCATCTATATTTTATTGCACTATACGTGCCATTCGTCAAATGTATATAGACTCTTTTTCATCTCGAGTTAGCATCCGCTACCGACGTTATAGCGCGCAGCCATTCTTCCAAGAGGTTCAAGGTTATTCTTTTATTACTTTCGGACGCACGTATATATATACATCAGACTGGCGTTGCTACTGCCGGGATTGATTAACGTTCGGAATAACAAATTTTCATTTAATTAATTATGCTACCAATTGGTCTAATACGCTCGTTTACTTAGAAAGTTTTACCCACAACCTTGAAATCTCGAAGGTATGCACGTATACAGCGTTTCCAATTGCATTGATACTCGGTGAAATACGTTCGTATGTACCTCTTACTAAGAAAAGTATATATACATTCCAGATGCGTGTGCCATATGAGTAATAAAAATGGTAAACATATCCGCTTATTAAAAAGTTTAACCTTTTTTTTCCTTTTCTTCACTTTTATTTGTGGTATATACTTATATCTTACCAATTATTATCATGTAACTTATATATATATATATATATATATATATATATATATTCGTATGTACATATACATTTTTATCAAAGTACACAGATGTATTAAGCGCACATTTTCGGGTGAACATACTGTTCAGCGAGTTTAAATGTCTTGCGTAATAGAATTAATTTTATGTGTAAAATGTAAATAATTGAGCATTGAATTTGAATATAATTATAGCGAATAGGTATACACATATATAGATGCGTGATGTAGGATGTTAACTTATACTGTGACATAAATATATATTATTTCTCAATTGAACATTTTAAACGATTTGATATTAAGACTTTTTTATTTCTTAATTTATCCCAAACATTTGTACATCATCTTATTATGTAACGACACACATTCTAACAAAGAAGGTTAATTTGTACATACGGAGTTTGCAAAACAAATTAAAGAACTTGTTCTTCTTATTATAAAAGTATGTTTGACTTCATAAGTTGAAGAAACGAGAGGCATCATTTAATTCGATGTAAAATATTTAAAACTAACCCATAGGATACGTTTGTATTCGCATACGTATATAAGAATAGGAGGAATGATTTTTCGATTGATATCATCGTGGTTCGTTACAATTGACATAAGTTAAATCCGGCGGATAAATTCCGTATTGTTCACATTCTCCTTTCCGGAAGAGTTTCCTCTCTCTCTCCCTCTCTATCCTTTTAATTTTTAGTCTGCACTGGTATATAAAAGCTTACTTTTCATTTCCATTAACTCTTTCATCAACTTTGCCAAAAAAATCCCAACTTTGTTTCATTCACGTAACAGACTTCATTGTTTCATTTGTACGGTCAAACTATAGGTATATTATACTTTCGGGTAGGTTTTATTTCAAAAGTACTGTCGCGTTGGCTTTCAAAGTTAATGCGTACGCAAATTTAGCAAGAGTATACGCAATACGTTAACATTAAATTTAAAATAAAAATTTAATTTCCACCTGCTTTTTTTTAGATGATTTTAAAGACATTGTTTTATATTATAATATACGCAGCTAAAGCTATCGTATTACTTGAATATCGAAGTAATCGTTAATAAAATAATATACGTAAATGATTACAAAAAAGAAATATCGTAGTAGCTGTGCTGTACTGTTATCGAGTAATCGAAAAAGAGAATCTCATCGAATGGTTAAATACCCGAGGCGATGCGAGACTACAAAAAAGGAAAGTATGAAACGATCGAGTAGAGGCATGGAAATTACTAGAGGGTAGGTATACACCAGCACCCCAAGCAATTAAAAAGAGTCGACATAAAAATAGGGAAGGGGGTATGCGGAGGGGTTAATTGGTTAAAAGAGCTTGGGCATCTTATCGAGGAAGCCGTTTAATCGTGCGTGCACCCTTGAAATCCGCAAAAGTGCTCGAAAATTCTCGCGTGCTTCGAGAAGCCGCCCGAAATAACTGAATCGTCTAATGCCAGCTACCCCGATGCGGGGCTCTTCCGCTCTTATAAGCAACGCCGTACCATGCAGGGGGTACACCCGGCTAACCTCCTCTCCGTGCATTCTTTCGCCTCTCTTTATTGTATATACTATATACTATGCGCCATGCCTTTTCTTCCTCACATTTACATTCTCAAACTAATACGTTCATCTCCATTTTTATTCGCATTTTTTTATTTATTATATTCAATTACCTATTTTATCTTTTCGACACTAAATTTGAATATAAAATCACGTTTTATTCCACCAAATTCTATGTACAAATTGTTCGATTAACGCATTATTGTATAACGATACATTATTAATACTGATAATTTTATCCGCAGGTAAAAATTATATCTTAACAGAGGAATTTGACCTTATCATTCCTTTATCTCTTCTTGCATTAACTTCTTACATTTTTTAACAACCTGTTGTTTTTTTTCTCTTTTTTTAATTAATTTATGCTGTATTATAGTTCATTTTTATTCTATCGACTATGACAAACAATGCAGCCCCACGTGACTAAATTATAATTTACTCTCCATCAAAATTCCATCAATTCTTCATTTAAAAAAAAAACACACGTGATTATTCGAATATATTCTTAAATTGTAAAAATGATTTTGTATTCTTAAAAAAAGCAGGATATTTAATTCAAAATGTTTGTGGCGCCTTTAAATGAGTCAGCATTATTTATGGCTGGAGGTTAAAACGCTCGTTCAGAATGTCACTGAAACGTAGAAGCAAAAAATATATGAAAAGACGCAGAAGAAAAAGTATGGCTGGGCTTACGACCTTTAGTCAAAGAACGAGTTGCGAGTTGCGAGTTGCGAGTTGCGAGCTGCGAGCTGCGAGGGTGTGCAGAACTGTGCAAAACTGTGTCTTCTTCTTGCGACGTTTCGTTTCGCACGCGCGCGCATATGTGCGTCTCTCAACTATACGCCGACACTCGACGTACACCTATACCCTCATGCCATTCCTTATTTCTTTTTCTTACACTTTTGCCTTTGCGAAAGAAAAAAAAAAAGCGTTTGTATATGTATATAACTACGTAGCACTCTGGAGGATTCAATAAAAATCCTGGAGTCGAGTCCGCGACTCCCCCACTGTTTTTCTTTACTGGCGTCTACGATAGAACGAAACAAAAACCTATGAGAATTTCGCGCAACGTAAGCAAACATTTCTCTACTTAATCTGTGGTAACTGTGGAACTTCTAATGAACCTTATCTCTATTTGCGGACGAGCTAACATTTATCTAATTCCCTAATCTCGTACGTTCTCTGTGTTTTTCGACTCGAAGTAACAATTGATTATCATTGTAATTCATTTTTCCAACATTTGTCAGTATTTATTTTATTTACTTTCTCTCGATAAATTGAAAATATAGTCAAGATCGTTGAAGTGAGGCTTAAAAAATCATAAAAATTACAAGTTTTACACCTTATCGTTGAATTATCGTTAATTAATGCACCGTAACGAGCAAGATATCACGTATATAAACGAGTCGAGCGTAGACTCGTTATCATGACAATATACGAGTCGTTGCACCCGACGACGACAACACCTGAGGTCGGCTCTAATTTTTTGGTACTTTTTCAAGGTCACGCGCGCGATTTTATCAATTAAAAAGAACACGAGCGCACGTATACACACACAAACACCGACGGTTGTCCTTGTCTTGGGTTCGCAAATACGAGATGATATCTTTGTTGAGGATCATGGATATATTATACATGCACGACGAGAGTCGTTTGAATATGTACATCAGTATTTCTGAGGTGTTAGCGAGAGAGAGAGAGAGAGAGGGAGAGAGAGAGAGAGAGAGAGAGAGAGAGAGAGAGAGAGAGAGAGAGAGAGAGAGAGACAAGGGAGACAGAATCAATGAGCTATGACAATCTTAATTTTAGCAATCTTCTTAATTGTTTCATCTCGTTGCAGAATTTTAATTTGATTTTGATTTTGGACTCCTGTATAAATGTATACTATATCTTTGTATTTAACATCAGTGAGCATCAGTAGTCGGTTTCAAATTTCATGCTTTAACTGCTACGATTTTTGGTATTTATGTTTACATTGTTACGAATGTAGTGAAATAGTAAGTTCATCCGTATGACTAGAATCTTTCAATCTTTCAACCTTTCAATTGTTTTGTGTACCTTTCTAATCGAATTACGCTTACCTCTATAATAAATTGGCAAACTATTATTGTGGGTCATGATCGCATAACTGTCGTGTGTGTAAGCAATTAAAAATGTCTGTATACAGATAGATAACGGAGTCGTTGCTTCTTCAAATAGATCGAGATCTATTTAATTCGAACGTTCAATGATATTAGTCTGTCATCGTTATTATTGTAACAGGTGGTGTATACTGCAGTATACCTACCAATTTCACTTAATCGATTAAACGTAACTCGAGCGTTCAGACGTTTCGATAACAAAATATTTCTAATACTCTTGTACGATTTTGTATAACAATGTAATAAATTACCTATCTCTAACTGTATCGTGTTTCCAACTGACAAACATTTTATCTGAAAAAAAGGAAGTATTTAGGTATTTGCATAAAAAAGAAGCTTGAGATTGCCACTAATCTCAGTGAAGAATGTTACAAGGCACACAAACGTCCCTTCGAACAACCAGTGCACTCGTTTACGATAGCAAAAACGATACGACTATATCCCCTGATACGAAAAATTGCCGAGCCAAAAGAAGTCGCACTTATTTACATAGATACACTCTTCATAGGGAATTACCTTTTGTCATATTCCATCGAGTTGAAAATAAAATGATAGAAATAAAAGGTAGGAATCGAACGATTAGTCATTTTGATTAATCTTTTACTCGTTTGATCTCCCTCTCCATCCATTATTATATTCTCTGTGGGTGATTCGTGTGCGGAGGAGGGCCACTTGGCTCCTTAATAAATCCACACTTTACTCCTGCATATGCGTCCTGAGTCCTCGACGATTCCCAACCTCGTTCACTTTTTCTTCGACTTCCCCAGTCTCTTTCGCTCTTGTGTTCTTGTCCCTCGGGGTTGCATTTATCTCGAATGTTTACCGAGTTTATCCTCGCACGAGCAGCCAAACTCACTTGACTCCTGCAACAGAGCCAAACCTTCGCACGAGCACCGGGGATGAATAAACCGCATTCTAAAGGGACTCTAACCCTGTTCTACCCTTTTACTTAAAGTGGGTGAAAACGCTACCGCTATTCCGAGGATATGTGACCATTTGAACCGCGTATTTATTTCCGACAATTAAGACTCAGACTTCCGAACACAATGGTGTAAAGATCGAAATACATTTAACTGAAACTACGTTGCATCTCTCATCTCCCACTTTGACTAATTAACGTAAATCATCTTTACTTTATTTGTTCAAATATGAATATGAATATCTAAATTGTACCTGAACGCATCCATAAAGTTGCTTATCATTATAGGTATAGCATTGTTTCTCGCCGTCTCGTGTGAATGTATCAGTCGAAGCACGTACCTCTCTATATCGCAATTAAATGTCTTCATTCGAGTTCTCGACTAGAACGCAAGCTGAAACGCGGTTAAAAAAAAAGCTGCTCGAATGCTCGTAACGTTAAACGATGATCGTCCTTCGTTGTATAATATAATATCGTTCACTAATATCGTTCGTGACAATAATTTAATCTGATGTATCTTATATAAAGTACCGGTTATCGTGAAAAGTAATTATTTAATTTGTACAGATAACCGAGCGAGTTTAAGTAATAACCATTTATCGCGATTACGACGTAGATAAAAAAGGAAATCAATCAGGAAATAAGGAATCCAGTAGTCTGAAAAATTTGTCAGAAAATTATAACACCGTTTACCCCACGGGACATCCCGTAGATTTTTTGTCCCTCAACCCCCGGTAGAGTCACGCACAGAAAAGGTGTAATTTGCAGGCGCAAAAACTATCAGTACATCCGGCAGTTTAATAGCTGCGTGTCGAGACGTCCTCCCGAGAGCTCTGGGGTCTTTCGCACCCCATATTTTCGCGTGCGTGCGCATTCATTGTGCACACACACACACGGGCGCGCGCCCATACGTATATCGGTATATATACCTGTATATACAGCGTAGACCCGGAAAAAGGGTGCACGATCGACGCGTGCCTCTGCACTTTCTCTCTCTTTCTTTCTCTCTTTCCGAGTTTCTGCTGCTGGTCGATTCACGCTGACGCAACTCTCCGCAATTGCTTCGTCGGCGGTCTCTCTCTCTCTCTCTCTCTCTCTCTCTCTCTCTCTCTCTCTCTCTAGTTTGTTCCTATCGTCCTTTTGCTCTCTTTAACTCGTCTTCCGGATATTACTCGTCCTCTGTATACTCTTCTTCACCTCGAAAGTTCGAATTGCAATTAGTACGTGCTACGTGACGAGCTTCCCAGCGTCGATCTCGATTTTTATTATGATAATTCTCTGGCTTTCTCGGGTGTAAAAACAAGAAAAGAATAGTATATTACGATACCAGTGTGCGAAGCCGGCGATTCACGCACGAGTCGTATTTGCCGCCCGAGCGAAGCGAGGGTAGCAAAAAGACGAGTTCTTGTATCGCCTGAGCACACTCGTATCGTATGATATTTTTTAACACGATGTGAGCGAAACGCATATGATTAAATTAAACCGTGAATGAACCAAAGCGATTCGCATACTGCGTGCGCAAAACAAAGTGCTTCGCACACGCAAAGCAAGCATGAGAAACCGTGTTTCGCGCACGGAGTGTTAAAATAGTACATTACGCTACAAGTGCGCAAAATAGGTGATTCCCACACGAGTCGGATTTGCCGCTCGAGCGAAGCGAGGGTGGCAAAAAGACGAGTGTGGGAGTCACCTATGCGCACGTGTATCGTATACTATTTTTCCTAACGAATTGCGCAAAGATTTCATTTTGTGCTGACATTTGAGCGAGCGAGATAGTACATTGCTGCAATAGTGGGAAAAATAAAATTTTCCTGCAACAGTACTCACAATTATAAGAGAAAAAATTATTTCACCCCGAACCGATGTTTGCGCCCGAGCAAAGCGAGGGTGAAAAGGTGGTACGGGGTTGAAATCACTTTGTCTCTGATAATTTTAAGCACTATTGCAGGAAAAGTTTATTTTGCGCACTAGTGCGGGAATGTACTATTTTGCGCACGGAGTTAAGAAAAATAATTATTATTTCATATATATAGTATACAAATTTTTCTTTTTTAAACTTTTACGGGGTTTACATTTTTAATTCATTGTATGAGGCCTGCGATGGCTCGGTCGGTTAGGGCGTTGGGCTCGTAATCTGGAGGTCCCAGGTTCGATTCCCGGCCCCAAACATTGATACGACCACCACTGGAGAATGTATTCTCAACAAGTAGTTTCTTAGCAAAGACATCGTATGCTGCCTCCGTCGCTGATTATCACCGCGATTTGGGAGCATAAAAAGAGCGACGTTAAAATAAAAAAAAGAATTCATTCATAAGATAACAATTTTCATATTCTTCATCTTTCTTAAAATTAAAACTGTTTGAATTAATAGACAAAGTACATATAGCACAAAGCTCGTGAGAATAAATTAATCAAATCAAGTCGGTTGGAATAATTATCGTGTCAAAAGAAAATATAATTAACTCGAAAGCTTTTTAATAAGAAAAAATTGTCACTTTTCCGTTGGGCAACATATATGTACACTACACTTAAAGTTCCTGTGAAGTGAATGTCCTAGCACTCGAAGCGATTCGAGTATGATACTTGGCGCGAGATCGTAAGCATTTGGACGCGCATAGTACCTGTAATGCACAGTCGTGGTACGCGAGCCCTTTTAAGGGAGGTGTGTGTGTATATATATACACATAGTAAAGGAAGGAAGAGGGACAAGTCACGAGCAAGTCGTGCCGCTTTGAAAATCGTGCACGAAACCGAGCCGATCGATAAACCGACGTTGCCGCTGCAACGGCCCGTTGTCAAGCTAAAGCTTTCTTCCCCGGGTATATGTATGAGAAAAAAAAATTCGAATCCTTGATACAGATAGACATCGATTCCGTTCTCTCCCCCCCCCCCCCCTCCTCTCTCTCTCAATCTATCTATCTTTCTCTCGTATACTTCACGTTTCTTTCGATTACCTAATCGATTATTTATTTTATGTAAAGAGAGATGAACCGGAAGTTTCATCTTATATCGTGCACAACCTCAACGACATTTGTCTCGTTCATATTTTCATTTAATTAATGTGTATCTATAAATTTGTTTAAGTGACAGTTTTTCGAAATCATTAATTTTAAATTGATTAATACTAAATAATCACTTTTCGTCGTTAATGATTTGGTATAAAATATCGTAATCAGTTTATTATCTAAAAAAAATCAACAAGATATATTTTAGAAGAGTAAAATTATTAATTTATTTATGCTTTTTGAGTTTTATTTCATTCTAATAAAAATCTTACCAATTTTTAGCGAAATACATTTATAATTTGGTCAAATTGTGATGAATTTCGTCTCATGGTACTGTAAAATCTGCAAATTATTTAAAAAAAACACTAATAACTTAAAAATTTTATTTAAAAATGATAACATTACACGTAATTCGAATAGATATATTTATTTAAATTCGCAAGTTTTTACTAATGAGCACAACTTACAATTAGTACGAACACAATAAAATATAAATTATCACGACACAGTCTCGCTTATTTGAACGGCACATCGTATTCGTAAAATTCGTACTATTTCACATTCGCGCATTACGATCCCTCTTACCGCAGATTTTAAAAACGTTCCTCTTGGTCTCTCTTGATTGCACGATGCAACACTGAGCCATGGTGGAATCTGCCTTTGTCTACGAGCGTACGCGGTACGAGACGCACTGAAATGGAAACATCAAAGTGCGCGTCTTCTTGACTCGCACGTTTTCGCCGTTCTTGACAAACATCATTCGTACATACTAGACGCTGCTGCAGTTCGTTTATCCGACTAGTACTCAATTTTTTTTAAAATAAGAAAATAGTTTTTTTACACACCTGAAAATCGAAACCAAAATTCAACAATTATATTTATGCGGTCAGAATTCTAACACTCTCCATTTCAATATAAATTAAAAAGTCAAGACAAACCACTAGAAACAACAACAACAACAACAACAACAACAACAAATTCAACTGGTAATTCAATGCGGCAATACAGTTAGCGTCAAAGTACTTTTAAAGAAACGCTCATACATAACGCGTGCTACCGATCCTGATGAAATGGCAAAGTAAGGCTGCGTCTCCTTCTAGTATTCAAATACCGCGAATGTCGGGTTTCTCGTACCGTGGTTCTTAAACCATTGCGTGTGCCACACGTACTGCAATAAAAACGTAGAGGCTATAAGCGGAAGATGGAAGGTAAAGGGATACAGCCGAGATATGTGGTTAGATCGCACCTACGAGACACCCCAACTTTTTACACCGATTTCACACAACAGTTGCGCCCGATAGATAAATAGATATTTAATGTCTCGATGTATGCGATATTATTGGTTCTAGCCGCTTTTTGCTAAATGATTAATAACTCTACGTTTTACCGGAGGATTTTATTCGTAGATTACATAATTTTGTTTGTAATTTATTCTAATTTTATTTTGACATTTGGATTACAATTAAAGAAATTTAGATAAATACACCTGTCGGTGCAATACAAACAGGATGTGATATTGGAAATATTACCGAATAACTGTACACTCTTCGGTGTACAGTTGCTTGATCAAATATGTCCACTTAATATCTATAATGAGGTTTACAAATCATGACAAGCAATTTTAAAGAAATTAATATAATTTAAAGCATATATATATATATGTATATATACATATACATATGCAATTTCATCGATCAATTATTGTTTATATAATTATATTAATTTTTTATTTCAAAATTTCGTCTAAAATAATTTAGTCCAATATGTTTCCTCTTAAAAAATTAAGTTAAAAGAGATATTTTAATGATTAAAAGTTATAAATATTAGTTAAGGAAGCGTTGAGTTTCTCGTATGGAAATACGTGCATCATCATCGCGGTATTATACTCAATTAAAGATTACAGTAGCTGCACTTTGTAAATTATTAGTATATACTCAATGAGTAATGAACATTATTAATCTCAGTGATAAAATGCGTAGATATTCAACACGAATAAAAGTAATTCGTTGTAGTAAAAGAGTATCTAAAATACTTGTTGAAGTTACACGAAAAGATCTTTATTTGTATCGGATAGCGAGTCTATAAACGTACTGCAGCCCCTTTAGAAATTTATAGAACTTGTCGCGAGGTTCTATAAAATTTATTTTTAGTAAACGTTTAAGACGTTCGTGGGTGTTCATCAAGTTCCTTTGCTACAAAAATATTTTTGTACACATCCGCACTTCGGTTTTAATAGATTCTCATCAATTACCCATAAGATATGTCAACGATACGCGAAGATACTTTATTCTTTTATGAAATAATTTTATTCAATTCCTTTTTTTACGTACATATACATAATAAAAATACGGTAAATTAGAATTTTTTCTACAGAGGTTGATACGCTACTTGAACATCTAAAATAAGTGAAAGCAAGCTCCTAACTTACCAGATTACTTAACTCTAATAGGTTTAGTGTCGTGCTTAGGTACTAAAATATCAATTTTTTCTGGCTTTCTTTGTTTGATGTTTAAACAACAACTCGTTTCGTTTGAATAAAAAGTGAACGTTAACGGCAGAACAGTCTAAAAAGGAAGGCGCGTTGAAAGGTTTCTTACGAATTTAACGAAAGAAGCGTATTAGCGTGTAATAGTTTGATGAACATCAGGGAATCCATTAGAAGCGCGAAGCAGAT
The DNA here is from genome assembly GCA_026168455.1 of Theocolax elegans. Classification (NCBI taxonomy): domain Eukaryota; kingdom Metazoa; phylum Arthropoda; class Insecta; order Hymenoptera; family Cerocephalidae; genus Theocolax; species Theocolax elegans. The sequence continues at coordinate 81,402,031 of CM047428.1, forward strand.
AGCAAATGAAACGGAGAGAGGAGGCAATCTTCGTAATTTGCCGAGCCAATAGATAATTCGCGCTACTTCTACTGGAAGCCAATGAGGCATCGCTCATTTGGTTCTCTCAAGAGTAGAAAGCGTCACTGACAAATTCATAATAATCGAAATTGACGTTGGCGTAGGTGGGCCCGATGCCCGCTCAACTTTCACGCGTAAATTTTAATGTTTATGGAGTCTCTCTCGTACTGCAGCTGACGATAATTATTCGACAATGCGAGCGTCGAGGACGTTTACGATGGGAAAACGTATCCGACGAGATCGGCAATACCATTTTCTGGAAAATCGAGGTGCCGGTTATTACGGACTCCACCGGCATTTTCAAAAGTATTTGTGGACACGACGGTGAAAGTTACTTTATCGGTAGTTTTTAATGCTAAATACTTGAGAATAAGAGGAAAAGAAGGACGTTCCCTTGGTGCACCGAGAGTCTTCCCATCTTTCTGCTCGGAAACTTGCAACTTCCAAAGTTTCGGAAGCTTCAAACTTGGAGATTTTGTGGGGATTCGAGTGTTATTAAGAAATTGTGTAGCTACCCACCATCCCTTCTACTTAACTCCAAAGTTTCGAATTTCCTTCCAAGGATTTTTCCTTTCGGCTGTTTGTCGAGCGCTTTCGCTCTTTCCTTTGATCAGAATTATTGAGAAATTATGATTATTTCTACTGCGATTTAAATACCTGATGCTCGTAACTACAATAATGATTCTCATTTATTTTTTCACAGGACACGTTGCAAACGACGTGTTGCTCGTCGTTTTTCTCTACAAGAACCGTCTCCATCAAAACTACATTATGAAATGCAAATGATAATATAATGTATTAATAATTATCAATAAATCGATATGCATATGTTCAAATGTACTGTATGCAATCGTGAGACTCAATTGAAATTCGATACATGCAACTATTTCAAATACCGAAAAAACATTTTTACCTCCCATAAATTCGTAGGGATTGTTAAATAATATAAGTAATCGATACGACAAGTTGCAAATCAGTAGCAGAGGCATCAATCTATTGTTACAATCTGGTGCATCGATAGTGTATAATGTATTATTAAATTAAAGAAATTAAAGAGAGTACCTTATAGCGAGCGCATTGTTTCATGAGTAACCGATGTAAGTATGGTTAAACCGGTTTCGAAAAGCATTTTGATCGAAATGTATCGAACGTTCAATTAGTTCGATAGCTCGTCTCTAACGTGAATTTGTGCACTCGGTAAACCACGTGATTTAACGGCTTTCACGAGTACGCAAGGATAATAATAATGATGTTAATGTCGGCAAGTACGGAAGTTTAAAACACACATATCGTATAGCAGATTCAATGTCTCTTTGAAACCCATAACTTAATTGAAAAATAATTTGTTTTGTCTACTGCTTTGCGACGTTATTTCCTACTTAACCTTGAGTTCGAATCAAAAGATTATTAATTTTGCGAATCAGGCTCTTAATGGGATGTGATCACAAGTGTACAATATTACTTATACGATCAAACATAGCCTCAATATCAGTATTGCGTGAGCTGTAAATTTAAAAAATCCTACAATTTTCGTTTGCTAGTATGCGCAGCAACTACTTTTTTCCTGTAACTAGAATATTAAACAGATATAAAGTTAAAAACTAAAAAAAATTTATTAACACACGTTCAAAAAAACGATTAATTTATTTATAACCCCTACATGTATCATTTATGAATTCATCATTTTGAAGTATCATTTATAATAGGATTAATAAAGATTTAGTAAACATACATGTATAAATGAATTAAATAAGTAGGGTAAATTAATCATCGTAATCTAGTCTTAGGGCAATCAATTAATAACTCGCAGTCGACACATCTTTATACGACCCATTTTATAAGGCGATTAATTAGAAAATTTTTGAAGCAAAAAAATAGTTTGGTGAAGGAAACGTTCATAAATAGCTTTTAGATCTTACCAAACATAGATAACCCGATGTGTATAAAACAAGATAGAGAGTATAGCCGTCGATACGACAAGCGCGTAAACAAAACTAGAAAGTTCACAAAAGACAAATAAAATCAGCCCACGCCGCAGTCGAAACGAATATTATCACCATGATTATCACATTTTTCGTTTATAACGAAAATTCTCGATTGCACTGCCGGAAGTGCGCGCCGTGTTCCGTTCCCTCTTCTTTTTACGTACGTATAATCCAGTCCGCCCACATCCATCCTTCGTTTGCTTCGTTTTTCCCCGTCCACGGCTTTAAAGGGCAAATGCGAGCCTGTAAAAAGTATCAAAGGTTATTACTTGTCTCGTGTTAAATTTCAGATTTTATTTATTATACACGTACAATTTTTTAAATAATTAATTTAATATCACGCACTTATTAATTCGGATATTTATTAACAATAATTTAATATTTATGCAATAACACTTTTTGTTTTCTAGTAAATTACTTTTTTAAATATATATTTATATTCAAAAGTTTATTCTCAAAAATATACATCTATAAATATTAACGGTTATATTCGTATATTTGTATGTATTATTGAATTTTGGAAACTTTCCTGAATCGTAGAAAAAATGTACATTTCATATAAAAAAATTTAACTTCTATTTAATCAGATATTTTGAAATTAAACAACTACCTTTTTAATCCAAATATTACGTTTAAAATAAGAAATATAAATCTGACAAATTTGGAAAAACAAATTATTTGATTATAATTTGTTTTTTGTCAAACATTATAGGTAACTTATTAGTATTTTTTTAGAACTATTACGAATTCTCTATTTTCATTGTAATGTATTTGCTGTAAAGTATCTTAAAAAACAATTAGCCAAATAAATTTAAAATAATATTAAAATAATAAAACATCAGTAAATTCTAGTAGAAATTGACCAATTATACTATTATTTTTTTCTTATAATTTATATTACAATTTATTTATTATTTTATAAAATTACATAATAACGCTTAAATTGACATTTCTCTCATACATTCATACGTTCGATTATGGTGTCGTCATTTGCGGGCCTCTTCTTCCAATGGATCTTGCTTCCTTCTAATTTTAATTTTTATCTAGCCGGTTCTTCTTAGTCAAATCAAAAATTGGTTTTAAAATCTTTTCTGTTATGTGCACTTTTATATTTATATTATAATTTGTATTAGATTTATTTTTCGAATATAATTCGAACAATGTCTCATAGAGAGAAAGACTAATTAATCTAATCTATATATATTTTGACTAGAGTCTTATGTCTCGCCGCGACAACGGTTTAATAGCGAGTGAGTCCTTCTCTCCTTGGCGTTGCTTCAAATCTTTTCGGTCTTTATTTCCAAGAAAAGCCTTTGTCTCTCTCAACTCCTGCCTATAATGCTTAGATACATTACACAATATTAGTAAGATTTCTACCAATATAAAAAAAGTAGAACTGTTTAATGAAATAAAATAGAAATTTCAATAGTTTTTTAATTATTTTGTGAATATTATTTTTTAATAGAAAAATGAATTATTTTCTTTTTATAGATTAGATGTACTGGTTGTGTCAAATATTAGGCTACACTCGAGAACATTATGGTTACAATATATGTACCGGAAACATTTTGTTCCGTATTCTGTAGATTTTAACTTTGATCTGGTTGATAACTTTAAGTTGTCTAGTATGTGCAAAAATGTTAGATTAACTGTCAACGATTTAAACACCAGATTAAAAGAAAATCGTTTAATCTCGAAAGGAATATCGCGCGGTAATAATAATAATAATAATAATAATAATAATAATAATAATAATAGTGTAGAGTATTTAAGTGCTCAAACAAGCGTTAGCAAGCTCGAAAACCAGAGGAGAGGTGATCTTGCTTCCTCTTCCTTCTTGAATCTTGGAGCCGAGTTGCGGTTTATCGGGTCTTGAGCAACCACTGCGAGAAGGAGGCGCGGCACCGATCGATCGTCCAACCACGTATAACACACGTCGATAGGAAGCCATCCAGCTACCAGCTACCGAGTTACTGCACCCGCTGATAACATATATACATACACGCGATATCGATGAAATATTAAACGCCCGCGCGCCTACCCTACCGAACGTTTAGTACCGTCAGCTCGATCTAGAATTATTGTCATACTCCCGGGTGTGAGCGAGCCTGCAGCGCGCGCGTCTCTGCGGTCGCCAATCTAATAAAATCACTTTCTCTTCCTTGTCTCATCGACTCGGATACCTATATATTCTTCACTTTATTTATCATTTAATAAAACACCCTCTACGAGAGTTCGCATCTTATAACTTTAATTTAAAATTACCCTGCGCTATTACCCTCGGTACGTATTACCTCAGTTTTACCTCCACTTTTTCATCCGAGTATTCCGACAAGAGTAACGTTTACGCGACCCTTTCATAAACATTTTTCATGGATATTTTCACCCCATAACCAAAGAATATTTTACTCAAGATAGATTTTCCCTAGAAGATGTGAACATTTTAAACGTCGTGACGCGTTACTTGCGATCTATGAATAAGTTCACCTTATTCGCTAATGGCTGGGTCGTGTTCACATTACTTTTATCTAAAGACCTCAAGTGACAATCAAATCAACCGGTTTTGCTAATTCCACTTATCAAAATCAAATCTTCGGAAGTCGTAACGTTTATTATTCAACTCGAATTTCCGATTTCTAAATTCTGATGCGTCTCTAAAAATATGTTACATATATATATATATTACTTATATTTAGCAGGAATTATCTTTGTTTTTGAAGAACAACCACTTTTAGAATGTTGAAGCTATTTCGGTATAACGATGAATTATTTTTACTTGAAAAAAAAACGTCTAACTGGCAACATACCAATCAAACGCTAGCGTCGTCAATAGCGTACAGTAGCGTTATCATGGCGTAATGTAAATAATCTATGTATAACTATACGAATGTGAAAAAAATCTCGCTCGCAATACCTCGGATAGAAAGCACAAAACGAATGTAATTAAAGCTAGTCTGCTCTGCGATCTTCTCAATACTTTGCGTCATTCAAGAAAATCACGACGCGTCGGCATTTGAATCGCTCGGCATTTATTGAAACGCGGCGGATGAAGTTAATTTTCTGCCGTCCTTCATGCTTCCCAACTGCAACCAGAACTTTTCTTCTTTTGTGTCTTCATTAAAATCGTTTCTCGACCGACTCGAACTCAAAAGAGCATGAAATCCTTACAAAAAAGTAACGAAAAAAATAATGTTCTCTCTTTGGTTATACTGAAAGCAAATATTGAATAATCGAAGAACAATTGTTTAGCTTGAGCATTTGTTTTTATTATTTAATCGATGTTGTGAGAATCTCGTGCTGTTTTGTATTATACTCGTTTTTTAAACAAATACAATTGTTGGTTAACTTTGAAATGCGAAATTTATTAGTAGTACTTATTTTTAGTGTAGTTAAATTATTAATAGTATTGGTACATTCATTTTTTACTCATTGCCACTTTTTCTTTTTGTTGCAGGAAGGTACGGATGATATATCGACAGTGCCATTATACGTGCTTTATATAATTATACATATGTAAGTTACTTTATAGTAATAGATGTTAGGAATTTGTTAAATAAATGAATACTTTATTCATCTATACGAACACAATTTTTTATTTTGCCGACGTTTCGGACGTTTTTTATACCGTCCCTTTTCAAGGCTAAAAACAAATCAGCGAAAAAGAAAACTCTTTAACATTAAAAATGATACATTTTAAGCAAAATTAAAACCTACGGCACTATTACTTTATAGTAATATTAGAAAATTTATTTACTTATTAAGAATTATATTTTAAAATATGAGCTGCATATTTGTCACTACGGTACAAACTACTGTACTTGATACCTTTATATTATTTTACTTAATTACTGGTATTCGTTTTAAAAATGAATTGATTAAGTATACTATTCTATCAATATTTCCAACATAAACGGCGCTTCTTTTTCACTTAAGCATTGTTATGTTCCAAGTACAAATTGAAGTGTTTAGAAGGCTCATAGAGTTTTTATAATTAATTTTAAATTACCACCATAAGCGTATATATCTTATATACGGTTTACGGTTTCAAGCAATAGATATAATACTGGAAAAATGATTTATAATTTAATTTAAAAGTTTAATGTTGAAGCTAGTTTGATTATTACGACGTAAATACAAATTTTCTATAAAATAATAAAACGATTTCGATGATAAAATTTGAAAATAGGATTGATTTGGTGTATGATGTTCTCGCTGTATAGTAGACCGAGATAAATTGGAAAAAAATAAAAAGATATATAAAGGATAGAAAAAAAGTTACGAAAAACTAGTTACAAAGCCATAGAGAGACGGGCTTAGAGAGCGAAAGAAGAAAGTGAAGAGGCAAAAGGAATAGAAGGAAAAAGAAGTGGAGGCGCGCAACCGAGATAATGAGAGCGAGGGAGATGCACCGTTTGAAAGAGGAGTAAGCGAAAATGATGGGTTCGCTCGCGCTCTCGTAAAAGCACGCCTAAAGGGCTGCTTCTCTGGACATTTCTACGCGAATTTTCTCTCTCTCTCTCTCTCTCTCTCTTGGTAAGTGAACGCACGCTCTTTTCACCGCTCTGATATTTTGCCGTTGTACAAATTACTCAAGGCTCGATTGGGAGTATACTTCTATTGCAGCATTCTTGGTACCTGAGGGCTCGCTGTGACATAATACATTTATGTGTTTTTGAGTCAAGAGCCGTTGGGGCCATCGATTAAATTCTCGATCATCTTAGTCATCGTTGGTGGATCATCGTCCATGCTGACTGTTATTTACGCCCAGTGGTGACGATTGAGTGACCACCTTTATGCTGCCTGCTTTGACGGTGCTTACCGCTCCCGTATTAGCTGATCATCAAGTCTGACCGTCTAGTGACATAGTGCGAAATCTCTTATGACGTTATATAGTGTTAATTACTATGTGGTATATATAGATATATTTGCACATATATATATATACACATGTTTAAAATTACTTTCAATTCGAAATATTCGTATGTAGTGATTAATGCGTATTAAGAGTGAGTGCCTTAGTATTATTTTTCTCAGCTTTATTCGACGTCCGATTAGCGATTAGTATTAATTAATTAATATTAATGCTTTAAGTTATGTATATAATTCATTTCTAGGTTATAGCGACCACGTGTTAATTAATTGCGAGCGTCTAGACAACGTAGTTTCTAAATTATCCGCTAGATGACGCCACTTGTGCTATTTCATTACTTTTATAGCTTATTCTGCGCCGAACAATAGTTCCGTATTGAGATTATATAACATACAAATCATTATACAGTATTACTACGTTAGAGTCACTACGATACTTATAAATCTATTTAATTATTAGTACTAGTATAAGGCTACTTTTTATATTTTATATACTAATTGTTTTAAGCTCAATTATTTTTAGTTATTGGCACTTCCTTAATGTTAACAAAATTGATTTTATCTAATTTTACGTTTGTCAATACTTTTATATTAGGTTGTCACAGGAGAGATTTCTAATGAGTGATCACTCTAAAACGAATGTAATCAAATGTGCCAGATGTACTAAGCCTATTTCGACTTTTATTTTAGTTTGCAATTCGTGTGATAAGCATTTTCATCCAGGCTGCGTTAAGCTATTTTTAAAAAATAAACCGAGCGATCTCTGCTGTAATACGTGTTTAAGTGAACCTGTACTTAAGTCGCAATATTTAATTAATACTAGTGTTAACTTTGCTTCGACTTCATCAGTTGCAGCTCGTCAATTTACTTTTGATGCTGCGCGCAATCTAAATTGTTCCTTGAACTCTTCTTTAAGTAACTCTCTTGATCACTCTTTTGTTGACAATCATCTAAGTAGCATGGATTTGCCCAGTGATTGGCATTCTCTATCACAGTCTCAGCAAACTGCTTTTTTATTCAGCAGTTCTAAAGCTGATTCCAATTTTATTAAAGAGAAGCTCGAAAAGCTTGATAGCAGTTTCGAATCATTTAGTAATCGTATGTCTAATTTGGAGAGTGAAAATGCTGTTTTACGTGCAGAGATACAACAGCTTAAGGAATTATATGCAAATGCATCTTCCAACACACAACTTCGGGTTACTGGTATTCCTTCTACTTGCCAAATTTCATTTAATGAACTTACCAATAAAATTCTTGTTTTACTTAAACTGGAAAATCTGGGTGGTGATATTCTTGATATACGCCCTTTTGCGCCTGTTACAAATAATGTTGCTTCAACTTCAGGATCATCTGCTCATAACTCAGCGACCAAATCTTTCATTATTAGGTTTAAGTCTACAGATGTACGCAATTATGTATTGGAATGTAAGCGTAAATTTGGAATTATTAAATATTACCAGCTAGTCGATAACTCGGGTGATCTTGCTGACAAACAGCTTAGCCTATATGAGATGTTACCGGCACCCATCCATGAACTGCGTCTACTAGCAAAAAGTAAACTCGAACCGCTTAATTATAAGCATATTTGGTCGCGTGATGGAAAAATTTTTGTGCGTAAAGATGATAAGTCTGACCGTATTCAGATTATTACAGCATCTGATTTAGATAAGTTAATGTGACTATCTGTTAATGTAAAGGGTACCTTACCCACACACTGTATTTCTAAGTTACGTGTAGCCCAATTAAATGCAAATTCGATATTAGATCATTTAGCTGAAATTGAATCATTACTTATTATTGAAAATCTAGATATTTTATCTATTTCTGAATCTTGGCTAACCCCAAACAGACCAGATTCTACGTATAATATACCTAATTACTCTCTAGTGCGTAACGACCGAGGTCTTATTTCTGTTACTGGCAAGCGTGAATTCATGCAAGGGGGTGGAGTAGCATTCTATATCCGAAATAGGTTACTATATAGGGTCCTCCATTCTCCCCAAATCAATAATCTTAACGAAACTGAATTTTTAATACTTGAAGTAGCTTTAAACAACATAAAAATTTTGCTTGTTTCATGTTACAGAAGGCCTAAAGGTCATGTCTTAACTAAATTCTTCAGCACAATCCAAGATTATTCTCATTTATATGAAAATGTGATTATAGCTGGGGACCTGAATTCGAATTTGTTAGTTGACGATTATTATAGTAAGCATCTTAGAGACTTAATTTATGAAAATTCTTATTACATAGTACCCTTTAAAGCAACTCATCATAGGGTGGATTCTAGTACGTGGTTGGATGTGATCCTTGTTGATTCAAGTGAAAAGATTCTTTCGACAAAGCAATCACTAAATCCTTTTATTAATGGCCATGACTTTATCTCCATTGACTATAAGTTATCTTCATTAGTTCCAAAATACAATGAGGTCACCTTTCGAGATTTTAAGCACTTCTCTCCCTCTCTCTTTATGACATCAACCACTTCTGATCTTGCTACCACTTTCGATACTTGCAAAGAATTCAAATCTGTAGATTTATACCTAACATCTCTACGTGATATTCTTATTAGTAATCTTGATAAACAGGCCCCAATTGTAACTAAACAAGTACGTCACTGTCCAGCTCCTTGGTTGACACCTGAACTAAAGAGTCGATGTAAAAGTCGCAATCGTTTATATAAGGTAGCCAAACGCCATCGCGATTTAGTTATGTTAACCCAATATAAATTGTTACGTAAAGAGTTAAAAAGAGATTTAAAAAATGCACGTGACTTATACTATGAAAAATCATTGTTAAATGCTACTGATCAGTCACAATGTTGGAGACTTTTAAATAGGTTAGGCCTTGTCCGAAATGTATATAATTCACCTACAAAATACTTTTCTATTGAGGAACTTAATCAGTATTACTCGTCAGTTAGTCGTCACCATCCAGGTTGTTCCCCTGAACTATTAAGAGAAATATTAAAGATGCCTACTGACCATAGATTACCGCCTTTTGAGTTTACGCTGATTACTCCAAACCAAGTTGGTAATGCCTTGTTATCTTGCTTGCCTAAGACTAAAAGTCATAGCCTAGACGGACTTTCCCTGGGATACTTTAAAGAAGTATTTCCTATTATAATCCCACATTTAACTACTTTGTTTAACTTGTCTTTATCGTCTAGGCTCTATCCTACATTATGGAAACGTGCTATAATTATTCCGGTTAGCAAAATATCGAAACCGTTGACACCTTCGGATACGCGCCCAATTGCTAATCTCCCTCACTTTGCTAAGGTGTTTGATCGGCTGATTACGCAGCAGATTACATCGCACCTTGAATCCTGCAACATATTAACGCCTCTCCAATCTGGTTTTCGTAGTTCTTATAGTACGCAAACTGCCTTACTAAAAGTAACTGAGGACATCCGGTTAGCCATTGAAAAGGGTCAGGTCACATTTCTACTGTTATTTGATTTTAGTAAAGCATTTGATACCATTAATCACATTGAACTTTTCAAAGTTTTAAAACATTTAAATTTCGCTGATGATGTGATTGAGTGGTTTTTTTCTTATTTAACTGGACGTTCCCAAGCCGTTCTTGGATCAAATGGTACTACATCTTATTTTGTCGAAACTTCTTCTGGTGTTCCTCAAGGTTCAACGCCTGGACCTATTATTTTTCTAATATTTATTAATTCGTTAGTTAATGTGTTATTATACTCTCGTGGTATGCTATTTGCTGACGATTTTCAGCTATATATACATGCCAAACCGAATGAGTGTAATTTGGCAATCCATGGGTTGATTCAGGACGGTGAATGCGTAGTAAATTGGGCTCAGACTCATGGTCTTAAACTGAATGTTGCCAAAACCAAAGCCTTGCTAATAGGTTCTGTCCAGCAATTAAGATTCATTGATAAGAATGCATTACTACCTATTGTAATTGATAATCAGGAAATCCAATTAGTTAATTCTGTTCGTAATTTAGGCCTAATTATTAATGAGAACTTACAGTGGAATTCTCATGTAGCACACATTACATCACGAGTCCATGGAGTCCTACATAAGCTTCGTAACAGAGGCAACTTCTTATCCTTCAAGATAAGAAAGAAGTTAGTCACATCACTTATTCTTCCCCATTTTGATTATGTTTCTGTGGTTTACAATGACCTTCCAGAATACTTAAATTTAAAGCTTCAACGTTTGCTTAATACATGTGTACGGTATATTTTTAGGTTAAAAAAAGATGTTAGATTACAGTCTTACTATGAAAAATTAAATTGGTTACCCGTTGACACTAGACGACAATATTTCCTTGGCTTGCTAACATACCAAACCTTAACCAAACAAAAGCCCAGTTATATCTTTGAATTGTTACCTCCGCCTAGTAATGAAGCTCGTCGATCAGCGCGTATTCAGTACTCTTGCTTCGAGCGCCCATTAGCTACTACTACTACATACCAAAAGTCCTTCACCATTCAAGCTATGAACTTGTGGGACTCATTACCTTCTGAAATACGATTGAGCACTAATGTTAAATTGTTCAAGATTAGGTTGTATAATTATTTGATTAGGAGCGGCGATCAGATCAGTGTAGGTTGATTAAATCAGGTTACAATAGATTAATAGTTAAACCTAAATTTTCGCGGTAATTATATTTTATATTTTATTATATTGTATTTTATATTGTTTTCATTATATTATCATCTGTTATACGAATATGGAATGTATATTGCGAGTTACGAGCGACTGATTGTTATGCTTCGTCTACCATTCTTTATTATATGTTTTTTTTTTTTTTCTTATGTTATCAAATTATATATATATATATTGTATGAATAATATTGATCCTGTGCCTTAAGGTTAAATATGACCTAGGCACTAATAAATACTTTTCAATCAATCAATCTCTCTCTCTCTCTCTCTCTCTCTCTCTCTCTCTCTCTATCTCTCTCTCCCTTTCTATATATATATGAATGGAATTCTGCGACGTCGCGGCTATTGTACATGAAAACGCGCGCGTGGTTGCATTGTGCAATCTTTAAGAGTGAGGTAAATGTCCAACATTTTTTTTATATTTTTTTCAACCTTGTGCTGAAATTAAGATAATCGCGTCTTTTTTATGAACAGAGACACAAGACTTATTTAAGACACTTTTTGTAAAACCTTATCAAATAATGGTTATACCACGTGTAAAGTTTATACGCATATGTGAATAATATTCCGCTCAAATACCAGTGAAAGGCGCATATAGAACAAAGTTAATTAAACTGTATATGTAAACTTATTCTAGTATATAGTTTAGAGTGAAATTTCGTTTTATTTGACTAAGAGGAAGGAATATTGGTCCTAATACAAAATTGGTACTTACATACATTATTAAAAACTAATGTTAAAAAACTATATTTTTTAAACATTAACGTGTAGTTGTTAATTATTAAGTCATATATGTGTGTATTCCATTTGTACTGATAACACTGTAAAATTATAAATTAACCTTTTAAATATTACCGAAGAGCGAGTAACGTTGTGTATTTAACCTATTAACGCCCAAACGGACAAAATTTCTTTTCGATTTTCGCAGGTGTTATTTGATGATGATGATGATGATTTTTTCTATATAGTTTTAGATATATTCTTTTATAATCAAAAATGCATATAAATCATTTAGACTGTGACCATTGGTGCATGAAATAAATGATTGCGTGACTAAGACAGGTAAAAAAATTTTGGTAGTTGATGTTTCAATTGTCATTCCTATAATGATTTGCAACACAAAGACAAATGTTAAAAATGCTAGAACTTTAATAGTATTCCATGCAAAGTTGTGTACACATGTCTGTTTAACGTAAAACCAAGTCTCGACGTAATCCCAAAGGTTAATAAAGAATTTTCGCCCACGAAAGACTAACATGTTCAAACGTCAATAGATTAGGTGATTAAACCACTGGAATTTATATTTCGATCTCGAACAATGAAATTTGAAAATGTTTGATACTTTGCGTTTGTTGGGTTGTATCGTTCGAAAACGTTCGAAACGATTTGCACTAGACGATGTATAAATAAAGGAGGCTGATGTAGTTATAATCGGAACACGCGATCGGATACGTCATAATCCACTTTGTGCATCAGTTTAACGTCTCTTTTCTCTTTTGCACGTTGGAAAAATAGCATAAATTACGAAAGGTACACGATCAGCGAGTGTATTTGAAAACCCGCTGTATCACGCGAACGAATGAAGCGGGATACCTCGTGCACACGTTCACCGATAAAGACACCCTCATACTGCTCACACACACACACACACACACACATGCGCACAGACAAGTGCCCGCGTTGGGCACACCCAGTTGTATCTCCTTATCGAGACTTCTCAGCGGAAACCCGGTACGTACCAGCCCGAGTAGAGTGAACCGAACGGTGCATTCGTACCTATATATATATATATATATATATAACGCACTTGACGCCAGCCGGTTTTACAAATGATATGCATCCTCTTCCTTCTCCATTCTCTCCTCTCTCTCCCTCTTGTAACTGAAATTACCATAACTTCGGCGTATTTTCATTTTCATTCCGTTTCCTAAGGTATTTACCTATGTGGGATCGGTTGAATAGGTATACGATTAAAATATGGCTGTTTATTGTTAATTAAGAAACGGCGAATGCTGTCTCTTATTTTTTATGTAATATCCAACATTTTTATCTCAATTGTTCAAGTTATGATAAATTTAAAAAATCTCATGTATTTTTTGTAGCACAAACGTCAACACGATTCTCTTATTTTTTATGATCTGTCAAGTATAAAATGACCGTTATTAAAAAGAAAATTATTCGTAAATTATTCTTCCTTTATTTTTTGTTCTCTTTTTAATTTTTACGGTTCGTTAATATATTTACTTAAGATATAGTAATCTTTCTCATTGTTCAGGAAAAAAATAAACAAATATGAAAGTGAAAATAGGGTAAGAAAAATGTAAAATATATATTTAAGTGTACGTATCACAGAAATATCGTGTTCAACAATAACTAAGTGGGCATTTGACCTGCGCGGTTCCAGTAGTCGTCTTCGCCTCGTAAAACTGCACATTTCGTCTAAAAAAGCCCACATTACGCCGTTGGTACAAAATGTATTTCAAATTTGTAAAAATTTTAAATGTTTTGAGAAGAGATGTATACTTGTATACTTCGTGATGTTTAAAACTCCTACACATACCACGGTCCATGGACTATTGAACGACTATTGAACTAGAATGAACGAACGAACAGGCGTGTTTCACTATTTTTCATAGTATAAGAATACTTGTTAGAAAGATAAATTGAATAAATAATTATTCCAATATTCGCGGTGTTAAAATATGTAATGTTGGATGAGACGTACGTAACTAGAGTGGAGTTATCGTCATTAAATTGTATACAAAAGTTTTATCAGAAATTGAGACAGCGATACACGCGCGAATTAATCGTACCGTAAAATTGAAAATATCGAAATTACAGGTATATACATGCTGGATGAATCGAATGGGGCAAAAATGAAAATAAACAGAGAAACACGAGGCATTTTGATGTCTATTTTAATTACCGTAGCCGAGGAGGGCCATGGCGCATGCGCAAAAATATCGTGTGATCGTTAACGTCGAGTGGCAGTCATCTTTCACGAATGCAAACCCAGACAACCCGAGTTTCCGTAGACCCGCATGCACCGCTGTACCTACGTGTGCGAGTGAGTAAGGCCCGCGTTACACGCGAGTTGATGGCTTCATTAATCCTACACGGTCAGCTGTTGCACAAACACTAAACCACCGGAGAACACCATACGTTATAATTACTTTACGCTCGATGCATTCCAAAAGGATTTTTCGTACTCGTTACAACCGCGGATAATCATATTCAATTATTTTTTAGTTTTTTAAACTTATTCAACTTAGTTTTTTACGATTTCACAATTATATCGACTAAAATTTTTTATGATCAATTGCTTCAAAGTTATTAGACTCATTTGTTATACAACGACTGGTTCTATTACTCGAATGAAAAGGATCACGCAATTATTATTAATACTTTTTGCTGCGTTTAATTAAAAAACAATATTGTTGGGATATATACATATATAAGTACCCGTGAAACATTATAATATACACTTGAATTAATCGTTCCAATTAAGAAAATTAATTTTATTTAAAGGTTATGCCAACGCGTAAATGTAATTACTTTTTTTCGTACGTTCACTCTTGGTATGTTCAAGTATCGTAAAAATATTTTTCACCTTACATTTTTACGAGTAGTGAGTTTATGTGCCATTTGAAACATTTTTATGTAGAAATCGTTATTGCCGACAAGAGAAACACATGGTTTACTTAATGGATTTTATATGATTAACATTAGCTTTTACGTATCGTTTTAATAGACTATTTTTATACGTATTTATTTTATTTCGGAAAGTAACCATTTGGTTATTCTCGTGTGCTTTTCATATATTTTATAAAGATCCTATTTCTATACTTAAGTTCGTCTTTAACAAGCATCAAGTACCAAGTACCAAGACCAATAAAACTTGTATACAATTCCTTAAATTAGAAGAATATTAAAATGATTGGGTATAGTATTAATATCCACACGGAGAAATGTAACATATTCGTGCACGTGTATCATGAATGTATATACGAAGTAGTAGGTAAACTGTGTTGCAAAAGAGAATATTGAATATTTATTCTTGAACGTAGATACACGTATATAAAATCGTGGTCGTATCTCGAATATTGTCCTCTCGCCTCCTCGAACGTTTTCGTTCGTTTAAAGATCGGTTTGCAATTCTAAGTTCGAGCAACGGAATGCAAAGTTTCTCGCTACGAGTGCAACAACAGCTACGACAATGCATATAGGTTACATATCCAGTGTCCCGTAGTTGGAAACGCGACCTCCGATTTCTTGGTCAACGGCAATACCACCACCACCGTGTCGTGCCTTTAAGCGTAATTTTGAAACTCGACGGTGTTGGAGCTTGGTAACAATGAAGCACGATTGTATAGACTCTCCGCGTGCAGCACCACCAACTTCACTCTAATGTTTATTCAACTTACAACAATCTTGGACTTTGCTGACCCTCTCTCTCTCGAAATGCTCGAAATGTCAACTCGACTCTCCGGTTTATACTTGTTAACCCTTTTGTCGTTGCTGCTTTACTGATTCTTACTTAGATATGTCACTTCTTAAGCTATATTACTGCAATTTTTCCTATACTCCTTTAACTATGCATGCGCTCATTCAAATAACAAATCTTCAATTTTTAATAACTATTCTACTTTATAATTACGCAATAATACAACTTTTACATTCATTTATTGAAATTTAAGATCAAAATTATGTCGAACTATGAAAATAACACACTTTAATTTTTTATAAATACAGGCGAATATATTTTTTTGAGCAATCTTTATCTTCTTGTCCACCTTCTTCTATTTGATGTCAACAGTATACCTATATATATTTTAACATTCTTAAACTACTACTCAAATTGAATTTTTCTATAATCTATTGTTTGTAATCATCTTTATTCTCAAAATTACCGTCCAACTATTATTTAAAATTTTTTTTATCAAAATAATCATCTTTTCTTGAAATATTGATTCATTAAATCTATGTCTATGCGTATTAAACTTTCCGTGTAAATTGTTTTAAAGTTTGTATTTCGGAATTTTAAACATAGTTTTTGGGTTGAAAGACAATTTTGATAATTTAGGTACGAAATATCCTATAAGTTATATTTAGCCTTAAGTTATTTAGTACGTAACACTCTCTTGGATAGACATTTGGAATTCTAAATATTAATTTGAAATTGAATATTTTAATTTCAAGAGGTACCTATACCCTATATAAACTCTGCACATTATTTATATCAAATTCACGCATGTATAATTAAGCAAGCAAGTTAGATTTGCAAATATCTTCCTACGTCATTCTTGACATTAGATTGACGTTAGCCCACGAGTTTTCGATTACGATATTCTCGCGCAATAATTACGGAGGCGAAACAAAACGATTCCGGATCTTTGGAATTTATTGAAACATCGCAATCATCCAACAGAATTTTTATAATATACAAGTATCAATTTCTGGATTTGTCGCGTTCGCGTAACCGCCCACTTAACGGAAATGAACAATTTCGCATTAACGCGCAGGCGAAAGGATATTGTACAACACTAGTGGGTTATTAATTATTAAGTGAACGCTTTTAAGTATTTTCCGATTTGATAATTAAATTGAATATTACGTGGTTACTGCAGTTATCACACAAACGGTAAATTACGAGAGGTTAAAAATTTATAATACTTTTGCGTTTTTAGATAGATGAATATATTATTAACTTTGTTTGTAATAAGAAGTAACGAGAACTACTATACCTTCTGACGTGATCTAATTGGTCTATAAAAAAATTATATATCGAAACTAACCGACGAATTATAATACTATTTGGATCAGTAACTCTTACTAACAAAAAGAGTATTTTGAAATATTAATTTTCTTGTATTTTAGTCGCCGAGAAAACACTTTTACTATATATTCACGAAGAATTTGTCTCGAATTTAATTTACAAAATCAGACGGCTGCAGACGTTGAGTCTACGACCAGACGGGGGTATTTACCGTCTCGGAAATTTCGAGGATATTTATTTGATTTCTTAATTAACGTTATTAAATAATAATTTTATGTTACTTAAGATAAAGTTTCGTAACGAAGAATCACTGCGATAGTAATTAAACAGAATATATACTTAAAGTTTTAAATATCTTATAATATATCTACTTATCGCTTTTTTATATTGCAGTTTCGAATTACTTATATGTCGATGCATACAAACGTTAAGTAAACGTAAAAATTCACAAGATTGTTAAAAGCGTTGCAAAAATTGTAATTAGATGATAGAGATAATATTTTCGTCGGCGGTATGAAATTAGCCAGGTCAAAATGTTGAAGCGAACGGAAGTCGGGTGCGAGTTGAACCTCTTACTAGGGAGTGAGAGAGCTAAGTACAGGCACAAGTACACGAGCGTTCGTCCGGTCTGTTGGGTGAAGACAAGCCGTTGGGGGCGTAGTGAAAAAGAAGGGAAGCGCGAGAGAAGAAGGAGTAGAAGAAGATCGAGGGTCGCGCGAGCGTTTGCCCGGCTATATATAGCCCCTCTTCTTTCGCGTGTGTATATGCTTGGTAGTGTCTCGCCCACCTCCTCGTGCGTGCTGCTGCTGCTGTTGCTGCTGCTGCATTTAAGAGGAGAGTCGGTCGACCTTTTGTTTCTTTGTCTCGACTGCAAATTTACTTACGCGTTGGACGTTGCGTTCTAGCCCAGCCCCTTCACTATATTAGTTTTTTACTTGCTTTTCTACATACGTCCTACACCAAGTCAAAAATTATTTCATTATTTCACGGATAATTTCATTTTTTCTTTTTACCTGACGTTTTATACAACCTATTATATTTTTTCCTGCAGTAAGATTTAATTGTTTCTTTTTTTATTTACACTCGGTACGTGTAGTTACCAAAAATTTAAGTTTCTGTATGTTTTTTAAAAAATAATTCATTTTAGTTTGAAATTTAGCATTTAATTCAACGTCACAATTTAGATACGTTTATGAAAAATTAAATAGTATATTACATACCATGGCCAGTAGAATAAGAAATGTCTCGGATCACATGTTCATCCACCTCGGCTTTGCCTCAGCAGACAATTACACATGTGATCCGAGACATTTCTTGTTTTACTGGTCATGGTATGTAATATACTATTACTTTTAAAATTATGAGATATTATAATAAAAGTGTTAGATCAATGATCAATAATAGTATAAAGTTAAATTTATAATTTTTATGCAAAAATGTTTCTGAAAGTTAAAATAAAGTAAGAAAAAAAAACATTTTATAAACCACGCTTAAAAAATTTGTTTTCATATAAATCATTGTTACTTATCAATCGGTTTTAAACATGGCTTTTAAAACATTTATTTAATGAATAGTTGTTTCTTTTTTATCGTGAGTATGTAAAATATTATTACTGATTTTAAACGGTATAAAATTATCGCAGAGTCATGTTGCATATTTCAGATTTAATTTATTTCACGCTTTCTTGACCAGATTATATGTAAAATAGAGAGTCAAAGCTTTGCTAGGAACCACGATGCTTTATTAGATTGTCGATAGTTTCTAATCAATGTGTTAAATTTTCAAGTTCAATATTTAAGTGGTGCGAGTAAAATTGATTTTTAAATTATACCCAAACATTCAGACAAGAAGGCGAGTTAATAAACGAATTTTTTAAAATATTGTTCAGTGTTAAAACAATATTTAAAATCATAAAATTAACAACGTTTGTAATCATATATGTAAAAGATTACTAAATTCTTATGAGAAAAAGATTTGAATGAATAAGCTTCTTCTTCCATTTTGAATATGAAAGTAAATTTTTTTTATTAAGACGATAAATTTACTTCCTTTAGTATCTTTAGTGGCATATTAGTCATAGCATGCATACAACTAAATTTCTAGTATGATAAAAAAAAATTCATGATAACTCGTAATTTAATATTTAACGTCAAGGAATTAACATAAAGTAATGATTAACGACAATAGATTATAAAAATGTGATACACGTGTTCACCCTGGACAGTGAATGACGTATCATAGATCGAGGAAGGAAACGTAATTTCATTTCATTGACTGTCTTTAACTATTAATAATAATTCTTTGAAAATAAATTTAACATAACTCGAAGGAAGAAGAGAACAATTTAGTTATGCGCCACAAAAAATTACCAAAGAAACGTTTAAACAGTAAGTGTATTTTGTACAATTTAATCTCGACGAAACAAAGTTTATTGTATCATCAAATTGATCGAAGCATCAGCTTTCACTACGGCTGATTTGGTCCAGGCTTTAACTTGATTACTACAGAAGCGCAACGAGTATACTCGTGCTCCACATACTTACGAATGGACGGATCGGATCGTATAATAAACTCAACTCGATTGCTGGATCACGTATAAGGGAAACGGTTATTAAGGATCCCCGATTGTATGTAAAACGAGATTCCATTTTCAGCTCTCTGCTACTGGGTAACGAATATGGAGTATCTTAAATCATTGCCACTTATTGTCGTATTAGATTTTTCAATGGTTATATATGTGATACCAATTACGGGAAATGATATCTTAATGTTCAAAATCATCAGAGATATTCATAGGTAAAGTTCAAATTTACGTAGTTATTTAATAACTCTTCTAAATTTTATAATAAATAAACTCGACGTTTCCCAAAGTTTAATTACGAATTTTAAATACTATGTTACAATTATTCTAATGTTTTGTGTGCTTTAACATTAAAATTTTCGTCTGACGATGCATCGAACAGCCGATAAAGCGATACGCACTCGAGTTATTGACTCCGCAAGGCGTATACTTACGACCTCATTTGCAATCTTCGAAACTACACTTTTCTAACGCTGACTATCATTATTTTGTGCATACATTTGAGATATGTAGACTGCTCCAAGTCTATGGAATTCTATGAACTTTGATCCTGTCAGAGCTTCCTCTGTTCGTTCATATAAATTAAAACTATTTATGTTTCAGAAATAATTGAATCTTGAAAAATGTGTTTTTATACACCATTTTTAATTGTGAACATAAAATAGTAATACTGGACATAAAAATATAATTTGCAATATCAGATCATTATATAATACTACGAATATTTTCCCCGAAATTCGGATATAATTTTTTTTCGTATGATTATAACATTTTATGGGGTATTAACAAAACCCAATATAGATAAATTTTACGCATCATATTTGGAGAAGTTGTTAGCCTAAATTGAGATATACCTTATTTACAACTCTATATGTACACCATATACACGAATACGCTTTGCGTTATTGCTCTTCTCTTCTATTCATATTTTTTCGAGATTTCGCAGGCTTTTCCTCTTCCTGCATTTCACCATTCTTGGAGTTTGCGCAATAAAGCTGCTCGAGAATGACTGCGCAGAGAAGATAAAAAATAAAAGAATTGGATGAAACGAGGGACAAAGAAATGGGAAAACAAGAACTAGGCGCGAGGGAAGATCGAGTTGGGGTTCTCGCGGCTAATGGAGAAATTCCGACACGATCGAAAGTCGACAAAAGCTGCAAATATATATGTATATATACACGCGCACACACCCACATACATATATATATATACACACGTATATACAGCTATAAATGTGGTACATCCGCAAGTTTGGCCGTCGCTCGGAGACTCTCGAGAACCGAGATATCAAATTCTACGAGAGCGACCGTGTGTGCGAGGAGATATCGCACTCGAGAATGTCAGAGGCTGAGCCGTATCGGAGAAGCACCAATACACAAGGATAGACGATGATCAATGGGATAAATGACTCGGTGTTTGCATTGCAAAGAGAAGAGTGATAACGAATATTAGTCGGTAAATCAATCCAAACTATACGCTGTAAGTAATTACAATGGTTCATTCTATCGCCATTCCTGAAAACTCGATGTCAATTCAAGACTTCTTTTTTAAAAAACAGTTAATATAAATGATTAGTTAATATAAACAATCACGTATAAATGGCTTAAACTTCGCATATAAGAGAATATAATTAAATGCAAGAGAGCCACAAAAAAGGTCGGACAAGTAGACAAAGTTGTACCTTGATTTTGAATATATGGATTTGTATAGTTAAAAGAATATAAGTAGGTTCATTCTACTGTCATGACTATAATCGGTTGAAAACTTTCAGAAGAATTTACGGTCGGGCTTACAACTATAATTTAAAGCGAAGACAAGACGACGGCGACAACGGTAGCTTGACTCGGGCGACGTTGTCATCAAGTTTGTTGCGTTACGTATCTGGTGTCTTTTTCCCTCCACGTAAGAATAGCTTAATGTGGTTAACCGACCAGACCACGTTAATTTTATTTCCGTCCAGTATTTTCACCCTGAGATACGTATCTACAACCTAAATGCTTTTTTTTCTTTCTAGAATTTTTTTATCGATTGATTCTCACTTTTTATCGTATCGATTCGATGAGAAGAGCATACAAATTTGATCTTCAAAACACGCAGATCTATTAAACAATTTACATTTCATACGTTGACACATGGTCAGATACATTTGAAATCATTATTTTGGAAAAATTCTAACTGCTAAAATCTTAACTTCGTATAACTGAAAAGAGATAACGTTTATTCCTGAACAGCTAATCAAGAAATAAAATTGCAATTAAATATCCACCACGATTTAACTTCATTATTAAATACTAATTAAATATAAAAAATAAAAAAAATAGAAAAAGATTCGAAAGTTGTGAATAGTTTGTGTCAGCAGATACAATCTCGGGACGTTTAATCTACTCCATAATAGTTAAGAAAATATTAACGAAGAAAAATCCTGCGGATGATTTTAAAGTCATCGGGACAATTGGATCTTGTGCACGAGCTGAGCAAAGTCGATTTTTAGCTTTATCGTTTTTTTTCTTCCTTTTTCATCTCGTTTGATCGCCTACTGATATTCAATTCCGTCGCTAGGTCAAATTCGAAATTCAAGCAAAGCTCGTCTTGGTAGAATCGGTCAATGCGGTTCACTACCTTTTGATACAAAAGCTCACTTATGAAGGAAATTACAGGCTATGCACAATCGCTAAACTTTCTTATGTATCGTATTTGATTTTATTGTTTAAACATTGCTTTCGTTTGGTCAATTCTGTTTTATTACACCAGGCTTTTGTGATGTACACGCATTTAAATTTACATTTGTTTTACTCGGCTAAATGTTTAAATGTTTTTAGGCATCTAAAGCTATCGTGCGTGCATTTCATTCTGAAACTGTTTTGATATTACAGAGGTGTAATTACATCTCCAAATGCTTTACTTACCAACGGATCTCAATGTGTTTGATTAACACCAAACTAGAAACTATTGATGGGTGCACTAAATACCCGTATCAGATTCATTATTCATAACAAATAATTATTATTATTTAACCGACACGGTGGCGGAGTGGCGGAGACGCACCTCGGCCGGTCACGGAAGTTAAGCAGCACTGAGTGCGGTTCGCACTTGGATGGGTTTGGCTTTCGTGGCGGGTTAGGTGTTTTTTCACACTTCACAACGTGAGCGGGAGGTGTGGAACATTCGGTTTCGGTGTCAAAGCCTACGCAATGTGACTTTGACACCCAAAAAGAATGTTTCGAATACACCGGCCATCTCGGATGAGGTTTTCCCTGCTTCACAGGTTTGCCTCATCCACGGGCATAACCCCGGGCGAATGCGAGATGGTGGGGTTTTTAAGGGAGGGATAAAGCACCCACACATAGGTGGTAGGTGGACACCGTTAAAGTCCCCAGGGGGATAAACGGTAGGAAGTGCCAGGAAAAAGAGAGCACAAATCAAGAATAAAAAATAATTATTATTTATTTTTTGATGATTATTATCAGATGGTATCGGACCAAAATTACAAGGATCTACCTCTTTCTACCTAAAAAATCCTGTTTAAAATATTTAAACATATGAACAAAATTAACGAAATAAGTTTAAAACATAAGGGAGAGACGGCCGGTCTATACAGAGCGACATTTTTAGAAAACACAAGTTATGTTAAAAAACCGATATTATGAAGTTAATTTTTAGTCATATTTTAATTATAAATTTATTATATTAAACATGAAAAAATGATTTTGCTTTGCGTAAATATACAAGTGCGACCGAAAGAATTTTTCTAAAAACTCATTTGCTTTATTTATAAAAAATAAAATATATGCCTATTCGATTGGATCGACGTATCCATAAAGTAAAAATCTAAAAAAATTCAAGAGCTCGACATTTTATTGAACAGTTTTATTGTAAATATTCAATGAGATAACCGTGTCGAGTGATAGAAATAACAAACTGAATATATTCTATGTAGCAAATATGAATTAGTATATAGTTTTTATAATCATTGCAATTTATAATCAAAGATTGTAATATATAGTTGAATTATTAGTCATGGCGAGGAGGAGAGGTATGTTTAAGTTTTGAAACAAATGTAATTTTCCAACTGTAGTTTAAATTATTCCGTTGAGCGATCGTTCTCTTAAATCACCGGAACAATAAGCAATCGAAGTCACGAGGGAAGGCGTTACAAAAGTTCATTATTATTCCTTATCGTGAAGCTGATTAATCTTTAACCTCGTCCTAATTGTAACTCTAAGTTAACGTTAAAGAGAACAATAACCTCTTGTGTCTCCCTGGTAATTTTAATTGCGAAGCGAACGGAAACTTTAAAATCTATAGATACCACAGGTACACACAAACAAATAGTGAACATCATCTACAGAAAGTTCACCAACAAACCGTACCTTCAAGATTTTAATTAGTTTTAATGTACTTGAAACTACGTGTGTTCAATTGCAACAAAGTTTAACTAGTCGGAGGGACTAATTACGGAAATTTGTCCTGAGTGTTTCGTTTTATACATCTCAGAGTGAACGTTGTGCGTATCGTTCGGTCATTTGTTTTTATCGCCGAGTCGATAACTCACAGCTTCCATTTCCATTGTTTACAAACTCTCTATTTAATTCAATTTTTTGACTATTCACTTATCCAAGTTTGAAATCATAATAAAGAGAGTCATTAACTGCGACATTAAGTCGTTCATTTTTAGACACAGCTTATCGGGCAACTTTTAAAGATACATAAAAGATTAAAAATGGAAATAGAAAAAACGTTTAGGAAGGCCTCGAAACGAGAAGCAGGCGGCAGGAAGGAAGGAAAGAAATAAAAATAGAAGCGAAGCTTAGTAGGGTTGCAATACTCGCCGGCACCTCACCAGTCGATGGTGTAAGCTGCTTCTGCAACGATAGACTGCAGACCCATAATCCATGGTATTATCTTGTCTTTTGTTGTATATATATATACCTCTACACACACATCTACCTATCCATTCAAGACCCAGGGTTTGTCTCGCTTCGCTATAATTCGCGATATATGCACCAACCTATTGCGTGCCATCAACATTCGTATAACTATGACCAAACTCCGTTATGTTACGATTTTGTTTATTTTTATAATCGATACATCTATCCTTGATATATCTTGTGGTGACTGGATTACCCAAAGTATATAAGGGATTATATCTCTAAATTTATGGAGATAGAAAATTATAACGACACCTGCCCTAATAAATATTAAAAGGATTTGTAAGGTACTGATTAGCTATTTTGTGTATATTGCAGGCAAAAGTAAACTTGTTCTCTCTAAATCTGAGGCATAATGAAAAGTCTTTCGAGGCAAGAAAGGCTCTGTTTTCATTTCCTCGGACCTTGACTGACCTTTCACTCTTAAAGAGTACTTATCATTCCCAGAAAATCAAAAAATTTATGAATGGTACAGTGGATTTTTATTTAAGAAATATTGATTTTCAATAAAAAGAAGCCCAAAATTGATGATAATTCAAAATGATCATGATTGCTATAATAGATTCACGTATCCAGTTTTCAATCATTCTAAAATATTTTTAAAAAATGCAATATATCGTGTTTATTGTTAAGAACATGAAGCGCTTAGAGTGGTTGATAATCAAAGTTGTACAAAAACAGCGTTACTCGAGATTCAATAGAGAAAATGTGGGTAGACACAACTATAGACGGTAGTGGAGGGAGGGAGGTTTCTACAGTCGGGTCAGCGGGTCGGCATGAACGTCACACTGGCACGAGAAGAGGTTATCGCTCCCTTTTGTCGGCTCTCTTACTCTCGCCCCTTACATAAAACTACCCGCGTCCGATGCACTTAAAGATAATGTAAAACCCGTAACTTTCAGTTTTAATACGTATAACGTCGCTTTATATATCGTTCCGAGATTGTACACTCTGATCGCGAGAACGACTGGATCAATTGCGCGCACACGCGCGAATAACCCGGCCTCTCCTCTCCCGTACGCGTGTCGATGAACTCTTTCAACTTTTCCCGTTAATATTTTAATAACATTATTAACCGAATACTTTTTGACTCACAATTTTCACGCCTGTCGCTTAACGTATTCGCGTTTGATATTAAGCTGTTATCGAGATTTTACGCGAAATCTTTAATAACAGCGTGCTCTTTGAGAGTCTACTGATGGACTGGGAACGAAAACTTTTTAACGAGTCAAGAAAGTTTGATTAACAAATTATTAAATCATCTCGTTAATGCGGTTTTACCTCAATGGATTGTACACGAGGAAGCAAAACATTTTCAAAACGAGCTTTGTGATTTTATTATAACTTTCAAAGTGCGTTTTATTCTTTAGAATCTAGGCGATGCGTTTAAACTACTCAGAAATAAACGCTTATATCGTTCGAAATTATTCATTGTTACGTATCTATTCCTGCGGACATTTCATTACAACGCTCTTCTTGTTATACTTGTCGTTGTTTTCGTTTAATCGTACGTAATTTTGATAACGTGCACATATATAAATGGAGATAGAATTTACATTTGTGCAGTTACTCTAGCAAATCGAAGCAAATATACATTCAAACTTGTTTACCATACGTTTACTCTAATGTACATATTGACATTGTCATTTTAAATGTTATTTTCAATTGTTCTTCCTGTCATTGATTTCATTCTACAACATTATTTACACAAAGATAAATGTAAATATATTTTACGTTAATTTTGTATAACCGCCAAATTTTGTTATTATTTTTTATACCGTTGATTCCAATAACATCTTGAAAATATGAAATTACACGCTGAATATAACGACTTAATAATAATTTCCAACAAAATATGTTCTAATTTTGTCAATAACAACGACACGCGCTTTTAAAACTAACAAAAAAAACGGTCGATATTTCTAAATACCGGTATACAGGCGATACAGCGCGAGACCAGATTGTTTAGTAAAATCTTGAATCATTATCCTCGATTGAGGCACTCTCCGTGAGTCAAGCTCAAACGCGCGCACTGCAGCTGATTTTCGACGAGCGACATTAAACCCGTTTCATCCCGCGTCACTTCGTTACAGCGCATAATATATATCCCGCTGACCCCCTCTTCCTCTCATCCTCCCTCTTTCACGCTGCAGTCGCTAACCTCAAAAGGTGAGAAGCCGAATAAGCGGATTACATTGTACCTGCAACAAAAAGTATTCAATTATTGTACTGTACCCTCAAGGCGTTGACAGCATTAACCAAACTTTGCGGATTTGCCTTATTTATGTTTACCTCATTCTTTCTTATCAGCCTTTTGTGAACTAACCTTTGTTTGCTTGTTACGACACCGTACCTATATACTCTCGTACTATTATCAATTAATTATGTTTGCTAAATATTATTATACTTATTATCGTCTACGTTTTCGCTGATCGAATAGTCTGATTCCGATCGTTCCCCGTGCCCTATACAAATACTTCAAATTAATGACAATTTATCGGATTCTGCATCGCTATTTTTGGGAACTAACTTTTCAGTTGTAATTTTTGAAGAAATGATTAATAAGGAATAGACCAATGGACTATCTATGCTGAGAATTATCTCCGAGAATAATATTATATTTAACTCTGCAAATTAAATAATAATGATAAAACTGGAACATTTAAGCTCTTGGTCATTGAAATCCTACGTAATGAAAAATAAGGACGTGCAACTTCGACGAGTTGAGCACATCTTAAATTGGTATTGAAACACCTTGAAATTACGCTCTTTTTTGACGTCCTCGAGTGTCTTACCTTTCGTCTTTTAACCGATTCCTCGTTCCTCGCCGTCTCTGGTTTCCTTCGTCAAAAGGATCTGTAAGGTAAGGAGAAAGAGAGAGTGGGGGAGAGAGAGAGAGAGAGCGGTGGGGGCTGGGGACGGGGCGGGGAGGAGGGAAGCCATTGTGCAGAGCGTAGGTGGAACAGGCGGTTATTTATCGATGGCTACGACTCTAGGAGATTTCGGCAGGGCGGGTGGTCCGTTTCTCTCCTGTATTATTCACGATCTCAGCGTGTACAAAAGCGCGACGTTCCACATTCACGATTGTGCGGCTGTGTGTGCGCAGTGCACGATCGATTAGTAAAACACACAAGTCGAAGGGACTCGAACCTGGCTTTACGCTCGATATACTCCTTTCTCAGTCACATATTTTTACATAATCGTTCGATGCTTCGACTGCATTAGGCTCCTCTTACCGATGACTCTACGCTTTTTATCGAGCCAATGGGATTATACGAATTATTCCTTACTTTTTTTTACCATCGATTTTTGTCTGCGATTCTTCGGAGACGTCTCTCCAAGTTCGGTGAAAATTAGTCATCTCATTTTTATATTCAACGAAACGATTATATGCAGTTTTTTATTGAACACTTGTAGAGAAAGTCAAAGTTTGGAAACTGAAGTGTAACTGAAGATGAGTATAGTTTATTTAACATTAATGCATTGCACATTTCCAATTCAAAATTTCGGTAAAATCGTAATAGTATCCGTTGCCAACGTGTCTCATCAATTATTATTTAGATCGCGACTAAAATTTCTCGATTGCCCGCAGAAAATCATATAAACCTCCTAACATCTCGATGACTCTTTGTAATGGTAATTCTTTTTAGGGTAAAACGTATTAAACGAAACATTATGTAACTTTATACCTTTTACAACAGTCCGGCGTAATAGTTGTTGCAAGGTTTATTGCACAATACCTCAAAAATGATGATTGTCAAGCGAGATAAGAACGCCAAGCTACTTAAATTGTTAATGGTCTATAGAATAAGGAAAAAATATATAAATCCCTCCAGATGAAGTTGAAGTTGAATACGAGCGAACATCGTTTTGCGAGCACTTCAGCTTGATCGAGCACGTGCATCACAAGTATTTTTTAACTGCAGTAGATCATCGAAACAGCAAAGAAGACATTGTAGAGTACAGTGGTGAAACGAGGACGCGAATGTATACTCGGTGAAAAAGGCGAAGGCGAAGACAAAGACAAGAGGTAGATAAGAAGTGATGCGTATCGGTAACGCGACATCGCAACATTGCAACACGGCGATATTAACATTTTGGTTTGGCGCCGCGTTGCAAAGGGAGCGCGATCTTGATAAGCCTTTGTGCAGGGTCTACATTGTGTGTACGTGGGTGCGTGCATCTGCAAAAAAAGACAGCGATGTCAGAGGGTCAGAGAGGCGCGAGCCATTCTTTTATTTCCTCGTACGAACCGAGACGCCGAGAGTCGAGCTCTGCCCATTTTGCCAAATATGGTCGTGAGCCTGGCGAATGCAACGCGAACGCGGAGGGAGGCTGCACGCGAATGGGAGATCGCACGTTTACGCCGCCGAGAGACAGAGATAAAGAGAGAGAGAGAGAGAGAGAGAGAGTGAGTGAGTGAGCGTGGAATTGCGTCGTCTTTCGAGCTACTGCCTAGAAATCCTTAGGGCGGACTTAACCGTTAACGATTTTACGAGCATTTCACACTTTCGGCAAATCCAGATGTGAGTATATGAATATATATTTGTTTTAAATCAGACAAAAATGTTAAAAAGCTGGACACATTATTCGAATGTTTTGAGGTTGTGGTCATTCTATTAAATGCTAATAAGATGGGTGAAAAAGCGTTACATGACAAAATAGTTATACTAGCAATTTTTAATTCAATTGTTTAATTTATTAATTTTTATTACTATTACGTGTCCTTTGACAGAATTTCCTAATGACACATGTTATTTTATCGAGTATAATTTATACGCAGGTATATTATGAAATGCATTAATTGTTAATAAAATATCTAAGAAATTTAGAGGGATTGAATGTTTAAAAAAGGTTTTGCATCGTTCGTAAAGGTCAACAACCAAAGACATAGTAAGGAAAATATCTCTCTAGCATATACGGCGATAATTTCATTTTTTTTCACTTTTCGTCTCCCTCGAAATTGTTTTTGAAATATCGCCTATATCTCGGTTTTATAACCTCTTCTCCTTAATTGCGCGTTGAAGGTAGTTTATAAGTCGAGTCAAAGCCTTGGGAAACGGACGTAACGTACATTAGATGCGAGAAGAGTAAAAGGTAACGATCAATTTCTTTACGTAGTCATACGAATACCAACACTAGCCGCGACGTTTCTCTTTCTCCATCTCCGCGTATTTATATTCGCTGCGAGATCCCTCACGAGTTCTATGCAATACAAATCCAATGTAATTATATAATTTTAACCAAAGCTGTTAGATAAATTATCGCTGCTCTATCCTATGTAATAATTATACATCTAAAAATGTAATTATCACTCGTAAATTATAACATGATATACGAGTTATTCATTAGAATTTAATTAATCGTGCGCCGCGATTTTGATTTTATACCTCGCCGTATTTGGTAAAGAATTTAAGATGGTTTTCGCATCTAGAAGACAAACAAAAAATCTCGTGATCTGGATGGCAGGCATATTTGAGAGTCCCTACTGTCGCAAGAAATTCAACGTATGACTGAGAAAGGCTCTCCCTCCCTCTCTCCCTCCCTCGCTCTCCCTCGCTCTTCCTCGTCCTCCCTCGTCCTCCCTCGCTCTCGGTCGTTCCTTTTGTCCTCGTTCACTAATACTCCATTTTATTATCCTCCTATATTACATTCTTTTCAATTTTATCTTTATTTTATTGAGTTAATTCGTTCTTAAATATCGATTCTCGCACAATTTATCGTAGCGTTCGATAAAGTCATCGATGATGTATGTAACTTTTAAGACGATTATCGTGCGCTACAGAATGCGCATCGTAATTTTTTAATCTCAATTTTATTTTTTAAATTCGCCACGATTTTAATTTAAACATCACGCCTCCAAAGATTCTAAAGTAATTAGTTTATTTATCTTTTCAGTTGTTTACAGATTACTTAAAAATGAACGCTATTTTGCAAATAAAAAGGAAAAGCATATATAAGCAAGGTTACATAAATAATAAAATAAATGATAAAGTTTAAACATGTTAATGTAGCCTCGATCGATAAAAGCCCACGATATACTCGCCGGTGCGCGAGTCGGTAATAATTTATCGAACGAAATTTCGAAAACTCGATGGTACGTCATGGAACTTAAAGTAGGAGGGCGGATGTTAATTATAATTATCGTGCCAAGGTCCTGCCTACTTGGTAATACAATGAATTCGGTAAAGGAGGCGTTCGGAAAGGCTTCCGTTCGCGGTTGCGTTTGGAATCGACATCGATACGAATTTCAGTGCATAGGATCCATTTTATTAAATTACCATATCCGACATTTAATTAATATCCTATTATACTTTGTTATTGGATAAAATATTTGAGTCTGGTTTCATAATTAAGTCATTTTTTGACTTAAATAATGTGTATTCTATTAATTTAATGGGCTATGACACTCAGATTGCAAAGATCTACCTATAAAATCTCAAAAGTTTTGAAAACTGATTATAAGAAAAATCTGAAAAGAATCACAGATACTGTTACAAAAAAAGAATAGCGTGACTGAGATTTTTACGAAACACATAATTGATAATTAATTATATGTAAATAACTATTTTTGGTCGGTAATATATAGGTATAAAACAATGATTTACGGCTGCCCAAAAATCCCGCTAATTTATCAATAAAAAAATTTAAAATATTCACAGAATATCTTCAAAAGAAACGCAACATCGTTACAAAACATTTTTTCGATAAATTGAATGCTTCGTTGAATAAAAAATCAATTTTTTTTTTAATTTTTGGGATTGACATCCCGTTAAAACAGAAATTTTAGTTGAAAACATTGTGGTTGCCCGAGGAAACACGAGTGTATAGAGATAATTTATTAAAATAATTAAGGCTAACATGATTTTCTTCTTCCCTTTGCAGTTGCAGTATTAAAGTTCCTTAATTTATCCAAACCTATTTTTTACAATAGAATCCCTATTTTCCAGATAAACAAACCACTCTAAAAAAGCATGTTTTTCTATAAATGAAAATGTTTATTTAAACAACGATCAAGCTCATACAGCTGTCTTGTCGAAAATATTAAAAGAATGATTTTTAAGATTTGAAAACAACTGCTATTGTAAATATCTTTATAATAAAAAATATATGCAGTAAAATAAAGTTAAAAATATCGATAATTTTAGGCACGACCGCTACACGAGAGATCCTTATTAAGAATAATGAAGATAAAATCCAAAATAACGATTTTAAAGAGTTAAACCCAGGTTGTAATGAAATTAACTACCAATTTTGATTTTAAAAGTTGTACGACGTTTCGTCTGCCAGGTTTTGCAGACCTCTTCAAATACAAATAATTGTCAAACAATTAGCACTGATCTTCCATTACTCGTAGACTTGACTCTACTCATCTACGAGTAATGGCAGATCAGTGCTAATTGTTTGACAATATTTGTACTTGAAGAGGTCTGCAAAACCTGGCAGACGAAACGTCGTACAACTTTTAAAATCAAAATTGGTTGTTAATTTCATTACAACCTGGGTTTAACCCTTTAAAATCGTTATTTTGGATTTTATCATGACCATGAAGGGTGTACATTCTAAAATATAATGAAGATAAATGAATTTATGCTTTGCAATCATCAGTTCACAATAATAACTATTTTAATAGTCATATTAAAAAAATCCGAAAAACCGATTTTTAAAAAGCAAAAATTAACTCATTCAGTTAAATTTGCATAAGTGCAGCTTAAGACGGCTTTAAAAACGCGTCGATTAAGCGAGAAAGAATAGAATCGAATCGGTTTGAAAGAACCAAAAAGACATTTTTTAAGAATTACATATTTCAAATCCCCGAATGTCAAAACATTGATAAAATATAAATTTAGAGAAAAATATTTTTTACTATTACAATGATGTCTTGATGAGGAAACGAAATCAAGAAATATTGGTTAGTATAAAATACGGAATCAAATATTTTCGAGTTCAAGATTAAAAACGACTTTTATTCATTGTTAGTGCACCGATTTAATAATAAAGAATAAATTTCTTCGAGCGATAGTTAAATGCTTAATTTCTTACCGGGGAGTCGTAATACCCTTTGTGTGGTTATAGATTCTCGTTAAATTACCAATCACTTGGATGTACGAAGAAAGAATCTTCGGTGACCGATGTGCACGATGAAAAACAATCAGAAAACCTAAAATCATATAAATATTGTTAATTAGTCGTAAGGTAAAAATAAGGAAAGGAAAACTCGTTCGTATAATATATAAATTAAAATGAACGAGGATCTTGGTATACGAACAATTTTTTTCTTTTTTCCACTCGAATGCAAGGCTTATCCCGCAGACTCGGGGCGAGCTGCGTAATCCGGTCGCATAATCGTCGTAAGCGCCGACTCGGCGCCACGCAATTTTGCAATGTCCATATATAGGGCCTACGTGAATCGGATTTTTACTTAAAAAAATGAGAGTATTTCTCCCGTTAGTTAAAGCTTTTCTTATTTTCCAAGTTATTATAAATAACGCATAAATAACGCATTTACATCCAAAATCTATAAGCCAGTTTTTCTCGCACTAACGGTATATCCAAATTTATGTTTGCATCACGATATTTGTAATTAAAGCCATGATTTAATGATTACTAAACTCGTATGTAAAGTTCGATACTCTTGCGTTTGCGTATACCAAGTAAAAAGTAGTGCAGAAAATAATATATTCTATGATAAAATTAAAATAAATGTATCTCTCGCAAACGTCAATTTAGCAATAATTGGATTATCCTTGTTTTACGTTCTTCAAATTATACGACTTCTAGGCTCGTATAAAGCCTTCTTTTTTGCGTCATAGCAATAAGTTACAGACTGATACGTAAATTTACGTTTTATACACAAAAATATTTTACTTAACTTTTTTTTTCTTTTTTTTATTCTCACGTACGCGTACGTTGATTACTTTTGATATAATATTTTGTAAGTTTATTATTATTATTAATATTATTTATTATTATAAATTACTCATTGTAATGTAAACCTTTATATTCTATTTTTACATGTAACTATTTTAAAATTTCTGTTATGGTAGAATGTATGGAAATCTTGTTTTCCTCTATTCACTGAGAAAAATATCCTATTAAAAATTACTATATTGTTTGGTAATGAAGAACTGTGAGAATAAGAAAATGATTATAGCTTATGAGTGATAAAAATGTATATATTTCTAATAAATCTGTAAGTAAATAATATTTTTAAGCTTACTATTATATGAGGTTCACAACTCCATTATAGTTATTTACAAATCAACTGGAACTACCTTTTTGAAAAGAGTGTTTAGTTCAGTA
Organism: Theocolax elegans; assembly: GCA_026168455.1. Classification (NCBI taxonomy): domain Eukaryota; kingdom Metazoa; phylum Arthropoda; class Insecta; order Hymenoptera; family Cerocephalidae; genus Theocolax; species Theocolax elegans. The sequence continues at coordinate 81,436,176 of CM047428.1, forward strand.
TTTGAAAACTGATGGACGTGTCACCTTATATCTGAATAACCGTTACTCTTCAGTTTTTAAGGTTAATATCGTATATGTTTAAAAACATTTCGATCTATATTCATCAAATCCTTCGAAAGAATCTGATTATTAGGGAAAACATTGATAGTCCTATAAATAATCCATAAATTATACTATATTTTACAGTGAAGTATCTGATACAAATAAAAATGTAATGGAAAAATTATTAACTTTCGAGATGTAGTGGTAGTTTAATTTTGTACAGTGTATTTTGTAAATGCTTTGTGCGGTTAGTGTGCAAATTCTGGTTTATGTGCGCGCGATAAGCAAACGATATATACTGGCTTTACTTAATCTAGACACACGCACGTGTACACTTGTAACGATAAAACTACGTTTACAATCGTATGTGTACAAATGAACAATGGATAAATCTAGCGAACAAACTTTTACATATATATGTATGCAGTGTAGATTTAGCGTAATGTGTGTTAGAATCCTAATTGCTTTACGCGATGATAAATTAACTTTTAGCTTACTTCATCAAATTATTAGCTAAATTTATTGTTACTTCTTTCTTTAGAAATACACTTTTAGTTTACTACTTATATATATTTATTAATAGTTTTTTATTATTACGTGCGCTTTCGTTGTAAAAGTCCGTTTGTTTTCATGTGTTTTATAGGTGAGTTGTGGAAACGACATACTTTCGATTTACTAATTAAGATAAACTTGAAATTAAGTAAGTATTTAACTTTTATTAATTTCTTTTTCTCTATAACATTAACAATCATTTAGAAATTTTAGAAAACAATTCGCAAATTCAAATACTTTGATATCTAAAAGTTTCTGATTAATTTAAAAAGTTTATTTTCACTTTTTCGTAAATTAAATTAAATAGTTAGCTTCAACCTCTGATCTAAATTATAAAGCTATTAATTTTCACTCCAAAAATACAATTCTTTTAAAAAATTGTATAGAACACATATTGTAATAAAGCTGGAGACAGCTTTAGGAATCGATGGATCGTAGCTAGTAATAAATTAAATTGAGATCGTACACCTAACCAGGAACAGTGACATTTTTATATGAATCTTTTGTAAAATATGTGCATAGTCAAAGTTTTGAAAGCACGCGTATAAAAGCATATGCGCAACCGAGAAATACAGTCACACGGGCGCTTTTAACTTTATTCCGAATGCAAAGTCTCGTTTTTAGCGTGTACGCGTGGGATTCGCGTGTTTATAAAGGGCGTGTCACTCAGATTTGGCGGCGTCAAGCAATTTTTTTACCGTTTTGATAAAATGCGCATTTAGTCGCGCTAGTATCCTTATCGCTTCGACATGGCATCTCGACCGTTTTAGATAAATCATCACTTGTCCAGTTTTATGAATTATTTATCAAAAATTATTCGTATACCTTTTGTTATTATTTGTCGCAGCGGAAATGTTTATTTAATTAATGGTTTATTGAATTGAATATGGAATTCTTTATTTTATTTAATGCTGTTAACCTACTTTATTTAAGTAATTTAATCCAATTATTGTTACCCATTAAATAACTGTTTGCGATACTTGTTTAACAACGCGAAAACAAGACTAAAGTATCCAGCTGTAATTATTTGACATCAGAGTCTCGCTGGAGGAAAGTGCAGAATCGTGCAACATAAATGCATCAGTAGGAGATTGAAGGACAAAGTCGTGCGACAACCTCATACGCGGCTTTGCAGTCTGACGTTGATACAAAGTCCAATAGAAATATCGATTGAAGGGTCGGCGTACCCTAATGCGTCTTCTCCAATGTTTTGCTCTTCCATTTGAATATCTCGAAAAACCCACAATAAATTTATTTTTATAGACCAACATTTCGTGGATTGTACATGTAATCGAATCAAACTCAAATAATATATTGCCTATTAAATCATGAAATTAATTTGTACATATTTAGGATTTATTAGTCTTTTTACTAGTGGCTTGTACAAACATACGAATTAATATTGCATTATCAAATTTCGTTAAAAAATACATTATCTTCATCTAAAAATAGGTGTTATATTTTATTTTTTATATACTCCTATTATAATTCTATATAGATATAGTAACTACTATATGATCTTATATAAATATAGTATTATTTAATTATTTAAAACAAAATGTTATAACATTTCTAAAAATATTATTCTTTTCTGATTGAAACTTATATAGCTAGTTATAGTTAGCTAATAAAATTAATGTATTTGTGTAATAAAAAACTATACATCTATATGAAAAATGTAATAAAACAAATTATTAAAATAGAAAAATAAAGGTTATTTCGTCAATTATCAATTAATATTGTTCATAATCTTCTGTTTCAAATATGCCAAGAATTTTTATTCATTATAAAAAATTTGTGTCTAATCAAATTGAATTTTTCTTCATCAACTGGCATAGGAAATTTTAGACGGTATCAATTATAAAAAATATAAAAAATTTTCTGTTTTACTTTTCTTTTTAAATTTTTTAGAAACATTTTCATCCAAAATACTATAATAAAGTTATTACATTGAACACATAATTATCAATGAATTGACAGCGATTTTTGTTCATAATAAGAAAATTCTGTTCAATTAGACTGAATTTTTTGCAACTGACATAAAAAAACTTTTGATGATATCAATTAAAAATATAAAAAATTATCTTTTTTGCTTTTCTTTGGATTTTTTAAAAATATTGTTAGTCCCACATTAGACTACTTTATAAGTAAACAAAATTTTAATAAAAATTACACTTTTTAGATAATAGTTTTTTTCTCAAAAACTAATACATGAAAGATTCTGAAATTTATGCAGCATAATATTATTATTATATTCAATTTCCACGATTTTTTAAATATATTTTATCAATTATTTTTAGAGATATGAACAGTCAAACATTTTGTACAAAATTATATAGTGCTTAATTGAGCTGAAATTAATAGGGATCGAAACTAACTTCCCAAAATTTCAAGTGGATTAAATGCTTTATATTGTTCTGAAAACCTACGATATAAAAACCCGTTTTTTCACATTTTAATTTTTTTAATCACAACTTATAGATAATATGAGAAATTAATTTTTTAAAATTGTTTTTAAAATAAAAAGTATTTGACGGATAAATAACCAAAGTCTTTTCCGGAATTTGGAAAATAAAAAGCAAACTACATACGCAAACTGAGCGATATACACACACCCACACACAGACACATACATCCTTACAGACATTTTCTAAAAACACGTGATTTCGACTCCTGACATGTTGAAACATTCTTTTAAACATGTATTTAGCGAGTGGAACAATTTTACTATTACAAAACTTCCTCTATATGAGGAAGCAAAATATTGTTTAATAGGAAGCTCAGTTTGAAGAAGAAGCGCATGTTTTGAAAAAGACTCAACTAGATGCAGAAAAAGGTACTGCAAATGAAACTTTATATTTAGATTTCTAATAGTAAGCTTTTATGCAACTTTCGTTGTGAGTGACGTTATTCCCACTTTCACTCATTTAAATTAATTTCATTTATATTTAAAGAAATGTGCTATCTATTGATGACAATAAATTTTAAATATTTAACATTTCTATAAACGATGTTGACCACGTTCCAGTAATTGACATTATTCTGTTGTTTGAAAAATGAAAAACATTAGTTTTATATTCTAATAAATACAAAGGATATGTATATTATTATAAAAAATAAAAAAACATAATGAGAAAAAATGGAAACAAATTTAAACGTTTGGAGAAATCATTTTAAGCGTTTCCGTACAATCTAGTTGTAGGCGTTCAGGCAAATGAGACGCGTAGATTATTTTCCAAATGAATCATCCACACATTGATTCACGCATCTTTTCTCGATTTCGCGTATCCTCGAAATAGAAGATGCGGTAATGGGACTAGGAAAATATTAAAATGTATGTAGCAACTGCGCAAAATGAGATAATATTTTGATACGTATTTATATATATATATATATATATATATATATGTAGATATAACGCAGAGTGTTTAATCCATTTGTCCGAACATCGAGGAAAAAATCTTATAATCTAAACCAATTAGAGACACGAATCCAAGTATAATTGTAGAATTGTATAATTATAAACGGGATCGTAATTCACGCTAAGATGCAAAAATGTAGAAGGTGCCTCCTCCGCGAGTAACGTTAACCGAGCAACGGCGTCGCGAACATTAGCCGGAAAAGGCCTGTGCATCAGCGAGTGCACTCGAAGACGTCGAAACGGCGCCAGCGTGACGCCGAAAACCAACTCTATTGTTTTTTGCCCTCGGTCGAGTGCAATGCACGCGCTAACAGTGTATAAAAATAAAATCGGCCGAGAGAGGGAAGTCGAGCAGCTTTTCCACGCTACGAAACTTGGATATTTATCTCGGCGACCTTCGACCCCCACGCAGTTTATTGATGACACAGAGCTTCGAACAACGCTGTTTCGTCAACCTGTTAACCAAACCCATTTGTTACTTTTTCCTTTATTGCTTTTTCTTTCCTAAAAGGATTTTTTTGACAATGTAACTAAATGGCCCAAGATTTTTAACCGGCTTACTTCCGAATCCATCATCTTTCTTTCACACATCTTAGAGTTTATGTTCAACCTGACTATTTTATGATATAATAAGTACAATAAATATTTAAATAGACCGATACGATGAACATTTTGTAGATTTACATTTAAAATTATTAAACTTACAATTTAATTAAAGGGCAAGCTGATGTTTACATTTTACTGATCGACTGATAGTAACGATTCCCGGTTTCTGCCGATAGATACAATCACCGCTGGGCAATGTATATTTAACAAGTGATTAGCACAAAAATATTCGTAAAAAATGATTGGGTAAAGTAGTTTACATTGTTGCAGCTTCGAAATCACGATAAACAATTGTGAGGTAATCGATCATCAAAAGTTTCTTCCTAAGAAAATATTCGAGGTAGGCGTAAAACGAGTAAATAATTCAATTGATCGTTTCGAAAAAGAAAGGTTATATTCGTACAGCTATACATAATAACAATAATAGATCAAACGGTATTGCGTGAGCGGTGATCGAAGTTGATATTGCTTTAAATTATAAATTCTAATTATCTCCCACATAACACGAGAGTTCGCGTACCTCGCGAATGTCCTTCTCGTCGATTGCATTCCTAATGTGCGGTAGAATTATAATGGAGGAATATCTTAAGAAGTAGGTGGAGTTCGATCAGAAGTTGCAAATTCCATTCGTAATTTCCACATCGAGTCAGTGACCCAGTGATCGAACTAACCAAGAATTTAGGTAAATCGTTGTCATTGAATTTCGATGGATGAACTCTGGGCGATATCAATTCGTTCAAACTATGTGAATCGCTCGTCGGTCGTCGGTTACATCCGGTGCACTCACTTTGATAATGGAAATTCTTTTTGTTACGAGGTTACTTCAATTTTTTATTATTCTGCTCCTAGTTGCAATATAGGTGCAGCATTCATTTTAAAATAGAACGATGTTTTTATTCGATAAAATATTGGGCAACGCAAAGATGCAGTATACGGTATATAAATAGACCTGTATTTCTTTCTTTACGAAACGTCACTTTTAATAGTTAAACTAATAGCTATACTAATTGCTTCAAATTTAAGAATAATTTTCTTACTATTCTTATATTATCTTTATTAAGTAGAATATCACATAGAATATGCTTTGTGATAAACATATAATTAACTAAAATTTCTAAATTTAAGGTGAAACTAGCTGAACCTCGGATATAAAGGGCTGTATTTGCGAATAAAATACAGACCAGTACAGGAATGTAGATTTAATTGTAAGTTACTGATAAACATTATACAAAAATAAATGTAAAATTAGTCAAAATTAGAGCGATTGACGATGCAACGTTAATTGGATAATAATTTTCAAATCTTTAACAATTGGCAATTTAATTTATAATTGAATTAATACAGATACATATACTAAGAAAATTTCACTCATGTTTATATAGGATAGAGTTATCAACATCAAAGTGAAATGAGAAAAGAGAAAAGAGAAAAGAGGAAAGAGAAAAAAGGTATAATGCACGTAATAGATTGAAAAAGTTGATTGCAATCGGAAATTGATAAGCGTTTCTGAAGTTAAGTGAGATCACCGCAAGATAATCGCAAAGTTTCCCGCGACCAAAATCATCCATGAGTCATACACTTGGCACACTCCTCTATGTTCCCACTTCGGTATGAAACCTTACAACATTCCGGAATCCACGTTTCCTACGATTTCCGATACGTTGATTCAACTCAATTGCTTCCTACTTCCTATCGCGTCTCTAGCGTTAATCTCGTCATAACCAACTCAAATATCCGGCTCTATTTGCTTTTCTCCTATATGAACTTGTCCCTACGTCTCAACGTATCTTCTTCTATTACTTTTTTTATTACGTATATACACAATTGTTTATTTGCAACTACCATTTTATATTATTCTCAATCTTAATCTATGAAATCATTACAAGTTGTGATCATTTAAATTGCTTTAAATGGTTTGCAATATAAATAATACGTATATAATTTTTCCGGTAGAAATTAATTTATGTGCGAAATGTTTATATTACTGGGAAATTATAAAGATATATAGCTTATTCTTCATGGAAATTTATTTAAAGGAATAAGCATAATTTTTAATTAATTACGTATTTAATACTCATGCCATCCTAAAATCTCAGTTTTTCAGCTTGACTTTGAACACTAATTACTTATTTCCATTTCTAAAATCTTATTGATGGAGAAGCTGATAGGAGAGGACCGAATAAAAAGTTGTTCGGACGCCGGGACTCGAACCGAGGATCCTCGAGTTGCCAGTCACGAGACTTACCCACTAAGCTGTTGTCCACAATTGCTTGCTGTAGTTGCATTCGTCTTGATATTTCGCGTTTCAGTTACCCGCGTTTTGACATTACGTACGTAACAACATCTATCGAATGGACAGTTTTGGATAAAAATCGTTTTATCAATGCTTTGGTTTATACTACGATTTGAAATGTATGGTATTGATTTTCTAATTTAGGAATCAAATTCACCAAAAATAAAACATGTTGAATATTGTGAATAGGTTCTACGTTTGACTTTAACTTACCCGATGAAAACCATTTTCAAAAGGTTAAAAATAGCTTCGAAAATGATAATAGTGGCGTGGAATAGCTCATTTCATTGTAATGAATGGGTGAAAATTGGTATTTACTTTCATCTATGTTTTCTCCAAATGTCTGTTTTATCTTAACAAATTGAATTCGTATTTGTCTCGATAATTTATTTATTAATTTATAAAAGCATTATTATGGAACATGTGTATTATCCGGTAGATTCCCTGGTAAGAATTGTTTCAAAGAATAATGTGCTGTATAGCCATTTACTCGGTATGTAAAATGGCTATAGTTTCTAGTAGGAGATGAAACGCTTTTTTCACATTATCGTCCATTTAATGGAGTGTCCGAAACCATTAAATATTTTAAGCAAATCTATCGGTGGCTTCTAAGTTGTGATTGGTCAAATTCGGTCGGTTTCTCAATTGCAGATATGGTTTGGCAGTTGTTTACTTTCTACGAATCACCGTTCAAAACATATATCGAGATTCAGGAACTTTTCTTAAAATCGAGCCGAATCTATCTTACAAGCCTTTTCATAGGCTAGAACGAGCCAGGCAACCTATTTCAGACCAAAATGCCGAGGAACCTATCTTTCTGGCTAGAAAATAGATTGATCTTGATAAAATAATGTTGTGAAAAGCGTTTCATCACGCGGATAAAAATGTTCACATTTTAAGCCCATTTTTTTTAAACAAGCTTGTTACTACTAAGAAAATGATGATTCCTACCAGGGTTATGACAACAATAATTTAGTTTACCATTTATTGTGCCATTAATTTAAAATTATACTTTCTGCCAATGATATGCATACTACAGTCAAGTACATACTATGTATTACCTAGCCAATGTTTCCGTGTTGTCTATAATTCCAAAAATGTTAATAAGGAAGCGTTTATTTTTATACTTTATGATTATAAACAGTTTGTTCAAGGTTTTCAACCGTGTTCTGCAAAAACTTATACCATTTGGAGGGAAGAGCAAGGTAAAAAGAGATTGAAAGTAAAAAAAGTTGGTGCAAAAATATTTTCTTTTTCTCGGAAGGGAGAGAGAGAGAGAGAGAGAGAGAGAGAGAGAGAGAGAGAGAGGGAAAGAGAGGCAGTGAAGGAGGGAAGGGGGGGAGGCGAGGGGGAAGGGTGCAGAGAAGGTAAACTCGAACCGTAAATCGTTGAAAAACGATAAAACTAATAACTCCTCTTGAATATCCTCTCTTCCTCCTATGTACGAATTTTCACGTTCCCTTAAAAAGTTCCTCGCGGATAATTTCACTCTCTTCGCTGTAGATCGTCTTTCACTTTCAAATTCTCTTCCGTAAGCTATTCCTCTCACTTTCCTGTTAACTTTCCTGGTTCAATGCAACCATGTAGGTATCGTCCTCGGCGTCGTCGTACCTCACTCTTTTTCGCGTTTTTCTTGCCCCTCGGGCTCTAATGTACAGTGCACACGCTTCTTGACGTTCGAAAGGGGGATCGCCTCGACCGACCGCCACCTCGAAGATCGTGTTTCCTCCTACCAACGTTGCACTTATGATTCTTCTCTTACTACCAAGTGAATCTAGGTAGCTACTCTTCTAATTGCTTCTTTTTAGTCGCCTCAAGCTAATGCAATTTATTTTCTTATACCCAATGAAGTAAGAAATTGTTTTTAAGGGGATGCCATACCAAATCAAGTATTCAAATTTACTGCCCTTTAATATATTGATAGAAAAATACTTTTTTTACAAGAATTAATATTTCACATTCAAATGTAAGCATAACTACGAGCACAATGCCCTTTGTTACGATGAAATCTATGATTGTGTAAAGATTATAATAATAATTAATATTTAGTATGTTTATCTGTTAATATTATCCAACAAAATATTGTCTTCAATAGAACCTTAAAGTTAAAGAATAACTTGAAAATGAGAATTTGTCCAGTAAAATGAGCAACATTTTTTTAATGATGACACGTTTTCATACGGCATTATCTGCTATATATGTATACTTCTTGGTACGTTTGTATATAAAAACTTCGAAGAATTTTGTAAAACTAGACCAATTTCATAATCGTAAATATTATTATTATTACTGCTAAACCTTTTTTAATACCAATATTATATTCTAAAAAGTCAATTTCTTAAATTAGACTTCATTGCGAAAAACTATTTATTTAAACTTAATAAAAATTAAAATTTGTAGATTGAATTTAAACACGACCACATATTCATAAAATAACCCTCATTACAAGGTAATAATTAAATATATTTTCAATTAACATTTTTTTAAACTAGTTACTAAACTACTTACTAATTCGAGAAATATTATTATTAAATTTATTGCAATTAAAATAGGATCGAATACCATATTTTTTAAAACATAGGTTTGTGAAATTCGATGTTGGATGTCAGTTTAACGTGAGTGAAATGCCACATTCGAAATATTCACACACGCTAAACCGACATCAAAAATTGAATTTCACGCATCACGTCTCAACAAATACAATATGAATATTTTCAAACAATTTTTGTGTGTCAGTTTTTAATGCTATGCATAAGATTTTCAAAAAAAGTTGATACATTCTTATATGTTCATTCATTTAGATTTTTATTTATAAAGGACTATGTTTATGGCCAAAATTTAGGTAAACATAAAAGATAAGTACTAAAATCAATTTTCACCGGAAATGTATTTCATAATTTTTAAAATGTTTGTTTAAAGCAGAAATAGAAACATTATAATAATTAAGCATTTCGTGAACGATAAAATTAACATTTCCGTACCTAGATGGACACGAGTAGTTTAAGTACCTAACGCAACTTCAGCACTCGAGCGATAATTTTTCACATAATTTTTATTAATTTCTAGAAGGTAAATATTCCAACTAAACCGTATTGAAAATGGTATAATTCATTTTAAATTTTATCATCGAGACATATTTATCCACATATTTATTCTGAATTGTTGTTGGGCACGAAACTCGTTTTCACCACCATAGCGTTGCATAAGAAAAATCCCAAGCGAGTCTTTATTTTTGCCAAGCTTTACAAACCAGTCTCAAAGAAGGAGAAAAAAATAATGAAAAGTAAAAATCTCCATAAACGCTCTCGAAACAAGAAAATTCCATCTCGATCATCGTTCCCTCGTACCGTCATATACTAATGTAAAAATTTTGTTATTATATATAAAAGATGCGACGCAAAGAGGTTTACCACACACGCACGCGTACGCACATTAGACAGGCGTCTTACGTGGAAGCTCGTAAAAGCTGTATAAGGACGATATACGTACGTATACGTGTAGGATATCAAAAATAAGAGCGGTTCGGACGTTGCATTATTAATCGGACAATCGATATTACAGACCGAGGGATCGCGTGCTCGATGGAAAGCTCGCGTACGCCGATGCCTTGACAAGGACGTACGCATTCCACTTCGCGCCTTGGTACGATCGATCATTCGCTTGCTCGTTATCGAGCTTGTGTAAATTTCTGTTTATTAGACGCACCTGCTTACTTTTTTTTGGTGGACTTATCGTTCTGATATATCAGCAAAGACACTCTACCCGGTCAAATCGAAGAAAAATTACCATTGTATCGACCGTTAAAAGAAAAAGAGAAACGACGCGTAGCTTTATCATTTTACCGATTGAATCTGGATTAGTTTAATTGCGTTTGTTATTTAATGCTAGCCTGACAATGTGTACATCATCTATTTAATAAGTTGAATAATAACGATTACCGTACAAATTTACTATAGAAAAAAAAACAATGTAATCATACATTTCAATTAAATCTTGAATTGAATATACTAACACTTTCTAATTTTAGTTGAATATTCAGTCTGCAGTCGAATATATATTCAATTTTTTATTTTTTCAGTCTAGGTATTTTGTTGTTCTGTGTTATTTATTACTCGGGAGTCTTAATGGATATTTTCCATACTGAAAATGGAAGGGTCATACCCTAAAGTATCCATTATTTTCTAATGATGTTGAAATATTGAGTTTTAAGCGCTTTCATTCGCAGTAAATAAGGAACTACTGAGTTCTCGTTTAAAATTTAGTACGCTCGAGTTTGATCGTACCCTCAGGGATCGTCGTAGCAGTTCTCGTCGTTCAACTTCCAATACCCAAACATGAATCTTTAAAATGTTTTACAATCGCTTCAACAAATCTGTAGATATGCACAAAATCAAATTTTATACTTTACAGAGTGCTAATTTTTCTTAGATATTAATAAACAATGTTCATTGAACTATCAGTCAAAATTAGATATTTGATGATGTTTAAATAGTGCAAGAGATTAAACAAAACGACATAATTGTACAAAGACATTTAGTTGATTCGGAAAGTAATACCCCGATCTTTTTTTTAATGTAAGGATAAAACACGTTTATTCGACGACATCTTCGGTTTATATTGCAAGTAAATGTTAGCATATTTTGCTACACCGTTCACCTTAGAATAATCTATCGTTTTGTTTTCATGGATTTCTACGTCCTCTCTTTCTCTCTCTCTCTCTCTCTCTCTCGGTGTGGCTGCCTATTTCAGGAGTAATCTCGATATTAGGCTCGTGGCTCACTCTGACCCTGTCTTTTCGAACACCCCGGAATTTTTGATTTTTCAAATTAACAACAAGGTTAATTCGCTGCTATTTAGTGTCGTCTACAGGAGGCCCACAGCGGCCTACCCATCACAATTCTTTGATACATTAAATAAATTTTTGCATACTTGTGACCAGGTAGTCATCACAGGCGACTTTAATATTAATATGTGTAGTAGGGACGGGGCGTCCGCCATGCTGGAGTCATACATAGCTTCACTTAACCTCTTCCTTATCAAATCGGAACCTACTCATCATGCGCATTTCACCAACCATTCATCTCATACCTGGTTGGATTTATTTATAACGCGTAATCCTCCGCCAGATTATTCTTATTTTAAGTCGTCAGTTCCTTTTGCAGCAGGACATGATTTTATTGTATTGACTTTTGACTTTACGAAACCGTTGTTGGCGGTAAAGAAAATCTGGTCACGGAACCTCGCTGCTATTGATCCGCCAGAGGCTGCTGCTCTTTTCTCCGTTACTCTAGATCACTTCTTAGCTCACTCTAACATTGCTACCGAGTCATCATCACCTTCAACCTCACACCCATCAACCTCGTCGTCTGGCCGCTCACCTTCTTCCTCTCAACTCACGTCAATGCCTTGTTCTTCAACCGCCGCTAATATCAACATCCTGATCTCAAGCTTGGTCTCAGCTACCCTACATACCTTTGACTCCCTCGCTCCCGCCAAACTCATCACCATCAAAAATATCAACAAATCATGGATCACACCTCATATTAAGCGTAATATTAAATCTCGTAACATGGCATATAAAAGATACTTGGCCACGGGCCTGAGCTCGGACTATCAGACGTACAGAGACTTGCGCAGTCTGGTTAGAAACGACATAGATTCTAATAAATTCTCGTACTATAACAATAAGATCAAATCAGCCTCTAACGCTGCTGATATGTGGAAGGAGCTCAGGACCATGGGCCTCGTATCTAAATCGTTTAAATCACCTCTAAGCATTTTTTCACCCGACCAGCTCAATATCCACTATGCTTCCATTTCATCTTCACCTATTCCTTTCACTCATACTCAATTTCAATCTCTCATTTCATCAGTAATTTCGCCCTCATCCTACCCATTAATTTCCTTCCACTTTACCCCTACCACATCGCATAAAGTCCTCACTACTATTTCAAAGGCCACCTCCAAGGCTACGGGGTATGATGGAATCTCTGTTCCAATGTTGAAATTATTATCTACTCAATTAGCTCCGCATCTTACAGATCTATTCAACTTATCTCTCTCAACGGGAGTTTTTCCGAAGCCTTGGACTAGGTCTCTCCTTTTTCCTCTTGCAAAGTCAAATAGGGTGGTATCGCCGTCGGATACTAGGCCTATTGCAAAGCTCTGCGAGGTCTCCAAAATCTTAGAGAAATTAGTTCACGAACAACTTACAGATTATCTTAATGGTAATAATCTAATTATAGAGAGACAGGCAGGCTTCCGCCGGGGGCATAGTACCCAGACGGCGTTGATCGGTGTATTGGACGATATTAGGAGAGCTATAGACAAGCGAATGATCACCATCTTAATTTTATTCGATTTCTCGAAAGCGTTTGACTCGGTGCCACATGACCTATTGCTCTGTAAATTACGCACCTTGGGTTGCTCGGACACGGTTCTTTCGTGGTTCTACTACTATCTGGTTGGACGTTCCCAATCAGTTGTGGATGAGCTGGGGGAGGGTTCGGCCTGGCTTGACACGTCTAGGGGGGTGCCGCAGGGCAGTGTCCTTGGCCCACTATTATTTTCTATTTTTATTAATGACCTCCCGCGGGTGTTAAAACATTCCAATCATATGATTTTCGCGGATGACACCCAAATCTATCACTCGTTCTACCCAACTGATTTTGCTCAGGGTGTACAAAAGATTTCGGAAGACGCTAATGCGATAAACAACTGGGCGAGATCAAATGGTCTAAATTTAAATGTTAAGAAGACGAAAGTGATGATTTTGGGAAGCCAGGCTTTCATCTCGCGCATTGACTTTGATTCTGCCCCGAAGGTTTCTATTGAGAATGAACTACTTAACTACGAATCTGAGGTCAAATCTTTGGGCATATGGATTACACCCACACTGGACTGGTCTCGTCAGGTCGCATCTGTGTCACAGCGAGTTCACGGAGTGCTTCACTCCCTAAGATTTTTTAAAAGAGCGCTTTCACGTCCAAACAGAAAGAGACTCGTCGAAGCTCTAATATTCCCGCATTTTGACTACGCCTGCGCTGTGTATCACGATCTGGATGCTACCAGAAATTTGAAACTTAAGCGTCTACTAAATGCGTGCGTTCGTTTTGTATGGGGTATTATTCCATGGCGGGAACATGTGACACCGTACCGGCTTAAGTTAGGTTGGCTGTCGGTCGAGCTTAGAAGATCCCTTTTTATTGCTTCATGTGCCTACAATATCATTTCCCATAATTCCCCTTCCTATATATCTAGTCATTTCATTATTCGTGACGCTTCATTTTCTGCCCGTTCTTCCTCACGTCTCCCTCCTTCATCCCTTTTTTATCTTCCTCCTCGGACAGAGGCTCTTAACAACTCATTTATTATCACTGCTTCTCGCCTCATCAACCTTCTTCCTTTCACAAACTTTGATCCTCTCCTCTTTAACTCTTTCAAAGCCTCACTCCTATCATATCTTACTGAGCTCGACCGTCAGACTTGGGAAGCGAGAGTGGTAAATGAGGGAATAGTCTGCCCTTCCCTGCCGGATCTTTGATATTCAAATTTTGAATGGATGTGTGTTTACTTTTATTTGTTCAATGCGATTTCTATTTCTGTATTTTGTATTTTTCAATTTTTATTTATGTATCTATCGCGTCTGTTATTACTTGCGAATATTTTTTATTTTTTTGTTATTGTTATTTTTTGTATAAAAATTTTAATATTGTTATTGTTACTTATTAGTTTTGTTTATATTATTTTATAAGTATTGCGGATCAGCATATTGTTAAAACTCATTAAGAGTTCATGTGTGTATTCGGGGTTTCACCCCAATTTACCCAAAATAAATCAAATCAAATCAAATCTCTCTCTCTCTCTCTCTCTCTCTCGGTCGGTCGGTCGGTTTCTCCGGCGCGTCTCCCTCGTTCTCTAATTACTCGAGTGTCAGTCTGTTTCACTCTCTAATTACTCGGTGCTCGAGCGAGGAATGCAATCCGGTTGTGGCCAGTAGCACGATTTACACAAATTGCACATGTGTGTCTGTACGCGCGCGCGCTTCCGAGGGACTCGGTATACGTATATACCCAGCCCAGACACGCACACACATTTTTAGTCTTGCTCTGCAAAGATTTTACACTCTCGCTTTTCTACCATTTTAATCTTCGAGCTTCCCTCTATATCGATATATCCGCGTGCACCCCTTTATCCACGCTTCTTAAATTATTACATAGTACACGTGCATTTTCAAATTATCGTGAATCTTCACTTGGCAATTGACGACTCTATGGCAAATTTTATCAATTATCATTTTACTCTTGCACATTTTTCTCCTTATTCTTCTTTTCATCGCTTAGAACTCTATCTCCATCTCTTATAGTTTCATATTATATTTTCCAAAGGAAAATTGCGGTGCTTAAAGTACATTCAATTTGTTACTTCCAACGGATTGCCATAATTCTTCCTCGGTTACGAAGAAATTAGAAATGCGTTACGATTATTTTCACAAATAATTTATGAATCGTACGTTCTACCTCTACCGACATAGTTTTGAAAAATTAATCCGGTGAATCGAATCATTTTTACGCTTATAAACTGGTTCATTTTCTAATCATTATCAATTTTACATTTATTACATTGATATTTTCCCAACTGTGACTCGCAAAGTTAGATTATTGTGTAATGCAAATAAGACTTTTATTTTACATTGAAAATATTATACATATGGTTTTCATTTGAGACAACTTCATATTCTTTAAATAACTGTAAATTCAGTTTTAAGCAAGCATAATCTATCAAACCTTTTTTTTGCTAATACCAATATTTTAGATTTATCTACGGATACATATACCTTAATTGTATCAAGATCTAGTGAATTTTTCACAAGGCTACTAAAGATTGTAAATGTCTTAGTTTTACTGGAGATCTGTACGCAACGTACGTATTATTTCCGTCAACGAATTATTGCTGTTATTTCCCTCTAATCTTGTAAACTCTTACTTCCAGCCAGACCAACTAAATGATAGTATATTAAAGAAGGATACGTCTAATCAAATATGCACTTTTTAGTATCTTATTTGTTGTTTTAAAATATACTAGCATAATCGATTATTAAACTTTAGGTGACATTAATTGCACTTTTGATAAATATACTATTGATTTTACTAGACTTCTGTAGAGGAATCATTTATTCTTATATGCCTATAACAATCAACATTTTCTAAATATTGACATTTACGCGAAATTATTGTAATAAATAGTTTTTACCGCGAAATCGTGAGAATAATGAACGTTATAACATCAATATAGATATTAATAGGTTTATATACACCGATAAAGAAAAATTAAGTTTATGTTTGAAATGTGTTTCCATATATGAATGAAAGAAGAACGAGCGAAGAGGTCGATCAAGGCGTGAAATAATGATTGGAATCATCTCTCGCGAAACCCGGAAGCATCGAGAACATCCTGCGTCTTGCAACGGTATATTCTTGCGAATCATTTTTTTTATTCTATGTGCTCGATAAAGCAGATCGACAACATGTTTTATACAAAGTTCGTCAATTTATTTTTCAAAGATTCTTCTTATCGTTTCTGTTAAAAGACGCAAAAGTGCTTTATTTCAACTTATTAATTTTCATCCGCTCTTTTTTTTTGTCAACTTTAAGACAACGATGCGTCAATTATAATTTGTGTCATCGTACACTATAAACCGTCAAGTGTAAAAATAGACGCTAGAATGTCTAAATTAACAAATTTAGACTTCACGAAATGCATAAAATGAGAGAGTTACTTTTTTGATACTAGGTTGATACTTGATTACTAGGTAAATTAAACTAATATTGTATTAATAGGTGTACTATTTATTGTTAATTATCACTATAACATTATTACATTTTACACAATAATATAAGTATAAAGTTTTATAAAATTGCAATTTCTAACGTCAATTTTTACACTTTAGAATTTAGAGTGTATAACTGTTTAATCGATGTCGTTGTGTGGCGATTTTCTTATTACAAGGTGTATAATTTAGCGGAAGAATAATGAATGATATTGCCTTTATTAAAGAATTAAAGCTTATTCTAGTTGCATAATTGTATCACTCATAAAAGAGAAATATTCTTCTACATAGCTTTCTCTAATATTTCTATTGTCATAAATCGGTACAAAAAATGGTTTTATACTTATTGAAAACGAAAGAGTTAATTGTGATAAAAGTATACATTTTTTTTATAAAATGAATCTGTATAATAAATATCAATTATGTAGGAAATGATTTTTCAACCGATTTTTTCCACAGTAACGGAAGGTAATTCCCATTTCCAAAAAATGCAGAGCAGTTTCGTAAAAATCTCCTGCGTCATTACGAGTCGAGCGTTAAACGCTCTGCATTTCTATATAGCAGTCGACGATAATACCTTATGAACGATCACCGATTTATGAAAATATTATTAATGATGCTTGCGTGATACGTAGAAAAGCAGAAAAAAGAAAGAATAAAAGAAGCTGAGATACTTTTGTGCAAGAAATTCAATGAAAATAGTATTATTTTAACAATGTACCCTAAGTGCACCGCTGATCGAGCTGATGCTACACTTTTTAAAAGGTAATTAAAAATTTTCGATACACGACGTATCGATCGATATATTATTTAAAAAAATAGTTGGTAGTCGGTCTGGAGATAACGTCATATGTATATATATATACATAGCTCGAGTGGAAATGTTTGGTAAAACATAGTCGACATAAGCCGACGGTAGACGAGACGTCGTCGTCAGTGTCACCGAGATCTATACGTCGAATCAGTCGATAAATTCGAAAAAATACGATCCTCTGTCCTGTAAGCTCCTCCCTCGTATGAGTAACAATAGCACGCTGCATCAAGATCAAAAACCCGATACAACCGAGCGTATATACATCTTACCTCTCTTTCCTTTTGGTGGGGAAACAGTCTCAAAGGTCGATTTCTAAAATAGAATTGCCTTATGCACCATTTCTGTATAGAGGTTGATGCGTCGAATCTATATACTCCTTCACTTATAACGGTACACTAGTGTTGGAAATCTGACATTCGATGTACATACATATGTGTGTGCGTGTGCGTGTGTGTGTGTAAATACGCTTAAGACGTGTCTAACTGTATCTTTTATGCAAGCTCTACATTCTTACGTGCTTAAAGCATTGTTAAGCGCTTACTGATATCGTTAAAAAATATTTCTGAATATGTACATAAAATAATTTCATGAGCTTATTCCTAATATATATATATATACACGCTAATGAACGTTTACTTGGAAGGCTTCGATACATCTTTCAAGTTAAAATTCAATCACAAATTATTAGAAAATACTAATAGTAGTATTTTTTAATAACCTATTAATAAAAAAAATAAAGCGCTTCAATCCGTATTGTGAAATTTATTTATATTATAAGTGTACATGATATTGTTAGTTTTTCCAACTTTTATCCTAACTTTTTTAGGAATTTCGAGAGTTGGACAACATCTTTAGAAATAATAATTTAATTAATTATTGTATTGGTCCATGATGAACAAATATTATAGAAATACAAAATATTTACGAGAAACTTGTCTTAACTTGCGTTACCAAGAAAATGATCAAACGCATCGATGTACTATTCTTTCTGAATCATACGCGTATTGTCTAAAGTTATATTTGCAATCATTTCTCTGAACTAAGAACAACGATATAATGCGAATAAGTCTAGAAAAATTAATAGGTGTTTTTCACATCGAATTACAGTCATTATTTGCAATGTCACTCTATAAATTAACATTTACGTTACGTGAAAGAGGATTTAAAATTTTGGCATGTCTTCAAGATTTGAAAAAAGTAAAAATATAAGAACGAATCGAAGTATAAAATTACGGGAGTTCCAATGCGAGAGTGACTAAGAATTTCGGTGCACGTCAGCTTCTCTCACCTCTCTCGCTCTCTTCTCGAGTAGAGTTGTAACCTGTTTGTCGTGTTTGCTTTACCTCTTACGTCTCCGTAAGTAAAAGACTCTTGGAAAATGTGATGTCACAAAATTACGTGAATTCTTCACTCCTTATTACTTTTGTTGTACGAACGCTTTACCGTTACTCGTACGCACTTTGGAATACCATCTTAGATTTTACTAATTATATTCCCCTTTACAAGAATTAAAAGAAAATCTCATTTCTCGTGTGTAGTTTTACGTCACTGAGAACAGTGAACATACGAGTTATACATTTATGTACAAAAAAAATCTTTTTAACCAAACAATTACGTTTTTTAATAGACAAGTTTTAATGTATTAATACGTATATATGTGTATAATACACTAGCGTAAATTTTGATCATCAATTTGGTGGTTTAAAATCTACCAAAATAACAAGTAATTGAGCATTATATATTTTTAAATAAAATTTTTGATTGCTCATATCTCTGAAATTAATTGGTCGAATGAACTGAACAAAAATGGTGGTAATAGAACATAATAGGTGCTGCATTGTGTGGAAAAATTTGGAACATTTCATCAAGTGCCTCGTGAGAAAACATAATAGTATAAAAGGGTTTTTTTCAATTTTCATTTCCTGGTAAAATATGCTTTTCAATACCAATAACTTTATTAAAGCATGTCAGAATATGTTTTCAAGTATTTACAATATCTAGTTCTTTGGTATATATAACACTTGAAAAATGCATTAATCTGTATGGAAACGCCTTAAAAAAGTTTTTAGAGCTTTTTTATTAATAATAACTTTTGTATTTAATTAGTGTGAAACATAAACAATAAGTTTAAATAAGTTGAATAATTTGGTAGAATTAACTTTTCATAATTTAAAATTAAATACTACTATATTAGTCGGTAACTTCAATTCTTATTGAAAACAACTTACTTTATTATTACCTCTATTCTTTATTCTTTGCATCGATGGTTGAGATCCTAAAATAATTAGTACCCCAAATAATGTTTCAATAGTGTGATTTAAATTTTTAATATTTTCTTAATCTTGTTATTAAATTAGTTTGCTATAAACAGTTTTAAAAGGTTAGATAATTTTTTTAGGATTAATTAAATTTTATTAGTCGGTAGGGCGTCGGGATCGTAATCTGCAGGTCCCAGGTATGATTCCCGGCCCCGGCCGATTGATACAAGCACCACAATGTATTTTCAACAAGATGCTTTATTCACGAAGACATCGTATGACCTCCGTCGCTGATTAGTACCGGTTTGGGAGCATAAAAAGAGCAACGTTAAAGTAATAAAAACAAAAAAAAAATTTTATATTAGCATATAATATATGTGAGCGATATATTATTTTGAGGAATCTGCGTGACAATACTTTTTTTAAATGTCTAAAATAATTAAAAATATGTAAAAGTTTAAGTCAATATGTAAAATAATATCATTTAAAAAATTAACACAATAAAGTAGCTAATTGGAGTAAAATGTCGATGTTACAGGTGATTTTATAATTCAACCACGAAGACTGAAATACTAACCTGAAATGGAGCGATACGAGGAAGAAGGCGGTGAAGATAGTGACAATGAGACAGATCCGGAACAGCTCATGAACGAGTGGCTCAGCGAACTCGACAGTCTCGCAGTGGTAAGTTTATATTCGTATTCGTACGTTATTCATTCCTACCGACTATTCGCTTCTCCGCAAAAATAAATTAAATAATTATCAGCAAATGTTGCGTTCTGCTTCTCGCAAATGCAATGTCGTCCACGATAAATAAATTGATTGATATTTATTGAAACGAAAACGTTTAATTTAAATTAGTGCCTATACGTTATGCTCTTGATAAATTAAAAATTAATATACAAAAGTTCATTACGAAGAGAGTAAATGCGTAATGATTCATTCCGCTATCATACTGGCTTCATTAGCAAAAATAATAAAGCTTTACTCTATAGCGGGAAATAAATAATCAGTGTATTTTTTATTTTCCTTTTAAAAATTCTTACGATATATTATTTTCTTTATTTCTTTGTTTACGAAACAGTTGATGCAAATAATGTATTACTATTGGTATACTAGATATGCAAATAGAGTATTTTTTATACAATGTAGTTAGATTACAATTTCGAAAAAATAAATTTCTTGACTATAGTTTCTTTTGAATAAGACAATTTCGATATGCATTGGAGAGAAAAGTGTCGGTTATACGCATAAAGCAATATCAAGACATATAAATATTAAATATGAATTTTTTTCATGTAAATTGTACCTTCTGCAAAGCATAAACGCATAGTTAAAGCTTTTAAAAGAGCAGCAGTAAATTTTCGCTCGTCATATTTCAAAGGAGCTTACATCTGCAGAGAGTATATAATATAAATCGTACTCTCTTTTTCTGGTTCTTATTATTTTGTACAATTACAAACGAAAATTCGCCGTCGCGAATAAATATCAAAGAGAAGTTGGAATTAAAAGAAAAGTAACAAAATAATGGCATAACGCGGATATGTAACGATGAATAAAACGAGGAGCCGTTTGAACATCGCCGCGTATCGCAGATTTCATAGGTTGAGGATGCGCAATTGGTGTCAATTGCCTCGCGTTCTAAATAATCCGTTGGAACAGCTGTTCCAGATACGCAAGACGTTATACGTATTTTCTTGTGGTCACAAATTATTTAACGCTTTTACACAGTGCAAACATCTTTTTATCTTTTTTGTCGATTACTACGTATTGTTGTGTTACGTGTACAATGTCAATTTTACGGTATTTTTTGTTGTTGTTGTATGGGTTATTAAAGTTTGTATAGGTTTAACTTTTTAAAGCGATGGTGAAAGAAAGGAAATTAATAATTGGAAAAATTATCGTTGGTTTGTTTGTTGTAGCTTTATGCAATCTCGTAATTGACATTGTTTTGCGCCTGCGTAATAACGGCTTATTGTTATTTTTTACGCTTTAGAGATATGTGTCGAATATCAAGGAGAATACAATTTTTATCTAATTGAACATTTAATATTTTTATTGGTGAAACAGTTGAGTGTAATAGAGTCACATTGTTACGATTAATCTTTACTACTTAGTAAGAGAAATTTTTGGGTATTAGATAACATACATTAAAAATCTACTTTTTAAATAAACATTAAATACTTTTATATGTAAAGGATGTACCTTTATTAACCTAAAAAATGTGAATTAAATATGTTACAAAAAATATTTTAGATTCCTGTCAAAAACCAAATAAGTATCATTTTCAACGTAACAATATTCTATTTAAAAAAAATGAATAACATTTTGCAGATAATTTTCAGTTTGAAAAGGTATATGCTAAACTCTTATTATTTTGAAAATTTGATAGCTCCTTGATAAAGTTATGTCACTAGTTGCTTGATCGAAAAATGAAATACTTAGGAATTGTTCACCATACCTTTTACACCACTTATTCTTATGCCATTCAGAATTGTTTAATAATCTTCTTATTAGCAAATAATACAGCGTTATGTCTTCTATTTATCAAATAAAGGAGAAGTAGATAAAAATAAAGAGTGATATCGTTTAACACGCACGAAGATACTAGCGAACACGTATAATCCGCATAAATTGCAGACGTGCCTCATAAACTCGCGGAATGTCCGGTATGCGAATACTCAGCAGGGCCTGTATTATCTTTAATGCGCTTAACAATAATAGATAATTTGATTGGACGATTTGTAGGTCACATTATACACATACATACATATTGGTGAAACCATGCAGTACTGTGTCCAATGATACGAGCCAGTCTGCAGCATCCATATACTTTAACAAATGTGTGTCGATCCAGCGACAATAACATTATCACAAATTACACAAATCACACTTAGGAATCTAGTTGATAGATGTACTATCTTGTAGTTTTCATTTTGGCGACATATTTATTCCGTATAATATAGTATTAATCGTATTTTATAATAATCGCGTGCTCCTGCTTAAGCGTTTCTTAAATTATTCCTACTATACCAAACTCAGAGTCTTGCATACTTATATCACCCCTACATAAATACAACAACCCATTTTCTAAGTATGCAGTACATTTTTTAACGTTTGCCGTTTATAATTGCCTTTTGTAAAATTAAACTTAGTATCATTTTTTTTATTTTTTGACTTTATATCGCACAAAGACCAATGAATATGTCTTCCAGCACTCTAATTAAGTGACCCACAAACTTTTAATTTTGTAGAATCGTATTATAAGTCCAATAAAAAATACTTTTTTTATTATAAATATTTCCAAATACTATGCGCGCGTATTTTTTTATTGTTTTTCATAAATATTTTAATTTTTACGCTTTAAACTTTTAAATATTAAGTGATCACGTGATGAAGATGCATCAAATGACATATCAATCTTGTTTTGGCTTCACTTCTAGGCCCATCTATTTTTATAAGAGAATCATATTATTTGATACTAAAATTGGAAAAAATCTGCTAATTTACCTATATTAATATCATATATATCACTTTTTCAAATTTGAATTTTTAGAATTTGTCTTCAAAATAATCTGTGATTTATAGTTTTATAGGTTAAAATATTCTAATACGGTTCATTCATAACAAAGTTAAATAATTTATATAGTTATTTAAAAATACCAATTTTTTAAAAAAGTAACAGGAATCTTTTCTATATATTGTTGCGTATGGAGAAGGTGATAGGAGAGGACCTAATAAAAAATTGCTGTAACCACTAGGCCACCGTCCGCGATTTCTTGTTGTAGTTGCATTCGTCTTGATATTTCGCGTTTCGGTCATCCTGCACCGTCCTCACACACGTGCCGATCCGTGCGTCGATGTTACGTACGTAACAATATATAAAATTTTAAGTATTATTTACTTTTTTGGGTGACTATATAGTTTGAAAATTTATAGTATTGTTAAAAATGTTGCCACACATAGAGTTCAAATATTCTTAATTAGCTTGAAAACTTATATTCTTTTATTTAGAAGTTATTACATGTTAACCATGTATCGGATTTATGTAAACATAAGTTGTCTGTACTTGTATAATAGGATGTCTGTTCGATGTCCGTTGGATGCAGTGTCTTGTAATATATTTCTGATAAATAAAGAAATAAATAAATTAATTAATTAACTAATTAATGGAAGGTTGAAAAAGTGATAGATAGTGCCTTGATAATCGAGTAATAGGTTTCTCATTGTTACAATTAAAATTGTAATTAAAGTGTTATTAATTAAAATCCAAAAAATTGTAACGCCGGAAATTCAAATGTGTAATAGACCTTGTGATGTTATTGTTATTTTGTTATTTTTATGTAAAGCTATGAAAATTTATATACGAATGATGCCATAAAAACTCAGTTGAAATTATAAAAAAAATTAATTTCCCATACTGAATCGATGAAATCGATGAAACGTTAGATAAAAAGTGAAATAAGAAGTGTAATAAAAGTATTTGACATTGGTGGAGGATCGGTCGTTAGCTAACGATCCGGCAAGTTATAAATTTGCGATGCATTCAACAAGTATACAAGTCGAGGTCGAAATCGCGCGCGCTGTCAGGTTTTCGCACTTGCACTTGGAGAGTGCAAGCAACGTTGGAGGTCGGTCAAGGCGCCCGTCGCGCCTCTACCGATCAATAGCCCGGCTGTACGCGGAACGGATAAAACATCTCTACCTATGTACGTGTGGTGGTAGGTTCGGGCCGGTGACCCCGCGACTCGCGACTCATGAGTTGATTCGATTTTCTCCTCGTGGGACCTCTTCTCATTTGCAAGCCTGCTTATACGCCTCGCTCCACCTCCCTACTGCCCTTGCTAATTATTATTTTGTCTGACTCAAATCTTTCCTCAAGCTCCGCATATGTGCGGTGTGTTTATGTTTTTTGGTTCTTAGGTACCAAAAGCTTTGAGCATTTATTACTTCTAGAATCCAACTATCTCACAGTATTTAAATATTAAAATAATTTATCGATTTATTTCCACAGTATAATGAGTACTTTGTACTTGTAGACTTTTACTTTCTATATTTTAGAATATTATAAATTTATTATCGAATTAATCGAAAACGTTATTTATTTTTTCATCAGGATTGTGGATCTTGAACATTTTTAATTCATTGTAAACACTATTACTATTTAATTGAAAATCAAATTGTTTAGTGCCGTTTTAAAATAAATCTATCTAAACGCAACAAAATAATTTAATTATCTTTATGGAAATTCATAATTTTAAATGCAAAATATTTGACTAATTAATTAAAACTAGATGATCAAGGCGCTGATGTTTGCATTTTTTCACTCCCTGACTTTATAACAACAACAACATTCACTCATTTCTATTTCGCCCATTTCGCCCATCGAGATCGAGATATTCACATAATTTCGCGATCGAGTTTCAATTCTCGAGATTCTCGAACGTTATTTTTATATTATGGATAATGAAGTTCCAAAATCATCACCGCATGAAACGTTTAATATGTATACGTTAGAAAATAATTGAATATGAATAAATAATTATCTAGAATATAAATAAACTATTTCATATGAGTAACCAGAATTATATTTGTTATCAAAATAAAAATGAGATTTACTTCGTTTGAAACGATAAACCGAGAATAACAACGAAACCGCGCGCGGTAAGCAATAAATATTTCTTATTATCCTTACCGCGATACCTTGCCCTACTTCTTCTCAAGTTTACGTAAGTTCTCTTATAAATGGTAAAAAATAAACGAAAACAATTACGAAGATGAAACGTTAATTCGACACGTACACAATTCATGTATCTCGTACGAAACACGTGAGTTAAAAAATCTCCCAAAATTAAAAAAAGTACATCGGTTGAATATACTATAAGAACATTAATGCTACTTAATTCTCGGAGCGATAAACGAATTTTCGCTGCAGCGATCGCACTCAGAATTTCAATCGAGTGCACAGTCTTTTTTGTATTTCAACGTCCGGATTAACGACGTATACGTAGTATGCAGTTAAGTCGATGCTTAAGCTCGCGCTGAACGATTACTAAAATGCACGCGCGCAGCCTTTCGAAGCTTTAAACTAACTTGATTCATTTTATTTTCATCCTTTCTTTATTGTCTATTGAGAAATCTTTTTCTTCAACACCTAACAATTATTATCAAATTGTGACGATCAATACGAATTGACGTACTCGATACACTACCTCTTGATTTCCCGCGAAAAAAAATTACATGTAATACACATATAAAAAATATGTGAACGACATGTTGTTTAAAACATGTATCATGCATGTATCTTGTGACCGAATCCCATATTAGAAATACACGTACATTCGTGTTTGGTTCGTGTGGGGTTGATGTTTTATACATGTGATATCTGCCAAATGTATAACGAATATGTATATTATAAGCGTGTGGTCACTTTCTTTTTTCAACCTTAACACTCGTGTAGCTTATGTGTAGATATTATAAATTTATTATCGAATTAATCGAAAACGTTATTTATTTTTTCATCAGGATTGTGGATCTTGAACATTTTTAATTCATTGTAAACACTATTACTATTTAATTGAAAATCAAATTGTTTAGTGCCGTTTTAAAATAAATCTATCTAAACGCAACAAAATAATTTAATTATCTTTATGGAAATTCATAATTTTAAATGCAAAATATTTGACTAATTAATTAAAACTAGATGATCAAGGCGCTGATGTTTGCATTTTTTCACTCCCTGACTTTATAACAACAACAACATTCACTCATTTCTATTTCGCCATTTCGCCCATCGAGATCGAGATATTCACATAATTTCGCGATCGAGTTTCAATTCTCGAGATTCTCGAACGTTATTTTTATATTATGGATAATGAAGTTCCAAAATCATCACCGCATGAAACGTTTAATATGTATCGTTAGAAAATAATTGAATATGAATAAATAATTATCTAGAATATAAATAAACTATTTCATATGAGTAACCAGAATTATATTTGTTATCAAAATAAAAATGAGATTTACTTGTCGTTTGAAACGATAAACCGAGAATAACAACGAAACCGCGCGCGGTAAGCAATAAATATTTCTTATTATCCTTACCGCGATACCTTGCCCTACTTCTTCTCAAGTTTACGTAAGTTCTCTTATAAATGGTAAAAAATAAACGAAAACAATTACGAAGATGAACGTTAATTCGACACGTACACAATTCATGTATCTCGTACGAAACACGTGAGTTAAAAAATCTCCCAAAATTAAAAAAAGTACATCGGTTGAATATACTATAAGAACATTAATGCTACTTAATTCTCGGAGCGATAAACGAATTTTCGCTGCAGCGATCGCACTCAGAATTTCAATCGAGTGCACAGTCTTTTTTGTATTTCAACGTCCGGATTAACGACGTATACGTAGTATGCAGTTAAGTCGATGCTTAAGCTCGCGCTGAACGATTACTAAAATGCACGCGCGCAGCCTTTCGAAGCTTTAAACTAACTTGATTCATTTTATTTTCATCCTTTCTTTATTGTCTATTGAGAAATCTTTTTCTTCAACACCTAACAATTATTATCAAATTGTGACGATCAATACGAATTGACGTACTCGATACACTACCTCTTGATTTCCCGCGAAAAAAAATTACATGTAATACACATATAAAAAATATGTGAACGACATGTTGTTTAAAACATGTATCATGCATGTATCTTGTGACCGAATCCCATATTAGAAATACACGTACATTCGTGTTTGGTTCGTGTGGGGTTGATGTTTTATACATGTGATATCTGCCAAATGTATAACGAATATGTATATTATAAGCGTGTGGTCACTTTCTTTTTTCAACCTTAACACTCGTGTAGCTTATGTGTAGATATTATAAATATTTAGTGTATCTGAGATGTTTATAGAGTGCACTCCATAAATATCTCAGGTACACTAAATATATTTACAATATCCACATGGAAGGTACACACAGGCGACACGTACAAAATGTAAAAATTTTATAAGGTACATGTAGGCTACGTGTACCTGAAAACATATAGTGTACATGTTTATTACATGTGTGACACATGAAATCATTTTTTTACGGGAATTGATAGATCGCTGCGTCTTTTGATCTCATACACTGCAACATTTTCTTGCACAGCCCCTACTTAAAAAATTCGTTCCTTCTCTCTCTCTTTCGCTGTCTTCGTTTCTCTTTTTCGCTATGTATCTCTTTTTTTAGGACAGTCCGATTGCGCGTATCTGAAAAAATAAAAAAGCAAAACACAAAGTATCGAAATATTTTTTTTTATATTTAAAAAAGTAAGAAAATGTATAAGATAACGGAAAAGAATTTATGGCAGCAAGAAAATTTTCGATACAGAAAATTTAAGGTTAATAGGTTATCAGACCTATAACCAAGTCGTATTATTAACACTGAAAGACTTTTATATTTTTAAAGACTTATCTGAGTAATCTGATATTGATCATCTTCATAATTTAGACCCGGTGCGTTAACTCCGTCGAAGAGATTTTATTAACATCCGCAGCGTCAGCGCAAACAAATTCTCAAAGTCCGTCACACTGAAGTTGCATCGATGCGAAGTCAAACGTTAAACTAAAGATGCAAGAATATGTTTATGTAACTTCGCATCGATGCAACTTCAGTGTGACGGACTTTGAGAATTTGTTTGCGCTGCCGCTGCGGATGTTAATAAAATCTCTTCGACGGAGTTAACTTACCAGGTCTAAATTATGAAGATGATCAATACCAGATTACTCAGATAAGTCTTTAAAAATATAAAAGTCTTTCAGTGTTAATAATACGACTTGGTTATAGGTCTGATAACCTATTAACCTTAAATTTTCTGTATCGAAAATTTTCTTGCTGCCATAAATTCTTTTCCGTTATCTTATACATTTTCTTACTTTTTTAAATATAAAAAAAAATATTTCGATACTTTGTGTTTTGCTTTTTTATTTTTTCAGATACGCGCAATCGGACTGTCCTAAAAAAAGAGATACATAGCGAAAAAGAGAAACGAAGACAGCGAAAGAGAGAGAGAAGGAACGAATTTTTTAAGTAGGGGCTGTGCAAGAAAATGTTGCAGTGTATGAGATCAAAAGACGCAGCGATCTATCAATTCCCGTAAAAAATGATTTCATGTGTCACACATGTAATAAACATGTACACTATATGTTTTCAGGTACACGTAGCCTACATGTACCTTATAAAATTTTTTACATTTTGTACGTGTCGCCTGTGTGTACCTTCCATGTGGATATTGTAAATATATTTAGTGTACCTGAGATATTTATGGAGTGCACTCTATAAACATCTCAGATACACTAAATATTTATAATATCTACACATAAGCTACACGAGTGTTAAGGTTGAAAAAAGAAAGTGACCACACGCTTATAATATACATATTCGTTATACATTTGGCAGATATCACATGTATAAAACATCAACCCCACACGAACCAAACACGAATGTACGTGTATTTCTAATATGGGATTCGGTCACAAGATACATGCATGATACATGTTTTAAACAACATGTCGTTCACATATTTTTTATATGTGTATTACATGTAATTTTTTTTACGCGGGTTCTTATTAAAACTTGGGTTCTTTATTCTTGCTCGATAAATATAGCAGCTTTTTAGACTTTCTGATACATATGTGCATACCAGTGTTGCATTTTAAATACATCTACTACATCGAATATACAAAAACTGTGAGTACGAATAAAGAGAGTCTACCGATAAACCAATATTATTAACAAAGTAAAAATTTAAATACTTTAATTATTTTAATAATTGCACATTATTGGTAATTTTATTCCAAACTCTTATCTTATTAATAAGATATCTGGTGATGGAAATGCATTACGCGTCGGTACAGTACCTACAGAAAATTTGTTAACGACGATACGGTGTTCTACCTTACCGACTGTCGCTTGCACCTCTGCTTTCTCACATTTCCGTAGTAGGGCATAACTTGTGAATATCACGTACGTTCGTCGTAGATCAATCTGCTGATTCAAAAATTAATTTTACATTTGAATAATAAAGGATATATCCATTCACTCATTTCAATCATTTTATAAAATATTTTCATTTTTTCTTATTTCTGATGTGAAATAAAAATTAATTTAGAAAAAATATAAGGTTTGGAAACATTGATCAAAATTATAATTATAAAATACACGTTTTATCTTATTTTATTTAAATAAAAATTGTATAGGATTATGTGTAAACGCGATGTGTAAACAATAAAAAATGGTAGTTACGATACATTTTGTCGTTTAGAAATACAAATGTTAACGTAAATAAAATAATAATCATATATAGCGAGATAGAAATAAAACTATGAAACTTGACATTATTACGGATGAGGAATGTTTGTTAAAATAATAGGTCGTCCGGTCGAGTTATAAATTGAGTATAACCGGTAAAATATCGAGAGAAAAGCACAACAGGAAAGGAAGTATAGTTTATTATTTTAAAAGTTCAGGTTGGTATATATAGGGTTATAAAGAAGCAAACTCAGGCGTTGGTAGACCTCGTAAAGGTTATACGCGGGCAGCGGAGAAGCGACTAGCGAGAGGTCGAACAGAAAATAGACAAACGGTATGTATAAGAAGAACTTCCGGTGGTGATTTGTATGCGGGCTTCGGTGTATCCGCATCCGCGCTACGGCTACAGAGCATTTTAATCGGCAAGGGTTTGAAACATCCGGTCTTTCATCTCGCTACACTTTTCATCTTAGACTTTGCTGACTTGTTCCTCGCGCTCAACGGGATACCTTTATATATACTTTATATATGCCATGTACAATTTCTGTTAACATATCAACTGCTGCTCCTTTTAAACGAGTATTAATTAACTATTTATTAATTATTTTAACATCAATTTTTACAATTAAAAATAAAGCCAATTTTAATAATTCTAGCCACAAAGAATTTCTTTGGAAGAAATAACCATCGATAACCGAAATAACCGAAACGAAATGTACTGCACGCGTATTTGTGTTATTAGTCAAGATCGTGAAACGTCGAGAAATAATATACTTATATTGATTTAAGAATAAAATTTACGCAATTTAGAACTCATACAAGACTCTCTCTATTGTACCGATGCGAACTACTATTAAATGCGATTATTTGTGAGTGCGATAAAATTATATTTAATGTAAATTGTTCCGTTAATTAAGTTTGCGCTCAAAAAATTAATGCAAAAAAGAAAATTGGTGAATGAACCAAACTTATAAAAATTGTTGAAAGTATGTATTGCGAAACATTAATGAGTAACTAATAAAGTACTATAATTAAGTAAATTTTTTTAGTATTTGAGTCAAAAAATATATACAACGAACAAATAATTAGTTAGAATTAAATAATAATTAATAGTTATTTTTACTTCAAAATGTGCTGTAAAATTAATTAATTTTGTATTAAAATTAATGTTCATTTACATGACTTTTACCTTACACCATGAAATATTTTTAATGTATCTGCTTGAAATTTTGCTTCCATTACTTGTACATTATTTTTAATGTACATTTTTTTAACAGTGTATATGTATGGAACTGTGTAGATAATGTGTAATAGTATTAGTGAAATAACTCGGCTAATTTTCCAGTGATTTGACTGAAATTCATGGCGTACATATCTCGCCCATAAATACGGAATCATGTGGTCCAATTAGCACGTTTGTGCATATCTGAAATATACAATATGAAAAATGCCGTTATTAAAATATGAACACAATATATTTAGACAAAATTTAAATCTCAAAATTACAAAACACTTTTACATTATATAGTTTGTCATAACAATAAATTTTTCAAGTTTGAACAGATGGTAACAATGAATGTCTAATTTATGATTCTCAATATTTAATTAAACTAACATCAAAGATAAATTTACTATTAAAGTAAATGATTTTAGTTTGAACTATTCAGTAATTTCGATACAACTTAAATATTGTTTGTAATGAGATTAAATACATTCTATAAAATTATGTAAATGTAGTAAAATTATTATAACTAACCTTTTCATGGAATATAGGTATATTTTCTAGATTAGTTAATAGATGTTGATTTTCCTAAAACATTAGTAAAGGAACTGCTCAGAGTAATACTGTAGATAGAAAATTTTGCTGCGGAAAAAATAAAATCTCTATAAATTAACGCACAACTATCTCATAATTTAAACTGACAGTCATTCTGAACTGTTAATCGAAATATCATTTCGAAAGTTTCGTAAACGTATGCACGCGTGTCTCCTTAAATCAGTACGTAGATACATTAAAATTCGTCAAAGTAAAATGAAGTAATAAGCTTCTTGAAATGGGCTGAAGATTGAGCAGCTACGGAATACGTGTGCGTATATGTGTTTACAGCCTACTAACCCGTACGGCGAGTCTTACGCGCGGAGCACGCTAAATTCGTAAATACATCTAATGCAACCAAATTCGTGGCCGACTGTATGCGCGTGATTATATCGATTACTAGGATCTATAGAAACGCTACACATCCTAGTAAGATGTATACAAATTCTCCATATCGTCGACCGTCCACTTGAAAATCGAGACCAACGTCTTCGAAACGCGTAGTACACAAACTCCAGCAGAAAGAAATATATACGAAGTAAACACAAGCTGCGATTAAGTGCAGTGCATCTAATACCCGCGGTGTCGGATTGCCGAAACTCGATGTGTCGTTGATCGCGCGCGCCCGGGCCAACTTCTTCTCTCTCTCTCTCTCTCTCTCTCTTTCTCTCTCTCTCGCTCTCTCTACCTACATACTCTTTCTATGGTTCTTCCAAATTATCTATATTATTTTCCATTTATTCTATTAATTTCTCCGACACGTAAGACTCGCCACACGGGTTATAAGGCTGTAAAATCTTTTACGCACTATGGTATATATGATACGTTAGCGCGATTAGAGGAAAAATATTATTGTGAATGGATTAGTTATGCCTTGGACGCTCGCTGCGCTCGCGACCGCGGCCCAACTACTATCCATTCACAATGATATTTTCCCTCTGATCGCATTAACGTATCATATATACCAAAGTACATAAATAACTAATTTGTATCCCATTTATAAAAAGTAACGCAAACTCGAAATTCAGGTAGTCGGTCATATCTTAGGGTGCACTCGAGTGTTCGCCCTCGGGGCAGCTGCAATTTTTGGAAGGATTTTTCATCTGTACATTATACCGATATCTTGGTTGGTAAGTCGATACTCACTTCCGTGTCTTTCCTCCGTACGTGCTACATGTTTTCTCTTTCTCTTTCCTCAATAGGCCATACGTACCGTTAATATATCGATTCCCTTAATTTTTTCGTAGCTGCTTGTAACCCTTTTTGCAAACTCCAAATTGTATATATATGTACACATATGTGCAGATGTTGCACTTTTTTACCTTATGTAAGATGATCCCATTAATATATAGATTTTATTATTACAGCCGTTTGTATGTATATCAGATTTTTATTGTACTTGAAATTTATCGCGGGTTCTGAATAATATACTTTTCAATTTATTCAGTAATTTTTTATCTACTGCACAATATATATATATATATATATATATACTCATAATTGATTCGCCGAATCGAAAAATTGTGTCAAACTATTCTGCAAGTTTTTATTTAAAGGAAATCTAGTTTTTCACTTAGAAAATAAACTTTTTAATTATTTTGATTATTTGCAAATTACTACTCGTGATGAAAGTAATACTTAAACATATATAAATAATTTAATTCTAACTTTAAAACATTTGGTATTAATTATAAACGTAACTCGTTGCTGAATTAATTTTACATTGAATAGGTACAAAAGATAAATATTTTTACGAATTAATGTTGGATTTGGGATTTTTCGGTGTATTTCTATTACATTTGTCATTTTATACGATTTTTAATGCATTCTGATGGTTTGTAGTTGGAAATTTAAAATTGTCAAATTTAGTTGATATCCAGCAATGAAAAATTCAGATACATTAATATTTCCTTATTGAGCATTATGTATTACAAAAATAATTTATTGGTTTTTTTATAAATTAGCTGTCGTCGACACATACGTAGATACATTAAAATTCGTCAAAGTAAAATGAAGTAATAAGCTTCTTGAAATGGGCTGAAGATTGAGCAGCTACGGAATACGTGTGCGTATATGTGTTTACAGCCTACTAACCCGTACGGCGAGTCTTACGCGCGGAGCACGCTAAATTCGTAAATACATCTAATGAAACCAAATTCGTGGCCGACTGTATGCGCGTGATTATATCGATTACTAGGATCTATAGAAACGCTACACATCCTAGTAAGATGTATACAAATTCTCCATATCGTCGACCGTCCACTTGAAAATCGAGACCAACGTCTTCGAAACGCGTAGTACAAACTCCAGCAGAAAGAAATATATACGAAAGTAAACACAAGCTGCGATTAAGTGCAGTGCATCTAATACCCGCGGTGTCGGATTGCCGAAACTCGATGTGTCGTTGATCGCGCGCGCCCGGGCCAACTTCTTCTCTCTCTCTCTTCTCTTCTCTTTCTCTCTCTCTCGCTCTCTCTACCTACATACTCTTTTCTATGGTTCTTCCAAATTATCTATATTATTTTCCATTTATTTCTATTAATTTCTCCGACACGTAAGACTCGCCACACGGGTTATAAGGCTGTAAAATCTTTTACGCACTATGGTATATATGATACGTTAGCGCGATTAGAGGAAAAATATTATTGTGAATGGATTAGTTATGCCTTGGACGCTCGCTGCGCTCGCGACCGCGGCCCAACTACTATCCATTCACAATGATATTTTCCCTCTGATCGCATTAACGTATCATATATACCAAAGTACATAAATAACTAATTTGTATCCCATTTATAAAAAGTAACGCAAACTCGAAATTCAGGTAGTCGGTCATATCTTAGGGTGCA
This sequence comes from Theocolax elegans, assembly GCA_026168455.1. Taxonomy (NCBI): domain Eukaryota; kingdom Metazoa; phylum Arthropoda; class Insecta; order Hymenoptera; family Cerocephalidae; genus Theocolax; species Theocolax elegans. The sequence continues at coordinate 81,470,950 of CM047428.1, forward strand.
CTCGAGTGTTCGCCCTCGGGGCAGCTGCAATTTTTGGAAGGATTTTTCATCTGTACATTATACCGATATCTTGGTTGGTAAGTCGATACTCACTTCCGTGTCTTTCCTCCGTACGTGCTACATGTTTTCTCTTTCTCTTTCCTCAATAGGCCATACGTACCGTTAATATATCGATTCCCTTAATTTTTTCGTAGCTGCTTGTAACCCTTTTTGCAAACTCCAAATTGTATATATATGTACACATATGTGCAGATGTTGCACTTTTTTTACCTTATGTAAGATGATCCCATTAATATATAGATTTTATTATTACAGCCGTTTGTATGTATATCAGATTTTTATTGTACTTGAAATTTATCGCGGGTTCTGAATAATATACTTTTCAATTTATTCAGTAATTTTTTATCTACTGCACAATATATATATATATATATACTCATAATTGATTCGCCGAATCGAAAAATTGTGTCAAACTATTCTGCAAGTTTTTATTTAAAGGAAATCTAGTTTTTCACTTAGAAAATAAACTTTTTAATTATTTTGATTATTTGCAAATTACTACTCGTGATGAAAGTAATACTTAAACATATATAAATAATTTAATTCTAACTTTAAAACATTTGGTATTAATTATAAACGTAACTCGTTGCTGAATTAATTTTACATTGAATAGGTACAAAAGATAAATATTTTTACGAATTAATGTTGGATTTGGGATTTTTCGGTGTATTTCTATTACATTTGTCATTTTATACGATTTTTAATGCATTCTGATGGTTTGTAGTTGGAAATTTAAAATTGTCAAATTTAGTTGATATCCAGCAATGAAAAATTCAGATACATTAATATTTCCTTATTGAGCATTATGTATTACAAAAATAATTTATTGGTTTTTTTATAAATTAGCTGTCGTCGACACATACCTATATACACAAGAAATATATGAAGGATACGTGAAACCGTAAACTATGATTAGTAATAAGGTAATATTTAATAACCTATCGGTTACAAGAGTAGCTTGGTAATTAACATAATTTTGTCTATAATAATAATTAGGTACAGGATCATTAACTAATACATAATCGTTAAATGGCCGAGATATGCGGCATTATATATCTGTACGTTTTAATACAAACTATTTCAAATCTTTTTATAATTTTTGTAGCTAATTTTGTTTTACTTTTTACTAGCATAAAAAAATATCTAAAAAGAAAAATATGTTGAATGTTTTTAAAATTTAGTTTTAATAGAAAATTAAATTTAATTATAGTGATTGCAGTAACTTATATAGAGTGTCACAAAACGATAAGCACACGCACTTACTCGAGTTCAATGACATAATAAAAAAATCAAAATGTGTATAAAATGGTATTTATGGAAAAAGGAAAAGTCAAAGTGAAACGAGTATAAAATACTGATTAATTAGTGTTACGATACAATTAGCAAAATATCATCAGCTGCGCGAACGTCGTATAGAGGACACGTAATAAATTTTGATTGCAAGGTCAGTCGGGTGCGCTTTTGGTCTACCATCTGTCGCGAGATTTGCAGGCGTCGAAACGCGAGCGAGTCTCCGTACGCTTGGATAAAATGAAAATGTACCTCTATACATTGTATGTATATATCTATCCGAAGACGTTTACAAACGCGTAGAGGTATCGTCGAACACCTTGCCAGGTCATCTTTTGTGTATTTATACCTACGCATATGTATCTATAAATTCACGTGCTAGCTTTCGTGGATATACCTGGAGTTGTTTAACCATCGTTTCCTGCAGCTGACCAATTTCTTTACGCACGACGTATCTCTTTTAAGAGGTTGAGCGCTTTTCCATATTGGGTTTCCTTTTTCCTCGATAACTTCCACAATAAGTTTATTTTCTATTATACGAGCCGCCACGCGACCGAATATCCTCAGTTTAACGCAGTACACTGATTTTCCACCTTTTACTCGCCGTACTATAGTACGATACATTTTAGTTGTTGTAATAAAATATATGTACCTTCCATGCACATATTTTGCTTTCACATCGGTGATTCATTTTACCGATATCCAAGATTAAATTAAATGTGTATACACACTTTTATTTATTGATCTAATAAATTTATTATACATGTAATTATAACTGGTACACTACAAATCAAAAGGCGCGATAGCGCCTGGACGCAAGTATGCAGGCGCGTAAAAGCCCTTATTATACAGCTAACTAACCCCTCAGATTTTTTATATTTTCGTAAATTTAAAATTATACTATCTATTTATGCAATGACAAATTTCACATCTATTTTTTATATAAGTTTTCACTTTACAATAAATCCGGTTTGAATTCATAATTATTTAATTACTTTAAAATTATAGTTAATCTTATGAAAAAAAAGAATTTAATGTCTATAATCGATAGAAGGCATCAAACCATCAAACTCTTAACTGGAGAGGAAAATAAAGGAAAACAAACGCACACCTACCGTATCGTTCAGGTGTCTTTTGCCTCTTCCCCAAAAAGACGCACAAAAAAAGGGAAAAAGGAAAGGAAAAAGAAAAAGAACGAAGAACGAAGATATGATTAGAAGCGAAGCTAGTCCACGTCCACGTCTCTCGTACACAGAGAACCTTTCGCTTCTTTTCAATTTACACCTACATCCGAAAAGGTGAAAAGGTTCTTCTATACACCCGGGAAATGTATAGACACGCACGGTGCTGCTGCTACACACGTACAAACGCACATATAAAAGTTCGGAGACAGGTTGGACCCGCGGTGCACACCCGCTTCCCTTTTTCTGAGGCCCCCCGACAGATTATCGAACACAGGTATATATATATATGTATGTATGTAAGTATATATGTATATGTATATAGGTATATAAGTTGCAGCTGCTCGGTCGAGTGGCGCGTGTATATCCTGAGGAAAAAAAATAAATTTGTGAGGAAAAGAAAAAGGAGAAGGCAAGCAGCACGTGTTCCTTGGACAGGGCAGGTGGCCGATGGGCGCGCGCGAACGAACCTCTCGGAGGGAGAGAGGGTACGTACCACGTGCCCGATTTTCTGATTTCTCGCCCTCGCTCTGTAAGTATATTGCGTGCGCCGAGATTTTTTCTTCGGGAGAAGCTAAAAAGAGGATAACGTACGTGGCGCGTGCAAACGATCTTTTCTGAGTTATACCGATATTTCGTTTTATTTTCCATTATTTCTTCACTCTCTTATTCGAACTTATTTTTATTCTTTGTTACACATACCCGTGAATCATAATTTCCCTTTTAATGATACTTTGAAGTTTTAAACATTATTATCATAATCATCAGTTAGTTGAAAAATAATATTTTTATATCAGAAATTAAAAAGGTGATATAAAAAATGAACAGTGTTCTTAAATAAAAAAAATGTTCGTGATGTTTCTGTTTTCTAACAATGCATGTAATCCGTAATAACTAAATAACTAAGCAGTAAATTATGAACATTCAACAGAAATACGCAAAATAAAACCAAAAAGGAGATTATGGAATCTCTCTCCGGTCGGTATTCAGCCTCGCGTGCGGAAAAAAAACACCGAACGAACGTGCCGAGAGATGCACTTACGTATAAAACTAAAATAAAAAGTAAATAGAAAAGGTTGGAAAAAGAGGCACGGTAAGAATATACCTATATATGTATATACGTACACGTTACAACAGTTGACAAGGATACAGGGATGAGCAGGTGGTTGAAGCGGTGACGACGACCGGTTCTTTTTTTCCTGCTTCGCGCAATGATTTGAGTCGGTTAATAAGCCGTAATAACGAGAGTACGCGCGTGCTGCCCGTCCGACTTGGATTTTTGACATAAATCTTAAATCCAGTCTCGTGTTTTTTTATTAAAAAAAAATCGTCACGAGAGAGATTTTTACTTCTGCCTGGAGAATACGAAATTGGTAGGGGACAGGTGTGCGCGTATGTATGTCGACGTAGCCCACTGCACGAGATGAAACTTTGCTAATGTCAAGTTAAAATATGCGAGTATCGCGGCGAGTTAATTAAATTACTTTATATTACCTCGGAGTTTTACGTGCCTCCCTCCCCGCCGCCCATTTTTTTTTACCGTGGGCAACATAAATATAAACACGCGAGTGATTTGTTACCTCAGTGACAAACTGGTGTGTAATGTTATAATTTTTACGCTACGGTAGTATCATCCTTACTTTTTTAGCGTTACTAAGTATCACGGTGTAAATGAAGTAATTAATTAGATTCTTTTATATCATTGATGTAGCGAATTTGATTAACTTGGGAAACGAAATCCTCTTTAATTATGCAGTATACTAATCAAATAAGTGTAAAATCTAAATTTTATGCAAAAAAATAAATAATAATGCATTTATGGACATTAAATTAAATATATATTTATTTAAATGAAGCTAATTTTTATAAAGTAAAACACATTATTTAAATCTTCCAATCTATTTTTTATTATTTCGCGTAGAAAAAATTTCATGCGAAAATCATGGCATCGTGAAAAAAATCGTGGTTATAATGAGCAGAATCCATGATTATGCTATTTTTCTGCCACAAAAATTATTTAATTTTTAATACAAAATTATGTTATTGTTTATGTTAATGTTTTATTTTTAGGTTATAAAATTAATGGAAGTTTGTTACATAAGTTTTTTAAACTTAACCTGAATTTAACACATCGACATAAACAATATAAATAGTTGAGTATGGTAGAGCAAGACTTCGGAGTAGAATAAGTATAGGAGTTTCAACTCTTCGGAGAGATATTATTTTTTTATAATTCGAAATAAATTAAGTGCCATAATTTTGCAAGTAAATATTTTGTCATGATATTCACATGAAATTTTTTCCACGCGCATATTTATTTATTAATCTCAACTTAATTAAATATAAGCTAATAAATATTATATTAATATTATGTAAATTTTTGTTTGCCGTAATGTAGATTTTCTTAACTGTAACGTATACAGATGCGTTTCACTTTCTCCCCAATTTGATTTACTGTTTACTTTAAAGACGATAAAACTCACATTATTACAATTGATCTGTTTATCGCATCGTAAAATTTGTCGAAAAGGTACGAGTAAATCACAGATAATTTTGCTTAGAGTATAAAAAAAAGAAAGATCGATGCAACTTTAAGAGGCAACAACGGCAAATGTAAAAAAAGAAGCTCAAGGGCAATAAACGCTCGAATGATTCGAAATCAACGTGGACTCGAAATTATGAAGACGTCTACGATAATTGCCGGTGTAGAAGCCAGGAATAAACTCTCCTCGGTCGATTGTACAGCGTCATCCAGTAAAGCAAAATTTCCAAAAAAAAGAGACTTTCCTTTAAACGCTTATAACTTCTGACCTATCTAATATTGACATTCAAACCAAAGTTTACTGAAAAGCTGAGATAAAATAGATACATTTTAAAAAAAAGTACGTTCAAATCCGTTAAAATGGAGCAGAGTTATAGCCGAATTAAGAATTTAAAGAAATTTAGCTTAAAAAAATCAATAAAATTTGTACTGCTCAATTTTTGTTTAAAATTGCTTCTAATTCTTAATTTAGTTATAACTCTGCTCCATTTTAATGGATTTGAACGTACTTTTTTTTAAAATCTATCTATTTTATCTCAGCTTTTCAGTAAACTTTGGTTTAAATGTCAATATTAGATAGGTCAGAAGTTATAAGCGTTTAAAGTGAAGTCTCTTTTCTTCGGAAATTTTGCTTTAACAGCGTATAACTTTTGTAAAAACGATTGTTAGAGTCTGCGGCTCTGGCTTTTTTCATATTTTTATATTAGAAAACGTTTTTACGAGACCGGCGTGTCTTTTTCTCTTGCTCACCTTCCAGTCGTAAAAACATCCTGAAAACGTGAACAAATTCAGCCCCTACCTTGGTCCATCGAAGGAAGAGATAGAGAGAGAGAGAGAGAGAGAGAGAGAGAGAGAGAGAGAGAGAGAGAGAGCGAGGCAGAAGGAGACACACGCGAGGGTTTCCGAGGATAATAGGAGACTCGAGAGTTGCACCTTGTATCCCTTTTTTCTGGCTCGCGACCTGCGGATTCGCTTCAATGGTACAAAAACGCATCGGGGGTGCCATTTCTTCTTGCTGACTAAGCCACTTTATTCTTCTAAGCGATGCTGCCTACTATTCCTTTTTTTTCTTTTTTTTTAATTTTCTTTTGTTGCGCGATTGTAATCTATAGATATCGTTTAATTTACTCGATAGCAATTTTCAATGATAACATCAATTGTGTATACACTAAACACTACTTTGAACAACATTTAATGAAGTATCGTTGAAAGTTGATGTAGTTTTTTATCGATTTTGTTTATACACATTTTTATTTTCCACTGCATTTGGAATGTTATATTTGTAAGGATATGCATTCTGTTATTTAAAGCCTAACATTGTACTTAAACTTAAGAAGTGTAAATATTTTCATCACTCTGCATTTTCATTTAGTTGTCAAGTATGTGTACCTGCTTTACCATAACATTTGCGATCTAACTTGTATAAATACCGTGGTTTGATATTTTTACTTCTATACAATATCAATTTTATAAACTAAGAATCATTCAGTTAAAATCAAAAATATAAATTTAAGAATTCGAACAAAAGTTCTTAAGGCAACGTGGCAGTAAATTATGTAGACCCATTGCTAAAAATATGCGAATCTAAGAAATATAATTAAAATTTTGAAACTTAAGATTTGAAAAGTTTCGTACATAATGCCTAAATAATGTAAAAGAAGTTCGCGGCACAATTTTTGGAAATAATCAATTTTAAATAAATTAACGATGAACTTATCGGTAAGGATTAGATATAAATCGAGTTTTACGGCTATTCAAAAATCACAATCATTTGAGACTAAATAAATATTGAAAAAATTGGCACGTAATATTAGGTTGATATTATTTCCCACGAAAGAAATTGAATTTGACGTAATATTTTATAAATAGCATTGTACAAATAGAAATTAAAACGAAATAGTATGTATAGTCTTATATTTTTATCGAAATTAATCTAATTAAATTCTTCTAATAATAACGAATTTAAATAATAATTAAGCCATAGTGTTAATGAATGTGTGTGTATATTTACAAATCAATTTATCAATTAATGTAATAATAGAATTATACCATAAGTTACCTATAGATTTAAAAAAGACTTTCGTGAAACAGTTGGCGTGCCCAAGCTGGTGACAATGTTGCATTATCCATTTCCAGGTTTTCATTTTCGATTCAGCAAATCAGCCGTCGAAGATCTTTTCTTCGGCTCGTTACACATTCTGTGGGTGTGCGTGTGAGTGTGTGTGTGTGTGTGTGCGTTATGTGTTCGGGAGCGAGAGTGAGCGTGCGCGCAAAACTGGCTCGAACTGGCCCTCGAAATATCGCGTCCTCCCTCCGCCCCAGCAACAGTTGGCAAGGAGAAAACATCTGTCGGTCGAAAACCGTACATCCAAACCCATAGCACCTTAACGATGACCGTACACACAAGCACGCGCGCGCGCCTGTAGATGTAGACTGTCAAAAAGTTTTTGGACCAGGTTCTATACACACAAATAGTCTCTATACAGGGTAGATCCTAGGCTACGATTTGCGGTTTTTCTTCTTATTTACGAACAACTATTAGGAGACATGATCTATCGAATGGTACAATGCGAAACGATGAAAACATTGCTTTTTAATGGATATATTGAATTATATACGGTTCGATGACTCGAAAACAAGATCGGTCTAACATTGACAACTTAGTACCTTATGTGTTTGTTTACTCTTGTTTTTTCAATTTATTTTTTAAATTTCGCTAAATTCTTATATTAGATGGCCGATCGAATCGGATAAAAATAGTTTGTGCAAAAATTAATATAATTACACGCGTTAAATTGTATAACTGTCTAACAGTAGCTATTTTAATTATATAAGGTTGCAATCGAATGACTAAAATTATTGCTCGAGTTAAAGAGAATAAAACACGCTTGAAAGCAAGCTTGGAGTTTGAATAGAGGTAGAGCGTTGAAAGAAAGATAGGCAGCCCAGCTCCGTATTCGGAATAAACGTGCTTACGAGGGGGTGTAAACGTGCCCCGGTCGTGTATACACCCTATGCGCTCCCACCCAGGATTTGCATTTTCACCGATTGATTCACGAGCTAGCTTGGTGTAAATATGGTCGACTCTGTAGGTGCGTAAGCCACGTTCGAAAATTACACCCCCCGGGGGTTGCGACGACTCCAGCCTGAATCCAATGACGTATCGAGCAGTAAACCCACGTTCGAATCGGCTGAATGCGCGTGTCCCCGATGCAAATCGTGCGTCACTCACCTGAAACTTTGGCTTACTCATACCGCTATAATATTACTTGCTTTCCCGTATTCACTATCCAAATGTAAACCCGCGCACGTTCTGGCCTTTCTTCTGCATGTAATAGGGCTCCTTTTTACTTTTACAAAGTTTTAATTATTGGCTCCTTGATTTACCATTATGTCATTCATCTGCCAAGATTTACACACACTCTCTCTCTCTCTTCTCTCTCTCTCTCTTTTATTTAATTACGTTTAGAAACTGCAGAGAAATAAACTTTTTTACTGATTTTTTTAACACGTTCATAAATACTTGATCGATGTTGTGAATAATATTTTCTTGAATTTAATTAAATATTATTTCTTCTACATTTTTTCTATAAATAAGTGACTACACAAAAATGTATTTTAATATCAAATTTTCAACTTTTGAAGCTTCTAACTATTTCACGAAAACTTGGAGATCTATTTAGGTATGTAATATACTATACTTTCTATGCAGAAACTTCTTTTTGTAAAGGTTATGTTGTATGTTTAAAATTATTAAGATTTTTCGTTTCATTATTAGCAGTTGGTTTAAGTTTCAAATTAGCATTTTACCATATATTGACAATATTTTTTAATTTTTTAATTTTTTAATCAAAATGCGCGATTGCGCCTGACACAAGTATCGGCGTGAAAACCATATTTTTTATCAAGTATTACAATAAAAATAGTGTATTAGGTTGTAAAATATATTAAAAAAAATACTTTCACATTAATTAATACTATAATTGACAGTGCATAATTGAAAATGATATTTTATGTTGACAATTTTGATAGGATTAGATTTTATTATCGTAGGAAACGGTTGAAAGCTTAGCGTTGCAAATACACGTTACAGTAATAGATGTAGAGGAAGCAGTAATGCCGCATTCCGTTTCCGATAAAAATTACGATAAATCATTTATTTATCCGCGTGTACGTGGGTTATCTTTCTTTTTTTTCTTTGAAACACAAATAAATGATGATAAATTGAAATACCTTAATATATTCTACACGCGCTCGCAATTCAAACTTTCGTTTTACTCGTCGAGAAAAATCGTATTCTGCGTACCTTTTTTCAACTCTGCGTATGTTGTAATTTATTACAGTGTTATTAATAAATAGCGATGAAATATCTCGTGCAATAATATTATGTGTTTATTTTACCGTTTTTTATGTATAATGTCGGACATCAGCTAATCCAAGAGATGTAGGTGTATTCTAACAGGAAATTTGTGTAATCACTTGTTAAAAAAAATTGTTTAATGAGGTCCGATGTAGTTTTGAAAACGAAGAATGATCAAGAACGATTGAAAGAACGCAAGATATAAAGTAATAAGGATTAAAGTAAAATGGATCGGTCGATGGAGGATCGGGAGATCGGTAATATAGAAAGGCTCGGAATGAGAAGCACTGCGTATCTGTGCCGCGCGCAGGTCCTCGCGTCCGCTCACCGGGTTGTGCTGTTGAAATCGGCTGTAGTGGGGTTTTCTTGGTGCATGGATCGCGGAACACGTTATGCGCTGCCCTCAGTCGGTTCGCGACTCTCTTTGCGCTCGCAGTGGGTGTACCGTGTGAATCGCGAACACTCCGATCTTGGAATTTCAAGGCTACATACTCCCCGATCGATCATAGTTCGACAAGATTCGGCCAGCTTAATTGTTTTTGCTCTCTGAAATTCCAATCGAGTGAGTTCGATCATCCAAATGTCCTAATTAAGAAATCTAATATATTACACTGGCAAATCAGATGCGCCCTGTAAAATCGTTGGGTACGCGCATAACAATTTGAAATAAAAAGGCTAGTAAGGTGAAAGTGCAGGAACGTTGATAGTTACGCAAGTTCCGCGTGACCGTCGGATGAGCAAATTTTTGTGTTACCTTGCAAAGCGGTTCGATGCAGTCGAGTACCGTTAAGTCACGGTGAGATCGGAACCGAACGGAGGATCATGCTGTGTGGTACCTTAGCCAGCCGTGGCTCCAAGCAGCACCGGCGTAACCTTACCGGAGACGAGTATAGACCGCTCATGGTTAAGAACAATTGCACTATTGCATCTGAGAGACCGAAAACTTGTATACCGATCAAGGGCATTCTCAAACCGGTAAGAACGATTTTAGCTATACATTTCTACTGCTTTCTCTGGCAATATTTTTCAAATCGGTCAAGTTATTTTGGTAAGCTTACCGTTTACTACTTATTATATTCACTATGAAGGTAAAATCTTTTGAAAAAAATTGTATTTATCATTCATGTGCAATGCCACAAAATCTATGGTAACTGTCATCTTTAGTACGAACGTCCTAATTAACATAGAATTTAAGTGGAGGAAATTAAGAGATTGTAAATATTTAATTTGTCAATCTTACCGGTTTACAGGTAGAATGATTAATTTGAGTGGAATATGTTAAAAAATTTAATTTCAAAATTTCAAAAAACGTAGCTAGAACGTTTTTACTACGTGTGGTATAATTACATTGAAAACCTTAAAATACCTATAGTGATGCTAAGGAAACTTGGTACTATAAAAAAAATGAAGCATCAAAACATTAAGATACGAGAGGAAATACCGTGCAAGTTACAATAGCTAAAAGTAAAATAAGAATCTGTAGGTCTGGTTCTGGTACAGAATCGAGAAATAAGTTAAATGAATAATTCATCGTTAGCAAAAGTCCTATGAGTGTTTGGGTTAAAAATACCGATGTAATTGCATTCAGTAGCCCTTTAGAATCCTTTGGCTCCGGAGGAACTGGTCACGACACGTGCAGCTCTCTCGTGCGGCCGAGGGCCTTGAGGCCCCGTTTTCTCTTCTTCCTTTACATCTTCTTCTCTTTGCTCCGATCCGAAACTCGCGCCCCGAGTTCTAAATCCGGCGCGATCCGCGCGGCTTCTCGGCGCCGTCTTACACATACGAGACGATTCGCGACGCTCGGTGTGTATCGCCTTTACTGATCTTGTACAGACCACGAGCAATCCTTTTTCTTTTAAGACTTTTTGCGAAACTTAAGGAGAAAAAGCGAGGTAGCGAGGTTTCAGAATCTCCCGAGATTCGGTTAACCGGTAATCGTATACCAAAATGCCCCCTTATTATATTCATTCGTTTTGACATAGTTATTTAATTATTTTGAATAAATAGAAATTGGTAGTAGCCGGAAGAGTGTCGAGCATCAACAATTGACTCGATAGCCAAACGACAACCGTAAAGATTCGTACGAGAAAATACATTTTAAATTGTACGGTCAAGGACGGGAAGAATCAACCAGCCAGAATCTCGTTAGGGTCGATGCAGCGAACGCACTAAATTTACGGGGTTTACGGCTTCGAGGATCGTTACGCTTTGAGAGAACCGCACCGCTGCAAATCCCCGCATTGACACCTTTTTACCTATACCGAAGATTCTTATCGTACACGCGCGCTCTTGAATTTATTGGCGTGGATCCGCATCGAGGTAGCGAGATCGAAACCATGTACTTTCTCGCTATGCCGGCGATCCTTCCTCCTTTGCATGGTCCATGAACCTTCAAATACATCGATACGTATTCACCACTCATCATATTAAGTGTGATTTACGTGTAACGCGAATCTTTGCCAGTAATGGTTTGGGGAACGTACCGGCGCAAACCCGAGCGTAAACCCTTTTCGCCCCCCGACTCTAAGAAATAATAGAAGAGAGAATGCGTTTACTTACACGCATTCCAAAGATCGATGTATATTCTTGTGCGGTTTTGAAAGACCTATACGAGAATCTTGCCAAGTATACACGACGAATAGAAGAATCTAATCTGTTGTGTCTGATACCTATTTTGCGGCTTTGCGAAAATAGATCGTCTATGGTTTTCGGTCGACTGTAACCGTTATATTTTCTGTGGCTAGACCTATCTTCTTTTTCCTCTTTATTTTGCACTTATTTCTCTCTTTTCCTCTTCCTTTACATATTCTCTACAGTGCGAAAATCTTTACTCGATTTTGTGCTAGCTTTATTTACACTCATTTCGTCGAAACAACGCGTTCCTTCATTTTATTTCTAACGCTCCTCATAACAATTCGAGATGCAGCGTTTTAGTCGAGCATAAAACTTGACAGTCGCTACGATCATTTCGCTCCTGAGTGCAATTAGCGTCAGTATCTGGTACTGCTGATCGCTCGTACAAATTCGAATAACGCAAAATGACAGTGAACGGTTCACCGAACCCCGCAAGAGCTCGCGCGCGCAGTTTTATTGCTACCAACGGCAATTCGTCTCAATCGCAAACGATTAGTATAGACGTCGTGAAATTTCGCTTTCGTTTTAGATATTCTTGTTATGTTCGCGTGTGCCATTTCTTCTGATCAGCGCTTACTTTTCGCTTTTTATCACGACGAAGCTTACGCTACTGGCGTCAACGTGATTTCTTACTTAAATCACATACTTGACCATTTTTCTACATTTGTAAAAGGTGAAATCAATAAATTCAAAATGTTAAGGTTAAATGACTTTTTTATTATTTTGTATGTGCTCTATCTGGTTGCTGAAGAGCGAATGAATCTTTCCAAAGAAACGTGAACAAATTCGAGAGCGATGGCCTTTCCTCGCCCCTCCACTTTAACGCAATTGTTTTTAAACAAAAAACAAACGGAACGAAACATGTAAAAATCGGAAAAACAAATTTATGTACATATATAGCAATTTTTCCCTCTCCACGCGTCTTGTTTAACTCTCGCTCGATTTTTCGCCCGTACCGTACCTCCAAACCTGAATGGCCGCGAATCTACCTTTCAGGTAAATCGCGCACATCTGGTCTTCATATCTGCTAGGAATTGCTTCCCGCGGGAGACCTAACACCTCGGGATAATCATCCGCATTATCCCTAGCTGGTTATACGGCCGTGACAGTCACGCCGAGAGGTATGATTCGTGCGTCTTCCGCGTGGTTCAACAAGGGATAGATATAATTTTTTTTTTTACATTCATTTTTATTAATATTTATTCTTTATTATTTTATTTTCCGATTTATACTCACTTCGTTTCGTTCGCGACAATACTCCCCCTCGTACAAAATGAAGTCAATTTTGTACATTTTCGTCATTAAATAAGCGTACAAGTTTATGAACCGGTCGTACAATATTTCCCGCCGACGTAGATACCTTAGCTACACGAGTTTCACCGTCCGCGCCGGGATAAACTTCAATAACCTTGCCTTTTTTCCACGTATTACGAGATACTTGCTTATCTACTATTAGAACCAAATCATTTATTTTTAAAGGCTTTGATTTATGAATCCATTTTTCCCGAGTCAATAAAGTGGGCAAATATTCCCGCATCCAACGTTTCCAAAAGGCATCCGCAAATGCTTGTGAAATTCGGTATTGCTTTCGCGTACAAAGATTCGCATCATATTTATCAAATTTAAAGTTACCCGATGACATTCCTATCAAAAAATGATTCGGCGTTAAAGCTTCGTCATCTCTAGGATCACTCGACACGTGCGTAAGAGGTCGCGAATTCACCGAATGCTCGATTTCTAAAAGCAAAGTATACAATGTTTCTTCATTAGGCGCTTGCTCTTTCAATGTCGCATAAAGTGCTGTTTTTACTGTTTTTATCATACGCTCCCACGCACCCCCCATGTGTGGAGAATCAGGCGGATTAAATAGCCATTTAATACCGTTTTTTAGAGCATATTCGCGTTGTTTATTTTTATCAAGCATGGCGACTGCATCTTGCAACTCTTTACAAGCTCCGCGGAAATTAGTTCCGTTGTCACTATAGATTACCGCGGGTGAACCTCTTCGCGCGGCTAAACGTTGCAAGGACATGATAGCGGAACTCGCAGTCAGTGAATGCGCCAATTCAATGTGAATTGCCCTTGTCGTCATGCAAGTAAAAAGTACTCCCCAGCGTTTTTTCGCGACGACGCCCGATTTTCACACACATGGGTCCGAAGTAGTCGACACCACAGTGAGTGAAGGGTCTTTGCTTGTAAGCTAGACGACCTAAGGGTAGCGACGCCATCATTGGAATTTGCGGTTTAGATCGTCTTAATTTACAAATTAAACATTGATGCGCGAACGATTTTAAGGCATTACGGAGACCCGTTATATAATATTTTTGCCGTAATTCATTCACAACAGTTTCGTTACTCGCGTGAAAATAACGCCGGTGGTATTCAGCTAAAAGCAATTTAGTTTTGGGATTTTTTGCGTCTAAAATAATTGGATTAACATTAAACTCCACGTCTTCAATCTTTTTGATTCGTCCTTCAACTCGCATAATTCCATTTTCGTCGAGGAAAGGCCTTACATTATTTAATCTGCTATTTTTCGGTATTAATTTATTTAAACGCAAAGCAACTAATTCTTCTTGAAAACTTTCGGATTGTATTAGTCGAAAACAGAAATTTTCATGTGAGGTTATGTCATCTTCTTTTTCTCGCGTACACTTGCGCCAACGATTGACGACTTTTCGCACGCGTCGCGCAACAACTAGTAAACCTCGCCAGCCGACCAATCTAGCTGTTAGTGGGAGAGCATTTTGAATTACATTTACTATCGCGACATGTATTTTTCGTAATTCGGTTTCATCGATCGATTTCTTTTCTATTTCAGTGAGTGACTTTTGTATTGGCCATTGCGAGGCAGGTAATTGTAAAAAACTCGGCCCAACAAACCATGGATTAAGCGTTTTTATATTATCGCTTGTCCAACGCGTCGCGACATCCGCGGGATTTTCGTGCGTTGATACCCAATGCCATTCCGAAACTCGAGTTAGTTCATTTATTTCCCCTAATCTATGCGCTACATAAATCTGACGCGTTCTCGGTTCCGTTTTTATCCAACGTAGCACGGTTTGTGAATCCGACCATAAAAAGCGCCGATCAAATTTTATATCGAGTTCCTTTTCAATAATGTTAATCAATCTTGCTCCCAACAAAGCAGCTTGCAATTCTAACCGCGGCACGGATAAGGGTTTCAACGGAGCAACTCGCGATTTCCCCATGATAATAGAAACATGCGCTAGAGAATTGTCAACTTCAAACCGCGCGTACGCGACTGCAGCGTAAGCTTTTAAGCTAGCGTCAGAAAAAACGTGTAACTGCGCCGATTTAAACGACAAACGTGGAGTAATGCATCGTGGTACCTTACATGCTGTCATATCGCGCAAACCCTTTAACCACGCGAGCCAACCGACGTGTTCTTCATCTCTTAAAACATCGTCCCATCCGATTCCGCTACGCCAAATTTGTTGCATAATCAATTTTGATTTTACTGTAAAGAGACTTAAAAGTCCGATTGGATCGTAAACGGACATTATTACGCGCAAAAATTCCCTTTTTGTTGGTTTTCGCGTTCCGTTAATTAATTCCGTAGGTATGCGTGTTAGCCCTACATTGAAACTTAGTGTGTCATCGCGTGTATTCCATAAAAGTCCTAAAACGCGTTCTCCCCCTCGGTCACAGAGGTTAGTTTGACTTTCTTTCGCCTTTAATGTTTTATCGGTAACATTGTGAAGTACGCGCGCATCGTTGCTAGCCCATCCGTGCATTAAGAAGTTCGCGCGCGAATTTATATTTATCACGTTCGCAATAAGCTCGGCTGCTTCACTTATCGTTTTTTGGCTCGACAGATAATCATCCATGTAAAAGTTTTTTACAATATTTTTAGTTGCGCATGGTTTATCGGCTACGAATTCTTGTGCGTTCTTATTTTTTATATACATAGCGCTGCAAGGCGACGAATTCGCTCCGAATATTAAACACGACATTTCGTAAACGTCAGGGCTTTTGTTTCTTTGCGCTCCGCGCCACAGAAATCGTTGCGCTCCGCGATCTTCTTTACGTATTTGTACGCGTAAAAACATGTCTCTTATATCGGCTTTGAATCCGAACGCGTATTGACGGAACCGTAGTAATACTCCGGGAAGAGGTTGTAATAAGTCGAGTCCCGCGTCAAGTTGATCGTTGAGACTTATACCAGCTGTTTTTGCGGCCGCGTCAAAAACTAATCTAACCTTACCCGGTTTGTTAATGTTTTTAACGCCAAAATGTGGTAGATACCAAATTCGCGAATTAATTTCGTCGTCGACCTTTTTGCGTATCCGTTTTCGATAAATCGCTCCATTTCTTTATAATACATGGAAGCGTAATCCTTATCGCTATCTAACTTTTTTTCTAAAGAAAAGAGACGTTTTAATGCCGTTGAACGGCTGTCTACTCGCGGTACGTCCTTTTCTTTCCAGATAAGTCCGGTTTCCCATGCGTTTCCTACTCGTTTACTAGTTCGGTCTAAAATATCTAAAATTCTTTTATGTCTCGCGCTAATTCTTTCTTTTTCTTGCTCACCGAAACAATCTAGCTGAAAATATTTTTTAACTAAATCGTTGAGCCCCTCTAGTTCAAAATCTGTTGTATTATATGCCACTACGTTTGAGTCTATATTTGTTGCGGAATCGCGATAGTATTCATTACTAAAAAATCTCGATCGTTTTGAATGAGTCCATGGGCTACCCAACCTAAGCGCGTCTGTGATATTGCTAACGCGGTTTTTTCTATTTCGCGCGTATCCATAGTCGCGAGCAAAGGCCAATTATCTTGACCAATCAAAACGTCCGGTTTAGCGTTAAAATAAGGTTGTATAAAAATACTCTTTGTTTTTGCTATGTAACGTACGAGATTTTTTGAAATGGTCTGCGCAGGGAGAGAAAGCTTAGTCGCAATAGCATTTTTTACAATAAATTCATCTTCGCCAATAATTTTAAAATTAACTTTTTCACATTGCGTGTCTACGACTTCGTGGTCTGTAATTCCCTTTAGCGCGATCGTAATTTTGCGTCCGTGAATATTCAATTTGTGTGTTAAATCTTTATTAATTAAAGTTACCGTTGACCCGTCGTCGAGTAACGCGTATGTCTTAATCGTGAGAGTCGTCCCCGAAATTCGTATCGGTATAATTTTCAATAAAGCGGGTGACGTGCCTAGTCATGAGGTTGTACTTCTGACTGTCGATGAATCGCTGGTTTGTTGAGTCGAGTTCGTCACCATAACCCTTCGTGAATTATCTTTTTTAACCTTAAAACGTTTGGGGTTATGTAAAAGCGCGTGATGGGGTTTTGAACATTGCGTACACGACGCTCTATCACAAACATCGCACGAATGCCCTTGTTCTAGGCATTTAAAACATAACCGAAACTTTCTAACCAAAACCATCTTCGTTCCAAGCTATCTCGAGCGAACGTCGCGCAATCAGCTGTTTGGTGATTTTCCCGATTACATACTACGCATTGCTTCGTTTGTTTTTTTCGCATCGATTGATTCGGAAGCATCTTCCGGCTCATGCGATATCGCGTATACTTTTGCCGATTTTACGGCTGGTGCTCGTTTCTTAGGTGGCGACGCAACTTCATCCGAGTCGAAAATACCGCCAGCTACCGCGAGTTCGGCTTGTACATACAAAAATTCTGCGAGTTTTTCTAACTCGGTTAAATTTTGAGGTGCTTGCGCTGAATATACGTTAAACGCGTATTTTAATGCTGAAGGTAATTTGCTACCGATATTTTGCGTTAATTCCGGACTACGTAAATAACCTATAAGATTAAATTTTTGAAAAGCCGATACTGCATTTTTCAGTTTCGAAGCGAACTGAATTAATGTAATATTCCCGGATCTTAAATCGGGTAAATTTTTATTTCCGCCATTATTTTTCTCGCGATAATCCGTTCGTTACCGTAATGCAATTCTAATGTACGCATAATTGAATTTGGATCTTGACTCGTAGCTAGTAAGGTATTTACTGTTTCGCGCGCGTCACCTTTTAGCGCTTCAAATAATCTCGCGACATTTTCACGATCATCGTATTGACCGAGCTCTGACGTCGATTCGTAGCTATGTTTAAAAAATAACCAATCCAGCGGATTTCCCGAAAATGTAGGTAATCTTTTTGCCGACGTCATTCGGTTAACTAATCGTGAGTTTCCGTCCGCGAAAGATGCTTCGCGAAACGCATTTAAGGTTGTACTTAACGCATTTGTAAGTCGCTCGATTGAATTAATATATTTATTGTTCGCAATACTTTCTAGATGATCCTCGTCGATCGACTCGTTCACGTTGGATGATGATGACGCAGCCTTCCTTGACTCCGACAGTTTGTTGGTCACGCTCCCTGGCCGTTCCGTCGTCCTTCTGGAGAGTATCGTCGATTGGGCCGCTGGATACATTCCTCTCGTAGATCTTGTAATTCGCCTTGACTGTCCTGGTTCTGGGAATGGTTCGTCTGGGTCTGAGTTGTCGTCCTCCTCATCGAATATCGGAGACAAAGGTTGATCTCCGCTCGTCTTCTTCTTTTCAGCGCTGCGCCTTGGAACCGCCGTCAATTGAACTCCTTCAGTACGGGCTCGCTTCCTTGGTACAGGGTTGCTCTGGTCGCTCTCGTTGTCGTTATTGATTTCCAGTGTCGGTGTAATTTTTTCGTTTTGACTCGTAGATGGTACCAGTACGACGTCATCGATGATACGAGGTCTTACTCTTTTTTTTTGTGAAATAGGTTTTCCGTTTTTCGCCTCGGTCTTCTTTCGTGGCATCGTTGTTTTGAAATATACTTTTTTTTTTTTTTTTTTTTTGTTCTCAATTAATATACCCGTAATAGTTCCCGGGTTTCGGCACCAAATTGTAAAAGGTGAAATCAATAAATTCAAAATGTTAAGGTTAAATGACTTTTTTATTATTTTGTATGTGCTCTATCTGGTTGCTGAAGAGCGAATGAATCTTTCCAAAGAAACGTGAACAAATTCGAGAGCGATGGCCTTTCCTCGCCCCTCCACTTTAACGCAATTGTTTTTAAACAAAAAACAAACGGAACGAAACATGTAAAAATCGGAAAAACAAATTTATGTACATATATAGCAATTTTTCCCTCTCCACGCGTCTTGTTTAACTCTCGCTCGATTTTTCGCCCGTACCGTACCTCCAAACCTGAATGGCCGCGAATCTACCTTTCAGGTAAATCGCGCACATCTGGTCTTCATATCTGCTAGGAATTGCTTCCCGCGGGAGACCTAACACCTCGGGATAATCATCCGCATTATCCCTAGCTGGTTATACGGCCGTGACAGTCACGCCGAGAGGTATGATTCGTGCGTCTTCCGCGTGGTTCAACAAGGGATAGATATAATTTTTTTTTTTTACATTCATTTTTATTAATATTTATTCTTTATTATTTTATTTTCCGATTTATACTCACTTCGTTTCGTTCGCGACAACATTCTTATTTAAAAAAAAAACATCTTACGCTAACTTACGTATTTAATACTTAGATTTATTTATTTTTAATATACTCGTTGTTTTACCGTACTTGTGTAATGTGCAACCAATTGAATTTGTTACCAACTAGTAATCGAGTCATTCCGATTGATCAGAGACATGCGCACGAGGCTGCAGATTGCAAATTATTTATTTTGATGTATCGTTAAAATCAAACTAATTTAGATGTATCTGGATAATATAAACGCCTGTCAATAAATTGCGTATACGATAATAATTTTCTATTAACGATCAATCCATATGTGTCAATCTTAAGGTTTTACGCATCGAGTTAAGTTGATGCATATACGTATATAATAGTACAATCACTATTTCTTTTCATCTTCGAAAATTCGTAAAATACGTAGGGAATATACAATAATTGCTTCCACGTTACGTTCTATAAGCTCCGTCGTTTATTAGCACCAAGTTGGGAGCATAAAAAAAATTAAAAAAAGGATAAAAAATCACATGTTTTACTTCTCAAATGTATAAATATGAGTATAAAGTACAACCTTCCTCTTTATTAAAAATTACTATATTTTATAACGTTGGAAATACTTCGATTGCCATAATTTTTTCTATTTTTCCAGCAAACATTAATACGTATATGTAGTGATTTTTCGTACAATTAATGACGAAAATTTATTCGGTAACATACAAAATCTAAAAAAAATTCTACTTTTCAAATGTATAAATAACATCAATAACATTTTTATTTTACAAAAAAGCATAAACTTGTTTATATTTTAAAAGTTATAGTGTACTCGCGTACGTTAACGTGTTTTTTACAGTTTTAGCTTTTCTCCTTTACTTTTAATCTCCTATAATGCGTGTATACACGTATCTGCGTAATATATCATAATAAACTGTGGTTTATGCATACGAAAATTATACACTCGCCGTTGCTCTATATTCTCGATTCATTAAATATTATGCGATTTCAATCGATTGGTTTATTCTGGATGAATTATCGGTATAATGGAATAATAACTGATAATGTTGAATCAAGTGAATTAGTTACGCGATCTATAATTTGCGTTGAAAAAGTATGTAGTACCCGAAAATTCGGATGATTTTGTCAAGAAAACTAATAATCCGTAATAGTTATTTAAGCACTCAGAGAGTAAAATAGGCATTTATTCCCAAGATGAAAGTTGCTAGTAGCTTTTGGTAGTAATTCATCCAAGTGAATATAGAATTTTTCACCCTGATCATTTGAATTACGCCACGTACTTTATGCGACAATTTATTTTACATTTCTCAAATTTTTTGAATAATATAAGATTTTTTTAGTATATATTTAATATAATCGATTTAATTTCATATTTGAGAAGGAATAAAATGCAATTATATACTCCCTTCGTAGAGATCACTAAAGTACACTTTTTCGATAATCAGGGTAAAAATGGATGGTATATTATATCTGAACAAAACGTAAGATATAATACATCGTTTTATACGGATATACACGGAGTTTAGTAAAAAATTGATATTTTAAATGGTAAATAGGTCTTTGAATATAATATCCACCCGCAAAAAATGTATTACACGGAAATTGCGAGAAAGCTTGACGAGAAAAGTACTTTTGAGGTCGCGGATATCCCGTGTAGTTCAATCTTGCGGGACGAGTTTTGTTTGGTCGAAAGAGGATTGTGGGCGTCTCATTTGCTCCTTGAAAACGTAAATCTTAACGTGAACTCGGAGAACTTCCTTTTTGAATTTAGCTCAAGGGAGATTAATTTCGGTACTCTATATACATATATACTTTATGTATACTTTCGTTTATTTTTACCGGTTGACTTATTGCGTTTCTACAATATAATTTATTATTATTGCCGACTTTTACCAAATGTAATATTATTATTTTACGACAACGAATTTCATAGCGCAATAATGTAAATAAGTGTGTTATACAAACGCATGTTTTTTTCTTTGTTTCAGGTGAGTATTGTCACTTCCAACTTCAGTATTTACAAAGTATCGTAAGTTATATTATATTATAATCGAGTGCATAAATATAGCTACGGGCGTTATATAAATTAAAAAAAGGTTTTACTCTATCGACAATTTCACGATCCGGTTGACATGTAATTTTTTCCATTCGTTCATTCTTAGCCTTCATCCCTTTTTTTAATGGGGACACCCTCGTTATCAATATAAACCGGCACTATGCTGATTCAGAGGTAGAGTTAATGTACGTTATAGGCACTAAAAAGTTTCAACACAGAGGATGCATTCAACCGCTCGGAGGGAAACAAAAGCATAAACTACGAATAAGGAGAGACGCTACGATGGCTATCTTGGTATTCTAAACTACGAGAAAGACCATTTTTCTTCATTGTCAGTTGATTTCGTAATGGCTGATACTTTTCTGCTTTCTCAAAGTAGAAGCTTGGCTTTTCAATTGCCCTTTCTTAAATAGTATATCCACACTTGTTTCATAAACATTTATGAACAAATTTTTATGACAAGAAGAATTATTAAAAACACTTCTTGTTTCAACAATCAAATGTAAAAATATATTATGAATATAACAAGTATGAAGGTTTACCGGGAATATTTTGAAATAAGTATTGGTAACACAACATAATTCAAACGGGCTACGCCTCTACCAAGTTAGTTCACCACGAGTGAATAATCATGACTTCTCCACCGGGAAGTCAAACAATAAAAAAAGAAGTACCTACATTCGTTATCAAATCAACTGACACCAGCTATGCAGCCATTTCCAGTAACAGTGAAGTTGTTAAAAGAGATCAAGCAATAATTCTTGACTGTGCCGACGGACTAAAGTTAACTGACTACACGTTAGCCATTGCTAATTTAGTGCAAAAGAAAAATGTGATCAGTGCTTCTCGTATCTCAAATAATCGAATCTGTATATATCTGACATCGAAAGTTCTAGTGAATGAAATTGTGGAAAAGTGTGAATATGTGCTAATCAAAGACCAAAGAGTAACTCTAAGACCGTTAATTTCCCGACACAAAAGAGTTATCTTTTCGAATGTTCCTACGGAAGTACCTAATTACGCTCTTGATACGGTTTTGTGGGAACTAGGAATTAAACGTGCATCACGTATCAGAAATTTGAGAGCAGCCATGACAGAAGATGGACTCGAACATGTTGCAAGTTTCAGACGACAGATTTATATCAATCCTCAAGATATAGAAAAAATTCCGGAAGTTTTTAAACTAAATTATGATAATCTTGATTACTTCATTTTCGCCAGCACAGATACGCTCAAATGTTTCATTTGTAATTTAGAGGGACACTCGGCTAGAAATTGTACAAATTCCGATCCACACATAAACACGCAATACACGCCCAAATCGCCTCTCTCTAATAACACCGCAAACACTGACAATCTTGACAAACAAGAGAACCAAACATACCTACCTGTTCATAACGGAAATATAAACACATCACCAGACAATTCTAGTATCACAGATAAAAGCAATAATTTTACACCAATGCTACCACCAACCAGTACAAAAAGATTACGCTCGGATTCTCTCTCAACGATCAGCTCACTCAGCACCTCTAATGGAATCAAACCGAATAATCTACCTAAAAAGGATCACTCAAAAAAAACTCCCAAAAAATTAAAAAAATTTGAAACCTCACAGGAAGAAATTAAGGTTAAATTACTACCGGCTGAAGATCTTATCGAAGACAAGAGTCAAAATTTTCCATTAAATTTTGACAACCTAAATGAATTTTTATACCAAACATTTGGCAATTCAAATGTTCTTGAAATCGCTCAAAGATTTACTGACAATAATGCATCTCTTATAAATATGCTCTCCCAAGTTCATGAACACATATCAGACAGTAACTTAAAAGGGCGAATAAAAAGAATTAAAAAACGCCTCGAAAATTCTCTGTACGACTCATTTAGCGAAGAATCAAGTACGCAGGAAGAAGATTTGACCAACTCACAAAATATAGAATAAACGTTCACAATAAAAAAACCTTCTTCGATCTCCAGACTATTCTCCACAAATGGCTAATAATCAAAATAATCAAAACTTAAGAATTCTTTATTGGAACGCTCGCAGCATCCTCCAAAGAAAAGAAGAAATAGCTGAGGTATTGAAAAATGTGGACGTTTTTGCTTGTGTTGAGACCTGGCTTACTCCAAAGACGCAAAATTTCAATTATCCTGGCTTCTTAACTTATCGATGTGACAGGACATATGCAGCAGGCGGAGGTATACTAATCTTAGTAAGAAAAAGCATAGCGTTTAAAGAAATATCTACTATTAAAACATCTAATCAAAATGTAGAACTTTGCGGAATCACTATAACTAATACTAATCCTAAATTTAATATAATTATTTGTTATAGACCCCCCGGTCAATCTCTTACTCTTGATCAGTGGAATGACATTTTTTCACACTTAAAAACAAAACAAAATAATTTACTATTGGTGACTTTAATTCTCACCACACTTCGTGGAATTGTGCTAAAAATGATTCTAATGGTATTAAACTTTTTGACTGTTTAGATAAATATAATTTATTTCTACACAATACCGATACTTATTCACACGTAGATAAATATTCAAAATCAAATATTGACCTTGTAATTAGCAATCCTCAATTTGCCGATAAAATTACTACATTCGTGAATGAGGAGACCTGGGGGTCTGATCACTTTCCGATCTATATTAACATCAATACGCAAAAACATTTTTATTGTAAACAGTCACTCAAAATACATACTACTAAAACGAAATGGGAACAGGTTGCTATATCACTTGAACAACAATACTCACACTTTCTAACGTCTGATTATGAGTCTCTCACAGCAAGTAAAAAGTACGAACTTTTCATTACAATTTTAAAAAATGCAATATTACTTAATACCCCAAAGAAAAAATTTGTAAGCTCTTGCACTTATCGAAATCCCGTATCATGGTGGGATGCAGAATGCTCCGAAATTAAAAAAAATAGATCACTGGCTTTTAAAAAATGGGATAAATATAAAACGCTTAAAGATTTCATTGAGTATAAAAAATGTGTTGCTTTGGCCAAAAGAACCTTTAAAACTAAAAAGAAAAACAGCTTTATAGAATTTTGCAACAAAATTAATTTACAAACAGAGAGTAACTACGTCTGGAACACGTGCAAAATTTTAAAAAATAAATGGACAAAAACTAAATACTCAGAAGCTTCTCAGAATTTACAAGCAGAGAACAAATTTGAAACTCTAAATAAAATCTGCCCACCGTGGGTTCCTACAAATCCTAACTACCTACCTGCTTGCCGTGATAACGAATTCTTAGAATCTCAATTCAACTTTCGCGATTTCAATACGGCTCTGGAATCCCGTAATTCTAAATCTAGCCCGGGTCGAGACGGTATCGACTATTTCATTTTAAAAAATTTGCCGATAAATTACAAATTAATTTTAGTTGACATACTCAATGAAATCTACAAGAAAAGTGATTTTCCAGACGCATGGAAAGAAGCGTATATCCATTTCATATTAAAACCAGACGGTAAATCGTATCGTCCTATCGCCCTTACTTCAGCGCTTTGTAAAATTTTCGAAAAAATGATCAAAAGCAAGTTTGAACATTGGGTAGAAAAAGAAAAATTATTGCCGGACAGCCAGACTGGTTTTCGTAGAGGACAATCGTGTACTGACAACATACTTAATTTAACACTAAATGTACAGCTTGCGCTACGTAAAAATAAACAAATGTACGCTGCTTTTCTCGATGTCAGCAGTGCGTTCGATAATGTTAACTCTGAAATACTTTTAGACAAACTTGCGGAAATTGGTGTACCTATGTCTCTACTCAAGTTTATAAAATTTCTGACGTATGAAAGAGTTATCTATAATGATGAGATCAATGAATGCAGAAACGCATACAAAGGTGTCCCTCAAGGAGGCGTGCTAAGTCCCTTACTGTACATTATTTACGTATCTGACATAGTCAACAACATCTCAAACAGAGTAACAATAAGTCAATTTGCAGACGATATTGCACTCTTTTCAAAAAACAAAAATTCTCTGCAGAAAGCTATTAAACACGTAAATGAAAAATTGGCTCTTTTAGGGCTGAATCTTGCTCCCCACAAAACTGTTCTAATACATTTTAATAAGGAGAATATACTACCTGGAGAAACCTCTATTCAAATAAATGACTGCACAATTTTTTCAAGCGAAACAACCCGTTTCCTCGGCATAATTTTTGATTATCAGTTAACTTTCTTTCCTCAAATCAAAGCTATTGAATCCCGATGCCTAAAAACACTCAATATCCTAAAATTTCTTCAAGGCATATGGTGGGGAGCATGTCCCAGCACTCTCTTAACCTTTTACAAGAGCTATATACGCTCTATTATTGACTACAGTAGTTTTACTTATTTCCCAACTCAACTAAACCTAAAAAATAAACTTGAACGAATTCAATATTCTGCTGTTAGACTCGCACTAGGTTATAGAATAACTACGCCTACCAATGTACTTCTTGCGGAATCGAAGCTACCCTACCTATACGAAAGAAGTATCTTTCTGTGTAAAACATATCTTGTTAAGATACTAATGAACGAAAGCCTTCTTATCTCCAAAACTGTAAATAAATTTTATAAAAATACACAAAAACAAAAAAGAAAGCGTAAAAGATTATTTGAACTTTGTATAGATAATTTACTCGACTCCTCTAGCATCAACTTTTTACGAATTAATCAATATCCTATTTACAGTCATAACTACGAAACAATTACAGCTTCGATCCCAATAGAAAAGCAGTTAGGATTAAATATTAAATATGGAAAATGTAACTCAAACGAAATCGATAAGTTAGAAACCAAAGAAACTAACTTAATTTATACTGATGGTAGCAAAAGCCCCCTCGCTCCTGCAGTGGGTGCAGCATGCATCTGCCCCAAACTAAATATCACTATTAAGAACAGCCTCAATTTTAACACCTCTATATACAACGCCGAGTGCACTGCCATATCAATAGCAATCGATTTAGCTCTCGAAAACACCAACTCACACAATATAATTCTTTCGGACAATTTAAGTGTCCTTGAAAGATTACAAAATCCTTCGTTTAGTGTAAAAAGCAACCCTATAGTACTAAATATTAAAAAGAAATACTTGGAGTTTCAAGCTAAAAAAACCAATTCAGGTAATCTAGAATTCTATTGGATACCATCACACAGCGGCATAAAAGGTAACGAACTTGCAGATGCTGCAGCTAAAGAGGCAAGCTTGCACATGCCGAATGATAATATAAAAATCTCACCCTTTGACCTTCGTCATATATATAAAAAAGATATGCTTACTCACACCGAAAATACAATCCTAAAACTTGGTACCACCAAAGGTACCAAGTTTTTTCAAAATTTCTATCACCTCGGCTCCAAACCCTGGTTCTATAGAAAATCAGCTCCAAGAGACCTAATAGTAACCATTAACCGGTGTAGATCTGGTCACTACAATCTGGCAGCATCACTTGCTCATGTGTCCATTATAACAGACCCGAAATGCAACTGCTCCTACGAGCTTCAGGATATTGACCACATCCTTTGGCAGTGTCCACTTCTCAACACCCAAAGAACACAATTAATAAAAAATCTCACCAATATCAAACTGCAACTACCATTGAGCACGGCTACTCTAATATCTGAACCAAACCTCACTGCATGCAAGTATATTCTACAGTTTTTAAAAGAATGCGATCTAAAAATATAATACCTTTTCTGTATATCATCTCTCCGTTCGATTATGCTTTATGTAAAACCTATTGTACTAAATGAAAATTTGTATCATAGCGAATAAATCTGTAATAAGATTTGAAAGCTCAATAAAAAAAAAAAAAAAATATACATATATACTTTATGTATACTTTCGTTTATTTTTACCGGTTGACTTATTGCGTTTCTACAATATAATTTATTATTATTGCCGACTTTTACCAAATGTAATATTATTATTTTACGACAACGAATTTCATAGCGCAATAATGTAAATAAGTGTGTTATACAAACGCATGTTTTTTTCTTTGTTTCAGGTGAGTATTGTCACTTCCAACTTCAGTATTTACAAAGTATCGTAAGTTATATTATATTATAATCGAGTGCATAAATATAGCTACGGGCGTTATATAAATTAAAAAAAGGTTTTACTCTATCGACAATTTCACGATCCGGTTGACATGTAATTTTTTCCATTCGTTCATTCTTAGCCTTCATCCCTTTTTTTAATGGGGACACCCTCGTTATCAATATAAACCGGCACTATGCTGATTCAGACGTAGAGTTAATGTACGTTATAGGCACTAAAAAGTTTCAACACAGAGGATGCATTCAACCGCTCGGAGGGAAACAAAAGCATAAACTACGAATAAGGAGAGACGCTACGATGGCTATCTTGGTATTCTAAACTACGAGAAAGACCATTTTTCTTCATTGTCAGTTGATTTCGTAATGGCTGATACTTTTCTGCTTTCTCAAAGTAGAAGCTTGGCTTTTCAATTGCCCTTTCTTAAATAGTATATCCACACTTGTTTCATAAACATTTATGAACAAATTTTTATGACAAGAAGAATTATTAAAAACACTTCTTGTTTCAACAATCAAATGTAAAAATATATTATGAATATAACAAGTATGAAGGTTTACCTCCTCGTCGATACTTAAATATTTGGTAAAAAGTATATAATAATTAATAATTATGACAGGCATAATTACTTAAACATTCAAAGTACTGTAGGTACCTTAACTTTGAAAGACAGTTCCAATAATCTGTTAAATTATCTTTATAAAAGTATCTGTAGAATTTTTTGTGTAATAATAGCTCTCGTGAGTATGATAGTCAAATGGGTAATAAAAATTATAATGATCGAGGAGTGAAAAGAAAAGAGAAGAATGTTTGACGAAACAGCTCGATATATACATTAAACTCGATATCTATTTTCTTATTAGCACCGGCGTTTATAAGGACCACAAAAATTGCTTCAAAGCCTCGGTTGATTACGATCATTTCGAACAGTGGGCCTATACTATTAACTTGCACGCGCTCAAAAGTAACGAGCTCAAATTTCTTCGGCCGTCCACGTTATTAATTCTTCCTTTTCGATCCCCCGATCGAATTTGCTTCTCATCTGCTACTTTTTAAGTTAACGTGCATGCTTCGCCTCTGGTGATTAGATCGTGAATTATTTTCCCGTTAAAACTTTTTTTCTTATACTTATTGGTTTGACTGGTAAATTCAGTCAAGTTTTTTTTGCACATTTAAAACTTTAAACGCGTTACCAAATTCAAATTTTAAATCGTTACTACTTGAAAAATGTTAAATTTGGTAGGACCGATCAAGCGATGATAAAGATTTCTTCCAACTTGGATCGTCAGCTTACAAACGTTTGAGAATTACCGTACATGTACAAGATCGTTTCGCAACATCGAATACGCGCACAAAGCCAACAAATTTTTCGCCAGCCTAGCTGTTTCCAGCGACCCATTTCTTATTATTTATTTCCGATGAATCCACTTGAGTTGACGTAATTCTGTTTTTCTCATCCTTTAAAAATTCGGTTTTCGACAATATGTTCGTGTATTTATACTCTTTAAATCCGAGGGAATAAAAAGACACTGATAAACGTTCGCACCCTTGGAGTAATTTTTCTCTTTGACGGAGTACTTGTGACTCTCTAAAAGTTAGAGAGTAGATTATAAAAATGCATTGGATAATCCTCGGTATACACAAATAAGTTTTATCTTTCTCGTTGTTTTACAATTTTGCACATGGCAGAAAACTGATTAATTTATAATGGATTTCGTAACGAAATCAGTACATGTACTCGTAACATGGTAAATTCGACGCAAGTTTTAAATTGACTTTGTTTCTTTGATTCAGGCAACATGTTTTTCAAGGGTATTATTTAATACGTTGCGAAACCGTTGGTTTAGTTGAAATCAACCGAAATTATACACATTTCGAATGTAAGCGTATAATTTGGATTAACATTGTCTTTCTGAAATACGTGTTTAAATATATGTAAATATTAAATATTAATACTGCTTTCCACAAACATTGTTGACTTTGATTTTAGCATTGCTCGTTTCCGTAATATACGTATCCGAGCGAGTAAATTGTCCGAATGAGTACAATTTACGAAAACACATCCCGTGAAATATACGTTCGTGTACAAATATTAAAAATTTTGCTAGATTTCAGTAAATAAGATGTACATTGATTTAATTGTTTGCCATAAATATAAAAATATTTTAATATATCAATCTAAAAATATGTCTAGCACTAACGCTGAGATAACGCGAGTATCGGTTCGACCTCTTTAGTTCTTATAGCTCAGAGGTAAAACTAGTTAAAAAAAGGTGCAACTACTTTATAGAGAGAAATTTATAGTCACCGACAAAATTATTATGGACTTTGTTCGTAACTAACTTTATAAATTATAACTTTAAAAAGGTTAAATAACGTATATAAGTAACTTAATTTAAACTTAAAATTGTATTAAAGTAAATGTTTTAATTGTTTATTTTAATTTACACAAGTATAGCTATTGTAACATTTTTTAAACAAAAGAGTATAATATTTGGAAGAACAATTGAATTACAGCCGAAAAGAATAATGTATTTATAACCACAGGGTGATACAAATTTTATACTGTTTTTAAATTATATTTTAATACAATTTGTAAAATTATACTGATTAAGCATAAAAATACAAAATAGGTAGGAGGTCGATTGCGATGTAAATAATAACAAAATGAATTAACAAAATGAATTAGCCGATGCAACGTGGAAAGAGAAAAAGTGGAAAAAAAGAAAAAAGGAAAAAAGGAAAAAAGTAGGCGGATACGATAGAGGAAATAAGAGCGGATTACGCGGACTCTTGAGTTTATGGGTTATTATCGAAGAGTTTATACAGCCTTTCAGCTGGGTTTTCCGCAAGTGTAACAGATACGAAGATACCGAGATCTCGGTGCATCGAGAAAACCAAGATGAAAATAGAGAAAATTACGATACTCTAACTAGAAGTATTACCAAGATCTCCACATACATTTTAAATGCGTTGTAATACATATTTCAAATCCTTATCCAACAACTAGATATTATTAATTATCAGAATTTTTAATTATCTAAAGAAAATCTAGTTAAATAAATTCTTATACGAACACCCTGATTGTATCATAAAAATAGAACTTTGGTGGTATCTGCAACTTTATTATTAAATTTTTCAAAACCACAGTATTTTCAATATCTTTTGTCTCTTTTGCGGTAAATAGAATTGAGTAAAACCAGTTTTCGATAAAACGCGATCGACTTTCAAAAGTTGGATTTGTGATATCGATATTGGTGTCTATATGTGCCTATATCTTGTAATTGTGCCTATATCATGTAAATTATTTAAATTGCAATATATTCATAATATTTTGTAGCCTCGGCAACATTTACATAATTACTCCCCGAGTTAACCGTGTTTTCTTTTTTCTGGTAACAACAATCAGCTAGAGCCATATAATATTTTCGGTAAAAAGGGTTAAATTTATCGCGATACTGCAATATATCTATCACTTTCTGATTACCTAAATAATTTTACCGAAGATATAAAGGATAATTATATTTATTCATATATCTGCATAAGAATATTACATGTAAATTAAATTGCAGTAATTCGAAATTACAATGTATAATGTACACGTACAAATTATATTTAAAAGATCTCCGAGGGATCGTCTACTATTGATGAAAATCGATGAAGCCATTAAACGCAACTGAATTTTTATGAGTCTCTGAAGTTGACATGCGTCGGTAATTAAATGACACGACCGGTAAAACTGACTTTTGATCTTCATAGCTCCATTACCATCTAGATTCAAATTAAATCACGAATATCAATAGCGTATATATAAATATAAACCTACTTGTTGTTGTGTTGTTAGTATTATTATTATTATTATTATTATTAGTGATTTATTACTCGTATGCATGAATAATTGTGCGAGTAATTAGCGATAGTAAACATTGCCATATATTAATGTACGTCAATAAAATCGTACTGATATAGTTTTAAAAGATACACTTGAATTTTATTAAAAAATAGGTAAACAATAGGACAACAATATGTGATAAAAGCCTTTTATTAGGAAGTTTAATCGTATCGTTAATTATAGTGATCGAATTATGAATAAACAAGGAAAATGCGTGGGCTTGAAGTCACACGCACACTGGCAATGAAATAGCTAATGAAGAATCCGGGTATCGAGCTCGGAGGTAATTAATGCAATTTTCCACCTATCGTTCCATCGTCAACCCTTGTTTAAACTTCCATTTTCTCTCCGGCGAGTTTCTCTCGCCAGTTCGGTTTTCGCGCGGACGCATCGGATTTCTCTCTGCTCTACCTCCGAGCACCACCAACAGCAGTAGCCTCTATAGAGCGTTTGACAGTGAGCGATGCGGGCGAACCGGGAATACACGCCGATTCGACCGTCGAATATAAAATTAATTAACTCGTCGTTCACCCAAACAGACGTGGATAATTATTTCCACCTTTGAGTTATCAAATTTTTACGATTAGAACGTACGATGAAAACGAACGATTGTGATTCGCGCGAAAGTACTTGCCTAATTCGATCGACGGGATTTTCGATGGCTATTGACTCTTTCGCGCTCGTTCGGACATTTCATCGAGTTTCATCAGCACGTATTATTGAAATGCGATAATGCTGAATCAGTAATTCCTTATAATATATTGGCTAATAAACAAATAAAAGTTAAATATTATATCGGAAAATAAGAGTAAACTCTAAGATACCCAGTGCTGTGCACGAAACGCGCAGTGCGCGTAATTTAACACCCCCCTCGAACGAGCGCGAACTGTTGATCCGCAGAATAGCTGCATTATTGCACTATCGCGTGGGCGTAGGGAAAGTTCGGTATACGGACGCGCATCGACGTATGTGTACGTATTGCGATGCCGCTAGAGCCGCTGGAGCTGCCGAGGTCGAGAGAACCGCGTGGGTTGCCACGGGCAACGTCACTAACACGTCTCTCGCCTTCCTCGTACGTATACATATATCTATATATATATACGTGTACACAGCCTAACGCAATATCCCTCGGTCCTCTCCTCCTCTCCTCCTCTCCTCCTCTCCTCCTCTTCTCCTCTCCTCCCATCCCTCCCCCCCCCCCCCCTCTCTCGCTCTCTCTCTTTGTCTCTGGGTACACCGCGTTCTTATCGGTTGCCGCGTCTTTATCCTCTTTCGGTTCTTTCTCCAGTGCGCGTTGTCTCCCTTTATCTACATCTTTATCCGTCGTTCCTTTGCCATTTCCCGTTTTTTTCATCTTCCTCCTTCCATTATCGTTTGTACGCAAAGTTCCTTCATCTTTCTTACTCGTGATTCCCTTGGTCTTTATTTGATTCAATGCTTGTCTTTCTCTCCTCTTCTCTCCCTCTTTTCGCTTTCGCGCACCCGCCCCTCTCGCCTTCCCCTTCGGCCCCTCTCTTTCTCTCTTTCTCGCTGGGTAGAGACTAATCTCAGGGCCGTATCTATCCTTTCGAACACTTTGAGCCAATTCCTCAACTCGTTTTCGAACCATTAATAATGCACCTTCAATCATGAACCACAAAAATAAACGTTCAGTCACTTTTTAGGCTACTTTTACAATGTTGATGTAAATATCATTATAAACATTAATAATGTTAATAATTCTTTTTGTAAGCTTTACAATGTGTAATATTTTCTATCTCATTTTTGGCGAACGATGTGCAAATTGACTCCAGAGTTCCAAATACTCGAAAGTGCTTTTATTAACTTATATTTTTAATTATCATTTTATGGAACAAGACAGCTATATAACCACACGAGTTGAATAAAGTATATTTGTAAAATAGTATCTACTCTTTATTACACTTTATTAAAATTAAATACAAACAGTCAAAGTTAAGAATTTTACGAGTAAACGAATTTTTTGTATCTCTTTCATGGTCATTTCAACAGAAATATATATGAAACAATGTTCGTTTTTGACGAATTTGCAATGAAAGAGGATTCTCGCGGTTATTTTAAGCTCTCTCTTTCTCTTTTTCTCTTCCGCTTCCTCTGGTAGGGACGCGCGTTATCTCGTCCCTGAACCAAGCCGTAGGCGCAGCAAAAACGGAGGGGAGAACCGAAAGGGGAAAGGAAAAAAATGACGAGCCATGCAAAACCATTGGGAGGACGAAAGTACGAATCTATAAGTCT
Organism: Theocolax elegans; assembly: GCA_026168455.1. Taxonomy (NCBI): domain Eukaryota; kingdom Metazoa; phylum Arthropoda; class Insecta; order Hymenoptera; family Cerocephalidae; genus Theocolax; species Theocolax elegans. Next base: position 81,504,753 of record CM047428.1, read on the forward strand.
CGAACTATACTCTACTCTTTGCTTCTTACTATTATCTCTCGCGTATAGTTTGCCTCTACCACCATTTATTTCAATTATTATTTAACTTTTTTTCCACGTTTGGTATTAATTTTCCGATGTTATTAAAATGGACATACTTTTATACGCGTTGCTCGATAAAATTAAGCTATTTATTTCGATGAGTTCACATATAAAACAACCTTGGGTATCGCCAGTTAATTATTACAATTGTAGTAAGTGAAAAATGTCGTATCCGTTTGATACTTTGCGAAACTTATTAAATATAATAATTATTAAATGTATTTACGTCGAGATCTTCTAAAAATATTTGTATAACTACCGCGTTTGCAATGCTGTAACTATAACGATAAGTTATCGCCGTAAGATAAATATTTTTCGTGTAAAAAATAAAATAGATAAAATAATCAAGCGCATCGAATTTGATAAATATTTTAGAAGAAGAAAAAAAGAATTTTCCTCGAACGCGTAATAATGTTTTACCATGAGCGTCAGTGCGTGAAAAACGAGGGAGGGAGAGAGAAAAAAAGAACAATCTTATCACAAAATGTCCTTTGGTCTGAGCACACACACGGGCGGAGAGACATAGACACAGACGCGTTTGTGTGTCGGCTATCGTCCCACCCCCCTCCGCCCCTCCGCCCCTCCGACCCGTCTATTCCTTTTGATCCGCGTCTTTCATTTAGTGAAATTCAGTAAGCGAGGCAGGCTCGTAGCCCTCCCTTTTTTTCGTGTGGGTTACACACGCCCCACCAACTCGCGATCCTGACTCTCTTCGGAGCAGCTGAGCGAGGGGAAAAGAGGCAGGAGCAGCAGCAGCAGCAGCAGCGGCGGCAGAGGCAGCGGCAGCGGCAGCGCACAACTGCTTTCCGGCCGGCTTCTCCACGCTTAGTGCGTTTCGACTGTGAAGCGCGTTCGGCTGCGCTCTCTTGCGCTCTCTTGCGCTCTTTGTACTCACGCACCTAGATTCGAGTCGTCCCTTTAAACGTACACCACGGCTATTAATGTGTGATATTATTTTCATTCGTCGTTCTAACGTTTGCCATGATTACGAGTGACCTAGTGTTTCGATTCAATAATCATTTGGTGCTGAGATTCCGAGGTTAACATAAATATTCTATATATAGAAATATTCGGAAGGAGAGATGGATTGGCTTCGGAGGCAAAACTCTTCGGCGATGGAAGTACCGGAAGAGAACGACGAAAGCTACTACGACGAGGACAACTCCTCCATTGACGAGGGAATGGTACGTGCTTCGTGTTTGGATATATATACCCACGCAACTATACACATGTATACATACACGAATTCGAATTGTACGTAGACGTACACGAATCCGCCTGTAGAATAATTATCCTAGAGTTCTATACGGCTGGGCTAGATCTTGTCTGCGCCAATTCTCTATAAATAGTAGTTCGTGTTTCAGAGTGATTAATTGTAGTGAAACGTCTATTTCGTTAATTGAAAGTATAAAACTAGTCATTTTTATTATTAATTAATTATTTACCCCATTGTCTCATTTGTACGCTGATAATCATCGTCTACGTTCGTAGAACGACCAAATGCATTTTTTATTATAAACAGTGTTGGACATGCCATTTCAATTGATAAATTAGTATTATTTTCTTTTATCACTATGTAGTTCAAGTGGGTGGTATCGTCAAACATTGTCAACCTGTTATTATCAAATAATGGTTATATAACCGAAGATATAAAATAATTTTTTTTTCTTTCTAAAATACTTGCGTATTAACGAGACGGAACAAGAATTTCGGATACGATTTTCGTCTAATTGTACAAGAGAAAGGCATTGTGTCACGAAGATCGAATGCAATGTTTTCCATGCAGCTGATGTGAAAACTTGCGTCTTTTGTTGGCTCCCTGCCGATGTACACGTGTATCCCAAGCATGCTGTTGCCTCCCGTTTTCCCTTTTAGCATTTCCCTTTTATTTTGTTCCACACAAACTTCAAAATCCAAGTATCGACCTTAGCTGCGTCGAAGCCACATTCTACATAGCTGTTGCATCGAAACTATTATTTATTCTTTGCCACGTATTTCCGAATCTAAACCATTTCAAAATTTATCAACGATTGTTAGACAATGTAACACATGAAACTTGGAACAATCACGTACATTTATATATGTGTATATTGGTAAAACGTAGCAAGACTCGTTGAAAGTATGAGTAACGGGACATTTCTACTCTGAGTCGTACGAAGCATTCGAGAAACGCGTCACTTGGCCGTACGATAATGAAAGGAAGCACGCGAGCAGCCTGACCAATCCGTCGTCGAACACGCATCGCCAAGGTATTCGAAGGTATCCACGAAGTCATCGAAATTCTGATCTCGATACATCGGGTGAACCATCCGTACATCATTGTTACAATTGACCGCAGAATTTCATGTTTTTTTTTTGTTAGTTTTCTCACCTCTCCTTATTTGTTTTTAACTTTCGTGCGGCGTGTTCGAATTCTATTGGGTGACACCCTCTTCGGATTGTCCGCATTCGTTTCTACAACGATACGTAGAATTAAGCATCAAGGTCTCAATTAAAAAATTACGGTTCGTCTAACATTCGTAGAGTATTAGGAGTAGCTAGAGAAAAGGGGTGCACGAGAGATTCGAGGCACATAAGGTTGTCGACGCGCCCGCAAACGCACACACGCACGCGCATCCACGTGAATTTGCTCTTGCGTGCCTCGTAATTATTATACACGCGCTTTGGGACGTTTACCATTTACTACGTGTATTTGCCGTACAAATTGTTCGGATTTCTGCACCCCTTCTACCATTATGAATTACAGTAATTCCAGCGCGTTGCACTCGCTTTCAATTAGAATCGATTGACCATTTGTAACCAAAATTGATAGAATGCGTACGGACACTTTTTATCACTTTTATCATTCACGAGCATTGATTGCTTACCATTTTAACGTAATTTATTTATTATGTACCAATCAAATATGTTATTAATTTACAAAAATTTATAATTTCTTAGGGTTAAATATTCGCACTTCTATTGTAGCTCGTCAGTTGAAAATTTATATATACCTCTGCGTGTTTGTGTTCAGCCTGACGAAGAAAATAAACAGTATTTCACTGAAAGAATAATTTGTGGCGAGACCACCAACAAGCAAATCAATTAACTTGTCACTAATTTGAAATTTCTTTGTTCCGCGTGCGTACAGGCGCGCGCACACCAACTCAAAAATTCGATAATTCGATAATTCGATAATTCGATAATTCGAAAATTCGAAAACTTGAAACATTATACGTGCATAAGTTGCAAAATATCATTAACAAAACAAACGTTAGTTGTTGTGCGATTTGAACAGATGGTACGGACTGACCACAGAGTAATATTATACCGCAAATTTTCTATTTTAAATAGAATCACTCGAGTGATCGGTGACTATATACCGTATATGTAACAAATATTGTCGTCTGATCTTATAATTAACAAATGCATTTTTGACGTTCTCACCAATTTCTCAAAACCTTTGTGCGTATTACTTGGTAAAGATGTACCCTGTAGGTCTCTTTTATCGCAGATCGGCTTCACAAATTTTCTTCACTCGGGGAGATCCTTAGCCATGATGTTTAAAAGTGCCATTCAGCTTCCTTGACTTAATGGTCATAGTTGGGTCATCTAAGTAGACTAATCTTTTTCAGCTTGTACTATTGTTCACTTTATCTCGATCACTCGAAGGATATAATGGGTTTTCACAAAAAAGAAGGAGAGAATACTAGTTTGTTGATCGTAAAAGGGGTTTTTCCGAAATTTCGTTTTATCGTCCTCTAAAGGGATCTTGGGTTTACAAAAGTGATGAGATATATGTATACCCGTATATACAAAGGATCGCTGAAAATTTTCAAGGGCAATCTCATAAAACGTCTGGAAAGGCTAGAGCAGGCGTACACACACGCGCATCTTTGAAAGCGGTCTTTCAAATTTCACGCGATATAAAGCCCACTCGAGTGTATTTTGTAAATACATCGAGAGCCAGCTAAACCCATCATCAAAGATAAGCTAATAAATAAGGCCTAATGGCGTGATCAGCTGCAATTTCGCGGGTAATATTCGGGGTATAGATCCTTTAACATCCATCGGCAAAGACACGCAGTCGGTCGGTCCCGATCTCTCTCCCGCTCTCTCTCTCTCTCTCTCTCTCTCTTTCTCTTTGAACGGCATAGTCGAAATTCTTGGTTGATGCGTCAGAGTCTCGTCTGCCCACTCGAGTATATACGCCTCTCTTCCGGTAATCGCGGGGGAGACTTTGCCAAGGATTACTCTCTCCCTCTCTTTTTCCTTTCGTTTCATTTCTCTCTCGTACTCGGAGCGAATCACCCTCGAGGAGATGAAGAATCGACCGGCCTGGCTCTTGGAAGGAATCTTGTCCAAATCTAAGGGAAGACCCTGCACTCTCGAATTTCGAGTATTAATATTGCATGGCGCACTCGGTATAAAACATTACGGGCACCCAAGATTCATTGTACACACCCACTTCGATATTCCGAGTAATAATTTTTCTTTCTCTTTTCCTAAGTGAGCGTAGTAGATATGGGTATCGATGTTTATTTTGACAGTGCGCTAACGATTTATTTTCCTCGGTTTCACTGCTGCGCTCTATCCAACTTATAAAAATACCGTCCATAACGCATTTGAATATTTTTTCTTCACATATTCGATGAGTAATTTAAATATATAACACAGAGTAAACGACACTATACGTACGTTTCACGGGATTTTGATAGTTTAAATAAAATCAAGAATTATAAAGAAACGCTAAAAGAGCAGAATATTCAGTAAAACGAGACAGAATAAAACAATGGAGAGTTTAGAGCTTCGCTATACATTCTGGTAGATCTGTGTGGACGGTGTTAAAAAATGTTACGGTATCGAGAGTAGAACGATCAGAGTTACCAAGCAGCAGAGAACGCGAGAGAGATAATAAATATGGGAGTGAGGTATTCGAAGAAATTTAGTTGGAGAGCAAGAGTGACAATCGTTAGTAAAATATCAGCTTTGAGTCTCGATAAGATTAAGGCTAACGATATCTCCTCTAATGGTCATTAGTCGATACTTCCGAGAAACGTTCCGAGGAATTTTGCTAAATTCAATAAATAACAATTAACGAATTTGGAGTAATGTTTCCTGGACACCTTAAATATTTGTTTAGCGGTTGTTTGAAGAGCGCGAAACGAGAAAGTTTGAACGTGCACCGTATAAACAAAGGATCGTTCTGCGTACTTTTTATACTGGAATCATTTGAATTCTCTCGGCAAAATCCTTCCTTGTACACGTATAAATCCTTAATAAACGCATTATTCTTCATTTGCGGAGCGGGAAAGCGCGGATACAACAAAGGAAGCTGCGCCCCACCAAATTAAAAGTATAAATTATCAGGCACCCTAAGTCTCTTCGAAAGCAGATTAAAGAGGAAGAAACTCAACGTGGCTTTGTACTAACGTAAAAATAAAAATAAAAAAGAAAACGCAATTTTAATCAAAAAGATGTCTGTACAACGTGGATGAAGAGGAAAAAATAATACGCAGGGAAAAGCTGCTGCTTTTGCTGCGTGTATATTCTCTCCATAGTATATTTCTTTCTGGTTACTAAACAGGGATGGAGAGAGAGAGAGAGAGAGTGAGAGAAGCATGACTCATCGGTGAACGAGTCACCCTCTGTCTGGGGTTGCCCCATGTCACTATTTTCCGTCTCTCTCTCCCTCCATCTCTCTCTCTCTCTCTCTCTCTCCATAGACGGGATGGGGCCAAAGACCCCTGGCTCATCGGTGTTTCGTGTGCGTGGATATAGCGGCTGGAAAATCGGGCATTATTATAATTCCGAGTGACGGGGAGTCAGGGCCTCAGATATTAAAATAAGTTGAAGCCGAGATCTCAGGTGCAGTTCACTTTGGATCGTCCGTCATTCCTGTCTATAGAGGAATTTCGAAAATCGTTTTTGAGTAGCTGATTTTTCATCTGCAATAAGTTATACCCGTGTAATCGGTTGTCTTCTCTTGGGCTTCTTTCTTCTTCCTTCTCTCTCTCTCTCTCTCTCTCTCTCTCTCTCTCTCTCTCTGATTTAGAGATAACGTACTTGTCTATCTTCCTTTTCATTAATTCTGATTTATTAACTATAATTGTATTCGTTTATGTACTCAAATTGTTTGTTAACTTATTCTTAACTTACACAAAATGGCAATTATTTAAGCGTCTTCAACAAACATCAAATTTGCTTTTGCACTGTAATAAAGATTAATTCATTTGCTTTATATATATATATATATATATAATAGGGATTGATATGATGAATTCTTATATTTATTCTTTGTAAAACACAAGAATTAATTTAGATTTTAAAATGTATAATTTGCGCTGAATTTGTCGGTTACCGATAATGCATACTGTGTATCAATTTAAAATTATCGACTGAGCGATCTATAATTTATATTAATTTAAAAATAATTCTTATAATAATAATTATAAAAAAAAAATATTATTAAATCTAATTTTTAGGTTATAAAGATTGATTTCTGCAATTTTGGTTCGGTATTCCTTTAATGAATAAATTATTAGTGCATCCAATACGTTTCTACCAAATGTAAAATATTTCTGAGGTTACTATAAATTATGAATGTTATATGAAGTTACAATTGTTGCAAAGTACGAATGTAGGAGGATGATGCAACTCGTATGCGTGAGAATTGCTACGCAGGAAAGGGAGAGGGTGCGCGAATCGAATTATCGACCTTGACGAGGGTCGACGACTATTCGATAGATTAGGGAAGCCCTAATCCACATAGCTTATCGTCCCCGGGACACTCACACTCACACATACAGTAGACAGCTCCTTCAGCCACAAGAGATTGATACGACATATTTTTGTATACACATACGTATATTTGTGTTTGTGTTTCCGTAGAATATCGCCGAGCTTCTACAAAAGTCTTTTATGCGATCCGGACTATTTTCACGCTCGTAAACGAATTCGTCGTGTTATTTACGTGTTTATCGGTGGTAGATAAAAAAGTACCAGCTCCTTTTTCCATTGCCAAATATTGTTACCTCGTGCAGAGAATATTGTTAAGATTTTACGATTCGAAATTTTGTTGGCCAGTTTAATAATATACATATAACCGGAGGATAATTTACGCGTGTACCTCCGGGAAATTTGATTACGTTGATATTTTATTATGTTGTACGGTATACGCAAGTGGAAATGTTACCACTGGCTTTACGATTGTCACGATGCGTTACGTATCGCGATTTGATCCCATAAAAAATTTTATTAAGCCGCACGACCAAACTATAATCTACCTTCGATATATGTATATAGGTATATGTGTGTACGCCTGGTGATTTGAATGGCAGACAAATCGCACGTCTGCTTTGCATTTAATCGCCAAACGGCGCGTCGATGTAAAATCGATGAGAATCAAAAGAGAAAAAAGTAAAATAATAATGAAAATCCTTGGTGTAGAGTAATACAAACATTATTCCGCGTGAAATAAAATCGTGCGTAAAACGCGTCGGGGCTTTCTGCTGCGTACCCGATGACTGGTCGCAAAATCAACCGAGAGGAAAAACATCGCGATACCACGAGAGCATTGCCGGCGCGTCAATGCGGACGCGACACACCAAACGAATTACTCTCATTATTTTTTTCTCTCCCTCCTTTCCTCTCTCCATTCGCCCACGCGTTTGAGAACGACTCCACTCGCTCGCTCGTTCGAAAACGAACTGCAATCTGGTAGATTTCATACGACCTAATGGCGTCGCGAAGTATACATCTCACTCTCTTTTTTCACTTGTAACGATGTATTCAATTTATTTCTTCGTTCATTTCATTCTGATTGTACAAAAGTTATTCATTGTTTGATTCTTAAAAATGACTTTATATGTTTTTTTAACATTTGTGACATATTACACTTTCGTATTCAAAATTTTTTGTTAGATCGCGTATTTAAGCGTGTACACGAGCGCACAGTACTAGCGTGTGACTCGGAGTTCTCTTATAGACTTCATATAGATGCGTTCGAATGTGCGTAAAAAAAGTTTCTCCTTTGTGGACGTTAGGGAGTTTTCTTAAGCTCTCTTTTTATCGTAACCCAGTGGCGCAGAGGCATTCTGAATTTTTAGCTTTTATGGATTCTCTCTCTCTCTCTCTCTCTCTCGATCTATCTCTTTCTTCCGTATAGAGGCTCTGTGTGTATTCGCGAACGTCTGAAGAGGAATATAATACACGCCAGTGTCAACCTCGACTTTTTTATGAGATGCGAAAATGTAACTTTTCCGCAATCTTGAAAAAGAAGTGAAATTGCTTTTCCTCCACACTATACTTTCAAATCTGTGCAGGTATACGTTTCCTCGTATACTTTTATAAGTTTCATTGTGTACAACAATTTTTTACTAAACTTTTTTTTATTACCCATTAATATTTACGTCTTCTGGACCCGTACGTCGCTGGTATACCTGAAAAGTATGTCGTACTTCGAGTAAAATTACATTCTTTAGTTTTATTATCATTTAATTTTTATTACAAAAAGTTGTACGTACGAGAATTAACGACAAATATCAAACGTGTATCGGAAAGACGCAAAATGAATACCTATCAACCGTCCCTATACGAACAAACATCCAAAAGAATAGTATTTTCTCTATATTTTTACACATCGGAATATAATAATTCATACCACGGTAGATTATCGAAGAGAAAATAAGAAGGAACCAGTATACCCGGTGTGGAACGCATATATAAGTCTATAGCGGTTATTTCTCACGGGGTTTGGGCATCAATTTCAATACAATGAAGGGCCCTGCTAAAAGTATCAGCGCAACACTCGTTCCTTATACGCGACCCGAGGTTTCTTGCGCGATAATGATACACACGGCGCTGAATCTCAGACTCTCTGTGCAGCATTTATACATCTCTCTTTCGCGCGCGTGTGTACGTGCGAGAGGGGTGAGAGATGGCGCGCGTGGGCGACTTGAGTTATTATTCCTTGGCGCCAGCCGAACAAGTTAAACCTTCAAAAGCGAAGACAGAGAGAGAGAGAGAGAGAGAGAGAGAGTAAAAACAATTTTGAACGGCCGGTTCGCATAACGTGGCGCCCAATTAAACACGATTAAGACGCCCTTACTTTTACTTCGTTTTTATCTGACTTTGCTGTACGATTGATCTTTATTGTTTCCTAATGAGTTTTCTTCACTGCAATGTTCATATATAGAAGATGTTAAATTAAAGCGCAAATGGCTTTTCCGATGTTTGCTTTTCTCCAAAATTTTGCGAAAATTACGAGGTCGTAACGTGTCAGAACCTGAGGTAATTAATTTATGTAATACTCAATTCCGTTAAATAAACGATTATTATAAATTAACGTTACGTTTTGTTTATTTGCATAATCAGAGGGTGCGTTGACTCATTTCGTAATAATACATCAAACCGATTAAAAATTATGATCCTTACCGAATAAACGACCAACAACTTTTACTTTATGACTAACGTCCATTGGCGATGTTCATTCGCTTAATTTCATCTTGGAATTCAAATATTGTATGTTTCTATACGAACAACGTAAGTAAGAGAATGAAAAATTCTTTTAAAAAGTAATTGTATTTTAATTATATTTCGTATACATTGTTAACGATGGTAAAATAATTGCTAAAGTTTGGTTTCACGCATTAATGTTAAAAATAAATATTGGGTTAAATTGGCGATAAATAATTCAGCACTAGAGTAAATATGGGTATTACCAATCAATTGTATTTTATTCGTCCAAGTAACGACGGGAAAATGACAAAAAATGAATAAAAAAATTGACAATCTATAAAGAAGTATTCTAGAAAAAAAGCAAGAAGATTAAAGGATTTATTTAAGTAAAAGGGCGTCGAAATTTAGCGTATTCAGCGGTTGAATATCCTTAAATCCCGGATAGCACGAGTAGCAGGAGTAGCAGCCGGAGGAGCAGCATTGCAAGCGAAATTAGGATTCTGGCAAGCAATAAATCAGTTGGCAGTTGGGCAAAAGGCGTCGCAACTCAAGCTTCGAGAGCAGAGTCGCAATGTAAACGCGACGCATGTACGCGGTATACGCGAGGAGAGCACGATCCCTTTCTCGATTATGCCTACTCTCGGCAGCCCCTTTTGAACGCTAGCACTTCGCTAACTCATCACGTGCGCATCCTAATGGTTTTGCCGATGGAAAAAGGGACCGTTTCGGTTTCTATCTTCATCCATGTACTTTGAGATACTTGATGCCCGACAATTTTTCCTCGTAACGACCTTCGATCACTCTAAAACACTCTAACACTCTTGTTTCTCTTGTACATTTGAATGTAGATGTGATACCTTTTTAACCACCGCCAAGTCAAGATTTGCTTGTTATTCACGAATATTTTCGATTATTTCCGTCGAAATGCACGACATGTTCTTTTTATATTCAACTTTTGCTTGTTTTGTGTACATTCGTTTTACAAAGATGTTGCGTCAGTTTAGTATTCAAATTCAAATGAGATAAATGGCAAAGAAGGTGTTTAATTTTAGCCGACTAGTCGTTGTCTTATTCTTTTACAAAACGATTTAAGAATATACTGTAAGAATTGCAATATTCAGTTGATGTAAGTAAGAGATTGTGGTATTAAACCGCTAATTATTCGTTTTATGTATATATATTTATTAAAAAACGGAGGCCAGCTTGTATATTAAATTGTGAATGTGCGGGTATTCTCGTACGTACTCCCCTTTCCATAACCATAGAACGAGAGGAGAATAGCGCAAAAGTGAATCTAATCCGCAGATGTCGAGCAGCTGTCTCGCTCTAGTCAGGAGGACATGTATATACGCGATTCGCAGTCAGCTATAGTTTGCTTCCGGTCTCGCCTCCACGGTGCTATATACTACACCACGGCGCGAGACTAGACGCGAGTCTCTTCCATCGTGTGTAGAGGTGAGCAGCTGGACTTTGAGTTACACAATGTCGCATCGTGGTTCTATGTATCATGTAGGAAAGAGGATACGATGCTTAGGTACAATAGATCCGAGGTACAAATTTTCGGGTTTCACATACGCGTATACTCGACCTAAACTCGATTCATACGCCACCAAATATTACACCGTTATAATAGAAATAGGTTAAAAAATAAACTGCCACCACCACCGTACATTGTTAATTTTCCCTTGTTTATACTCCACTGATAAAATAGATTTTTTTATCTGAGTGGAATTCTTCTTAAATATGCCTCAAAAAAAAACTCGGTTGCTGAATCTGATGCAATTTCTTTATAAACAAGAGAAATTTGCTCGATTTTAGATTATTGATCTTCTTGAGTTGTACTATCTTATTTTTTAATAAAAGACATTCTACACGATTATTTTAGAATCACATTGGAGACAATAATTCAGCTTAGATAAAAAATATATTATTTTCAGTGTCATAGCCAATTTTCGTTATCGCGCGTAGATCAACTTTATTCCACACGAGTAGTATAATCTAACCTCTTCGTTAGCTTGATTTATCGGGGACTCGGTATCAAATTAACTCGCTTTCGGGATTTCGAGCGCCACCTACCAGTATAAAATTACATACGTTATCCGACGTACAGTCACTTTAACGTACTTGTTCTAGTGTACCACTTATGATTTATTCAAACATATTAAAGAATTAAAATATAATAATAGTTTTATTCGTGAAAACACAGTGAATGTGCAAACATTAAAAAAGGTAAGATAACAGTGAGAGCGACTGTGAGCGACTCTCTCGTCCGTGAAAGAAATATGAACGAAAAGGAGGGAGCAGAAACAGATACGTATAGTACGTATAGGGTACGAAATAAAATAAAATTGGAAGCATCGGTGTACCGAGAGTATATATACAGAACGAAACTAAAACTCGAGTATCCGCGAAACAATAAAACGTGGAAATAAAGTGTTGGATAAACGAGGATGAACAAGGCAAGAAGGAACCGAGAAACGAAATAAATGTGTATACGCTGCTACTCGCGGGTTGCATTTATTCCAACTACGATTCTGGTGGCGCGTGGCGGATGCAACGTGGAACGTCCTCTCGGGTCGTTCCACTTACTCCCTCTTTCTCTCTTTGTACGTAAATATATTTTTGAGAATAATTCTCGACAGATAATAAAACACGTTCTGAAATTTTCGACGTCTCAGCGAATGCGCGTATACCTTTTTGTCCATCTCTCTTCGCTGTTTTGTAAGCGTCACACGGTTTTAAAACTTTCGAAGAATATCGAATCGCAGACCAGGCATCTTCCTCGCGAATACTAATGTCGAATCGAATTTGGTGAATATTTTTTTTAGTCGGTTGTACCTCCCTGTCTTTACATTTTTCTTCGTTATTTTCGAATAATAACTATTACTTTTCTAAGTGAAATTTCATTCTTATTCTTGCGTTTTATTCTACCTTACTTAATCTCACAATGTGTACATCGTGAAGATCGACGTATAATTTACTTACGACAAATTAGTATATAAAACACATCAATTTCAACGAGGAGAACGTAAAAGAATCCTTAAGTTGCAATAAAACTGTCAACGCAAAGAGTAAACCTAAAATTTTCGAAGGAAGAGGGATCTCTGGTACATTTTCTCATCGAGACTAGGGACAAGAAATGCACGTATACCTTATATAGAAGGATCGTGAAGCCATCGAGTCACGTCCTCGCGATAAGCAGGAAATGAACCTCGTACACGAAAAAATAATAAAGGTGCTCGTGCTTCTTTCTTCTTTTTTCTTTCTTTTCCGGAAATTCGGTGGATCCTATGCAGGGAGAGTCGGTTGGCGCGTGTCCCCGCATAATTTCGTATGTACCGGTCGGCACGCAAAGCCTCTGGACATTTCCACGCCCCGACACGCGTCAAATTTTTATCTTTCGGACAGCCTGCTTTCGTAAAAGTGAAAAATGGCTCATTTTATATACCTATCATGATTTCGGGAGATTTTTTATTCTTTTAACCCGGTAATATTTTATATTTCATAATATTCCAAATTTAAAATTTTGCCAAAATTATAATAATCAAATTTTTAGGCCAGATTATAAAGATACAATCTTAATGCAAAGTAAACTGCTTCCACGCAGAATAAACTGATTTCGTTTAGATTTTTTATTCAACATTGAAATACAATGACCGGATTGAATATCCCAATTATTTGGGCCCGGCACTCCCTTAAAATAATATTAGAATAATAAAATACAAAACGTTCTTTCACGAACTGCAGGCCGAAGTTTCATATCCGACTTCCCCTAAAATATTGTCGACCTACATTTCTAATATCGATCGATAATATATAATGAATATAATTAACTCGACAAGAGATAAGAGAATCTAATCCGAGTTCGAGCATATGCAGGTTGGAGGTCATTCGCGTGATCATATTGTTTGTTTGATCCTGATCCCACGACATGAAAATATTATCTAATATATATCTTTTATGTCCGCGGGTTATATATTCGAGATTATCTGTCGCATCAATTTCAAACTTTATTATTTAAATTTGCAGGATATATATCGTTTTTTGCTTGTGTGTAAGTAATATTTTGGCTTGGTCGTATCGTGACCAAGTTTCGTCTCACTGCAGTTTTCTATAATGAAATTGCACGAGTTTTTTGTTACGAATACATCTATACTTGTATACTGCAAGTTGTCTTCTTTATTTATTGGACTGCGGAATTCATTCGGACTCTTCCTCAAATTTAGAAAATGATATTCTATAGTATTACATTTTACCTTAAAGTAAAGAAATATAGAAAACATGAAATTTCTATTTTTTAAAAGTATATCATTTCAAGTTTAAATTTTCCACAAGTAAATTTACGACTTTCCTACGTATTTCCGTCAATTGTTTCATATTTTGAAAGTTAGGATGTAGAAATATCCATTTTAGCTGTAAACTGTACTTGTTATATCCTTATAACATAGAAAGCTCACAATTTATACTTCTCGAAAACAGTAATTGCGATCTTTCTACTTTATCGTCAATTTATGTATTTTGGAAGATAGAGGATAGAGATAATTAAAAAAAGTAACTAAAAAACTATAAAACACACGCTTTAGGGATACCAATTTATACTTTATAATTATATAAAAACCATAGACAAAATAAAGGTAATAATTTGCGCAAAAACACCCCAAGTAAACGTCTGAAAATTGATTCAAATGAAGTAATTTCCAAGGTAAACAAAGCCTCGCCTTGTTATTTCGGCGCGAAACAATGTGCCGTGCAAGCTTGGGTCACGAAATGTACGAAAGAGGGAAAAAACGCCACGGTGACGTCCGGTCGAGCGTTGTATATAAAATAATGTAAACACTGGGAGTAGATAAAAAAATAAAATAAAATAAAACAAAATAAAAGCGTAAAAACATTGAATTACTTTTCATTATATGTATATGTTTTTACAAAATTTCTTTAGAAACTGTTTGTTTCTAAACTTTGTAAAAAAGTTTTAAAAATATCTAGTGCTTTGTATATTCAAAAAAAAGAATAATATGGGATGTAATAAAAAATGTATTGATTCAACAAAAGATATGATCGCCGGAATACAATTTGTACCGCATACGTAAAATAAATAAATGTTTTTTTATAAGCTGAAAGACAAATTATTTAAATGTGTTTCGGAGTGGAAAGTCTCTTATGGACCTAGTGGTACCTTGCGTAGCTCCGATGATCTGCGATGATGTTCCCGCGATCGAGTGCAAGCGCAAGCAAAAATACCAGTAGTCGCCAAGTCGTGACAAATGTAAGGAAATATTTATAAATATATATATATATGAATTTATCGATTTTCTCCGAACACAAATCTAATTTTATACTGGAAAAGGCTCATCTGACTCTTCGCTCACTCTACTCATGGAATTTCCTAGGTCACGGGTTTTTTAAACACAAATTATCATGAAGAATTGAGGGTCTTTATGAAAGAAGAAAAGACAAACTGTCGAAACGAACGTACATATATAAAATAATAGTTTAGGATGAAAGGGTAGATAGGAAACACCCTGGAGGAAAGTCCGAGCCACGCCTCGTAAAGTAAAAATACTCACTCACACACACACTCATGTGCAGAGAGAGAGAGAGAGAGAGAGAGAGAGAGGGGGGGGGGGGAAGAGAGAATAAAGGTGACTAGTGCGTGGGTCGTCGCTTGAAGCGCCACATGAAAAATACCTGAATGTATATTCCTATTTTCTCAGTTTTGATGTGTAATGTCTTTTATACTCAAACCATTCGTGTATTCGTTTTATATATATTTTTTCTTTTCCTTCTCGACGATGCGCATCTTGTGGAACGGGTTATAAATTCTATTGTTGAAACGTTTATCATATATTTATACCTTTTTCCCCTCCCTTCGAGCCCAAGACATCTTTATACGCATTCGTCGATATATATATATATATATTATTTGGTAATATTTTCTTTCCCATTGACGGAGGAAAAACACGAGAAAACAATAATCGTTTATTGTTCCAATCGATTAGTTCAATTTTGACGTTGAGTATCGTTATAGTCACGTGGTACTCAGATAACCGTGAACTTGACGCGTTTCATGTAAATATTAAGGCAGATTAACCGATCTACGTTTAACTATAGATAAATCGTACCTCTCTTTATCTTTTTGTAAATACGATAAATATTCGATTCAATATTAATTAATTTACGAGCTTGTCCATCGTATAGATTCTATTTATTCCTTACCCCTCGGAATATGTTTTTATCGATATCTAATACATATGGGATTTTATTTTCATCCCTCTTGGTAAATATTATTATTTTTTGTTGAATCTGCAAGTTTCAATATATATAATAAAAAATAAATTAATACTTATATCACAATAGATTGTTTTATAAACAATGAAGATTATTAATTATCCTACTTACTTGAAGACATTTTAATTTTTTTAATGTACACTGAGAAAATATTTTATTAAAAGTTAGTATATTCTTCAGTACAGTATCAGAATAAAAAATTACTACATAATTTTATAAAAATATAATGAAATAAGCAATAAAAATAAATATACTTATTTAGTATTCATTTTACTATACAATAATACAGTACTACTTTGTATTTTGCCATTTTGTACATTCATATTATTAAACAATATACTAACTTTTAATACATCTATTTTCGTCCTGCATGTGTATATATATATATATATGTGTGTGTATGCATATATTCTGAAAATTGGATAATAAAAAAACCCTTGAAAAAAAATATTTGTGCGTAATAATGAATTGACAAGGTGTACCTTAACGAAGATGTGAAAGAAATAGGAAACCCATCGATTATCGGTTGTACGGTTTAAAAGAAAAACGATAAACATGTTATCATTCGAAAAATTCGAGTCGTTAATCTCGGTTAAAGATCGGTTGCATTCCCGAAGAAGAAAATTTGGGCGTGTGCGTTTCTCTGCGCATTTTCAAAAGGATCGTGCAGTAGCCCACTAGCCGGTCATTTTCCGGTGTCTTTGTCAGCGTGAAAATTTACAGCCCATCTAGAACCCGTTGAACGGATAGGCGTGCGCCCTCGCAACCGCAGTAATTTTTTGGGGGGTCGTCGTCGTCGTCTCTCGGCCTAAGGACCGCACTCGACGCTAGTTTCCCAGGTTCGCTCTATGGGAATCTTGGGTACCTATCTTTCTCTCTTTTTTTTCATCACGCCGAGATCTTTTTCTTCGCGGGTGGTTCTGAAACTCCCGCTGATCTCTTTGAAAATCGCGCACCGACTTTTCCCTATACCCGACCTCGTAAATCCGCAATGAATATTCGTAGAGACGCTTCTCTCTCTACTCTGTCGGCCTCTCTGACTTTGAAGCGATTTTCGCGGTAACAAGTAGGATAAATTTATTTTCTTGTTACTATCAAATGTTCCGTAGTTTAGTTGTAACTGTTTTGATATTACATTACTATATTATATGACTCGTCCATTTTTTCATACTAAGCAAATGTGCATTAAATGTTCCGAAATATGTACCGATATTAAGTAGAAAAGTTGCAAAGGTAACTGCTGAAAACGGAAATATCGTATAAATCACAATTTGGAGAAATTATTAAAATATGAAAATTTTTTTATCGTTTATACGACAATGTCGATCGGTACTTTGAAATCTTTCAGTTACACGTGGGAAAAGTCTTTTAAAGCTCGAGCTTATAAGTATGAGCCTCGAAACGACTTTTCGTGCCCCTTTTTCCTTCCTTCACTGAATTTTACGACTCCTTTTTCTCTCCCTTTTACGAACTACTTCTCCTTTGCCTAAATGTTTTTCACGTTAATGATACCTTTTATAACACGATTCTATTTCGTTATTACGCTACCAAAGTCTGTGTACATACTTTCAAAATTTTCTCATAATAACCTTTTTCCGTAATATCAATTTTTTACTTTAAGCTAGTAATTGCTTTTATATTTGATATTTCGTGTTTTTATACTCGGTAACTCGATGGTACAGTTTACTTTACATAGAGTTAGTAGGTAGATTACTATTGATAAAAAAAGTACGTGTAGTTATTGAATTTGTTTATAAATATATTAATATATTAATTATAAATGTGTCCTAGCTTCTAGCAGGTAAACGATATATTGTTATAATGTTACATAAAACAGTTGCAAAAAAGATAGGTAATTATACTGCGTACTAAAAGCGTGCATATAAAATAAAAATGTTAGTCATGTAACGTCCGGCTATTTCGTTGAATTGCATCGTGTTAAAAATCTTTGCTCGAGTCAAGGGAGTAGCGGCAGCAGTGGCAGCTTCACCAGCTCTCGAGAGTATATTGAACCGGTCGTACAGCCGTGAACTCGCGAGAGAAAGAGAGAGGTGTAAATATAGACCCCCGCGAAATAATCCTGAATCCAAGAGGCGTCAGCTGTGTACTCGACGAGCTTTCCTTTTCGACGATAATTCGCGCCTCGGTTTAGTGTACTCGCTAGAGGTGTGAGATGCCCCTCTTAGATCACGCTCTCACTCTTTTTTATTTTTTGCTTTTTCCTTTTGCCACTACGTTGGAAATAGAGTTATACAGATGTAACCTTTTCGATTTATGATCGCTTGCACAATGCTTGCATTCTATCTTTGTCTCTCCTACTTTTAATATTTGGTATTTTAAGCACCTTCGAGTGTAGATGGACATAACTTGATTAAACTTAGTGCCGGACCCATAGAATCCCATTTTATCACCGTTTCACCATTTTCCGGTAAAAAATGTCATGTTTTATCAAAATTCGGTAACATTTTCACCAGAAGAGGGAAAAGAGAAAGCTCATACGTTAAGATACTTTTTTGAGCTTACGTGATCTATATCAAGTAAATTTACGTATAAATTCATTTTTTTTTTAAATTACCGTCTCTTTACTGAGGAATAGCAAATAAACCATTTCATATACTACCAAAAAGAAACTAACCTAAAGAACTTTCCTACGAAAGTCTATGGTCTAATATCGAGTTTAAAAATATATAAATTAATATTTTAATGTAAAGTAAAGTATACATAAATTATATATTTCATTACTTAGAAATTTTAGTGAACCACGATGTCGCACCTCAACTCTAGTAAATTCTTAACGATAACCAAGTACTGTCAAGCGTTTCGACATTTTTAACCCATTTTTCGGACGATCTTCATAATAAAATTGCCGACAGAGTCACAAAAGTTTTTACTAAGATTAAAAAAATTTACAAGCCATTTTATACAAAACGCCGATAAAAAATAAAGCTTAAATTACCTCAACTTTTCGATTTGTAGGTCACACTCTATTTCCATGATTTTCATCCTCTAGCCTGACTAAATGTATTGATACAGTCTCCGATTTCAAAAATGTACCCATCAAGCTCTTTTGTGTCCTCGACTCTCCCCCCCCCCTTCTCACTCTCTCTCTCTCTCTCTCTCTCTCTTTCTCTCGCATTAGAAAAATGTACAAGCAGCGAAATCGCCCCCCTAACGGTATATATAGACGACTGCGAGTACTAATATAGAATACGACGAAAGCTCGGTAATATATACCGGATATATTCTGTTCTCTCCCTCGACCGTGTTTTCCTTCGTATATACAACGACGACATTTACGTGGCTGGATTGTACATATGTGTATACGCATGTGTAACTCGGAAAACGTACGTGAGAATACGCCACGTGCCTCGAAGCGCCGTTTTTCACCGCTACCACGCTTAATTTCGCGCGAAATCATTTGCGTTTACCTTAATACAAAATATAAATAAAATATACAATTATTACTATTTACCATTACTACTGTTTAATTAACTGAATCATCTTTTTTTCTGTTTCAGGTGAGTGATAACGTTTACACGGATTATTATCTCTCGAACGTAGTATGCGTAAGTCTTTTATTATCGGATTGGATTATACGAGTGTTTATGCAAAAGGTTGTATCGTTTAATATACGTAACAATCATTTACCTTAAATTTATCACTAATATGTTTCTTTTACATTCGCCCCGTTATTATCGAAATCGTTAAATTTGAATATTTATTCAGTGCAATTAGTTTGTACTTTGTGTATTTCGCGCGAAATCGTGCCGAATTCAAAAGCAATTGTATCAATAATTTCATGAGTTGAATGCACAATTTTTATGCAACAATTATGTGTGACGTTACGATACGAAAACGTAAACAAAATACGTGTCTCGTAAAAACTTTCGAAATATAAGAACCTTAATCTTCGATATTTTGTCATTAATGCGTCTCATATTGTTCGCATAATTGTATTAAATATGTTTTAAGGGAACGATACACTTATAATTATTCATGATTTCGTTGACTTTCTTTTAAAATTTCACTTGATAAATGTGACAAAACTTACACATATTAACGAGATTAACGCGACGTTTATTATTTTTAAATTTTGCACGAATTTTTTTATTATCGACACCGAAACACCAAAAGCTCGCTCGAACTTTTGTAAATTACGAAATTCGTCACGTATTTAATCGTATACGATAGAAGCAATATTTTGTTCTGTGTACATGTACGTGCTATTAATTTTTTAACTAAATGCACGTACCAAGTATATGTTTCAGAATTTTAGATTCTGAACGAATGGATCATTTATATCTATAAGTATTTAAAATAAATTTACAACTACATAAATTTTTGTCGTATATAATCTACTGAATTTCATATATGTACACATAATAATAAATCTTAATTTTGATATTTCAAACTACAATTACCTTTGAAAATTTGTTGTACCGCGTGCAATGAAATGCAACGAGACAGTTGTATACCAGTGGTTCTGGTACAAAAAAAAGTAGAAGAAGCTTGCAAGGAGGTACGTGATCCGGGTTTTCCATGAACAACGTTCCTTACTAGTTGTCGGGAAAGTAAAGGGATTTTCTTTAAGCGAATGCGGTCGAGGTGTCGACGTGCCTTACTTCTCTAATTGCCGTCGAACTTTACGAGTCCCGTTCAAAATAACTCTCGCCTTTTTCCACACTTAATATACCTATATATATGTACTTTTTACTAATTTCACTGTACGCGTACAATTTATTTATGAATTATGAGCGTAATTAAGTTTTAATGAATTTTGTTTTCTTTTACTTTTTTTTGTCTTTCATTAATTGATGGACATTATAGTCAGAGAATTAATAAATAAAAGCAGACTTTTCGTGTTTCAATAATGCTATGTATATAACTAGAGACAAAACTAAAGTAATCAAAAATAAATGGTAACTCGAGTAAATATTGTTCGTCTTAATACTTTTTTAACATTTAAATCCCTTACTTTCTTCGCTAAAAATGTATAATGAATTTGCAGATTGAAACATATGTGTATACACGATGGTGCAATCGCTAAAGGGAAAAGTGTATAATAGGTACTTATATCCGTGTCTGTCACGATTACTCTTTTCTTTTTTTTTATCAAGGAAATATGTCACAATGGGCGATAGTCGTATCCTGTTTTCGCATGACATTACGTTTTACCAAACGTCATTCACACCAGTAACACTATATAATTTGCACGTATTTTATACGTATTATTTCGAGTACTTTCAATTTAAACATTCAAATTATTATTAATTTTTTTTCACTTATTTTTTGCCAACTTTCTTGATCGCCATGCAAATTTTTTAACGTTACTTATTCCACACTGTACGCATCTTTGTTTCATAAAAATTTTTTAAATTATGATTTTGTAAGTCATTTTAGAATATTCTATTGTAAAATCAATTAAACATTAAAATTGAATATGATTCATTCTTATGATGAATTCTATGGTGGTTGCAACATTCTAAAAATAGTTATTTTTAATCTAATTAGTTGTTGGTAAGAGTAATAAATACAGTTAATAAAATTACTTAAAAATAGAAATAATAATAAAAATATTTATCATTTTTGCATTCGCACAAAAATTACCCTAACTATTTTTCCGTTTCTTATTTATTTGAAATACGTCGATACGACAGTATTTTTGTTGGTAAGAATTATGCATATGTTTACAAATATTTCGAATTACTTAGAAGATTGTTTATATTTAGGTATACGCATGAAGTAATATCATGCATTAAAAATAAACTAACGAATTATTCGGAATGACATTTAAAATAAATTAAAGTATAAGAGAGGTAGCCTGTCAAAAGTATCGTTGTGACACGCGCGACTTAGAAATTCTTGAGAAACGTAGATATAATATACTATTTTTATAATATTTTAATCGAATCTCTTTGAGAGTTTCCTTCGCCTCGTTCTCCGATGTATATACATACAACGAGAGAGAGAGAGAGAGAGAGAGCGACGTCAACTTCTCATTAACGTCTGCAACACACCGTGTCGGTGGTTCAGAGACGCGTATACGCGAGACTGCAACTACGAAAGGAACGACATGGCTGGCATTGCTTATCACCGAGTCGCCCGCAATTGAAAGAGGAGTTTCTTATCGTTCGGTGCTCACCGTTCGTACAACGTTTAACAGTATCGTCTGACTCCGGCGATTGCGCTCGACTAACCATTTACCGACTGGTTGTTGTTTATCGTTCTTACCAATTGTTCCCTGCTCTCTGCGCTATATCAATGAATAAACCTCGCCAAAATCAATATTTACTCGAGGATTATAGAAACGATGCACTATTATTCGATTGAAATGCACCGAACTGGCCCGTCTATCGAAAGTCATATCTGGGTTAACTCGGCAATCGCGCGATCGGCGATTCGGTTGAACGCGCCTTCTATATACCTCGGTGCGGAGCATAAACATTTTATTCGCCAATTCGGAAATGGATTGCCGCATACCCGATCAATTTTTGAGTACTAGCCAACTAAACGTTCGCTTCGCTCCATCCACCATCCTCAATCCACCCATATCCACTAACATGGTGCATCAATCGGCCACACATTCTACTGTGTCACTAAGCCTCTTCTCCTCTATCTTTACTTTTTACGACTTATCATATTTTATTCTAGTCTAAGTTCTTTCCTCAGCTCCTCTCCTCGCGCTCAACCAATTTTTCCAAATCAAACTTTAATTCTCTTAAATCCTCGAAAACAGAATCTAATGATTCCTTAAATTAGTATTTTACCGAAGAAAAGCAAATATATAACTATAGCGATAAATTTTGGTCGTGACCCAATTCACGGTTGTATTGACCATTAGGAAACACGCGTAACGTACTCCAATCGATCTTATACATTAGCAGGGGGATGAAAAGAAAGAACTTAGTTTACCCTTCGAATCTATCTTCTTTCCCATTCGAGTACATCTTTTATCGATCTAGAGTATTATCGATCGACGTCAAATCACTTCAGTCACATCACAATTTCAGTCTAGCGCCTATATACGCACACGTATTTATATATATCACTTTTTTCTGAACGTCGGAAATGTCGGTGCGTAGAGATAAGTGCGCGGCGTATTCAAAGGTATAATAACAGATATATACGAGCGTCCTCGGACGCGCAATGACCTCGACTCATCGGAAGGAAGGAAACGATCGACCTAATTTTTTTCTCTCTTATCTCACTAATAAGAGGAACGTTTACGAAGATTTTATCCATATTTTCTGGGTACGAGTTTGTTTTTATACTCGTAAGAACTCGCGGAAATTGTGATGTAAGAGGGAAAGAGAGTGAGAGATGTGTAGATTATGGATTTTTATACAAGAGTTGCAATGCCTTTACTAACTAGTGATTCCACAATAGATTTTCCGCATAGATTACTTGTAAAATTGTGAAATATCAGGTAATATCGGTCACCTGAAATTTTAGTTCGGTGGAAATAAATGTTAATGATATTCAATGCGCATTCAAACGAAATAAACAAAAAGTTTAAAATACCATAACATTATTTTTCAATTTTCCACAACTCAATTATTTTGATGGTTTTATAAATTCTTACATACTTGATAATTAAAACATTTGAAAAAGAATTAATTGTTGTCGGGTAGTCTAGAGGGAATTGTAGAGAAATTGATGAACTTTACGTAATAACGATGGAATAGAGAAAATAATAAAATAGTGAGTTAGAAGAGTAACCGAAAATTTGGAGGATGGAATTGACTAGAGTATGGAAGTTAGGTGGTAATTATACGCGAAGTATATCTAACATACTTGTCAAGTATACCAGCTTGAGCTTATCTCTCTTTCTCTCTCACGTTCGTTCTTACGATAAGTGCAGGGTAGATTACATCCCGCGAACACCTGCATGTCTCTAGTACAACGCCGTAGAGTCTACTTAATACGAAGAACCGAGAGTCGCCTGGTTAATGAACTTCAATCGTCAGCTTAGTACCTTATTACACGAGAAGGCACGTATATACTGTATGTGTACATCTTATTCGATCCTCGTTACTTTATTCGGAGACCAGCGTGCAGCATAGATCCTTACGCGTCGAATCGACATTTCGCTTTGAAAAATATTGAATGCACAATTGGTTATAAAGCGTACCAAGTTCGACGGACCGTTCTTATTTATTCTACGACGTATTCATATTTCAACAAGAGCCAACTTTTCTCCGAGACGTTCAGCGGTTCAGTACAATGAGAGGCAGTCTTCCGATCTAACTTTTAGCTCGATTAAAATTGCAATAAACGAACTACCCGTAAACTCTACTATATCCGATTTCTTCCGTTTAGTAATTAACTTTCATTTTCACGCGGGAAATTTATTATTATTACATTATTATTTCATTTTATAGGTATTCGTATCAACTTGTCATAGCGCAACGCAAAAACACGCCGGAAACGGGAAAAAACGAAACTTGTTCAACTAAATTAATTGAATAAACTAACCATTGAAATACCGTATAGAGAGTATCAACAACAAAAAACAAACACGAGATTACTTTGTCGACTGATATTGAACAAAACCATCCACTTTCGTACACGGTGGATGCGAATAAATAACATCGTTAACACGAGGCACTTCTCTCTCTCTCTCTCTCTCTCTCTCTCTCTCTCTCTCTCTCTCTCTCTCTCTCTCTCTCTCTCTCTCTCTCTCTCTCTCTATCTCGCTCCCTTTCTCTCGGGTGTGGATGTGCGTTAAACAGCAAATCCATAACAAAAAGGTCCTGCTGCCGATATAATCCCCCTTTTCATATCGTAGGTGTTTTTACCAGGACGCACCGACGGGTCCGAATACATCCACCTGAGCAAAATCTCCGAGGGTAGAAAAGTTAACTCAACCCTTACCCTTCGCGCGGAAGGGCTTTTCTTTTTTTTACCTTCCACTCCTTTACTCTTGGCTCAGAGTTGATTATTTAACGAGGGGTTGGTTCTTAACCTTGGCGACGACCAAACTTTTGATATCGCGCGTTAATCAAATGTCACCGTTCAGATTTTAGCTCGATATAACTTCATTTCATGCGATTCTTCGTTAATTGTACCATTATAAAATTTGCCTCACTGCGCTACGCTAGTATTTAACCATTTTTTTACAAGTTTCTAAGTTTCTCTTTTTAGACATTTTAGCCTCTAAAGTGTATAAAAATAATAAATAAGTGTGGATGTTAAAAAGAATAATTTTTTTTGTAAAAATAGAAAATACCTACTTATTTCCACATTTTTAAGAGAATTATATATTTTGAAAAATGAATCTATCGTTCGTAAATGTCTATATGTATGTATTATCGGTCGCACCGAACTAAATAATTTACTTTTAGAATAAAGTAGGCCTATTGTACATACATATAGACATTTACGAACGATAGATTCATTTTTCAACTAACCGGCGACTAGGTCGCATACGTCGCACTCTGGCTGGTGGTTTTCCCACCACCAGATGGAGACGACTATATCTCTACACTCGTTGTAGAGATCGTCGTTTCTTTTCTATATATGTATATAGCCGCAGAACATCTTGCTGGTGTCGCCGTTCATCTTGGGACAGGCGTCTAAGGTAAGATCTCCAGTTCCTTACTGAGGAGTCCAAGCTGGAGATCGAGGACAAAACGCTTTTAATTGTTTTTAAAAAAGGCCGTGCTCTGGGAAATTCCACCAACCATAGTGGACAAAGAGTACAATAGGCGTACTTTATTCTAAAAGTAAATTATTTAGTTCGGTGTGACCGATAATACATACACAATTATATATTTTGTTATTGTCCATATATATATTTTTATTTCTTAAACAGTTATTTAGAAACGATTTAGTTTCGTGTATATCGTTCTATCCTTATTTTCTCTTAAAAATATAATTATTATTGCAAATCGGTATCAATGCGGTTGAAAGCGCATTCTTGGCGCATATTTAGATATTGATTGATTGAAATATTTATTAGGCCATTAAGGGGTAGAAACCCCATAGGCACCATAAACGAACTAATACAGTGAGTAAATCTTTTAAAACTAAATAACAAAATAAATTTCAGTAATAAGCGAGAGAGAGAGAGAGAGAGAGATGGAAAAGTTTAAAAGGCACGTAGTGTACATAAATCCAGTAGCACGACTCGAGTAATTACATAGAGTAATTACAAGTGGTTAAAATAAGAAATAGATGCTGGTGATAATCGATGGTGGTGAATAATAATCGATGCGTAATAGGCATCGAGTAAATGAACACACTCGCGAGGAACGGTTGTAGCATCAGTAATGGGAACAGGAACAACAACAACAACAACAGCAACAACAACAAGAACAATTGGTTAAACGTAATGAAATTAGAGGTGTTCGAGATAGCGTATGCGTGTGTGCGTGTGTGCGTGCGGGTATGCGTATACGGGTGTTCCCCGATGCGTATACAGACACGCGAGTAAAACCGGAGAGTCGGCTCCCTCCTTGGTCCCGTGGTTAGAATCAATAGCCGCGCATGCGCCGGACGCGCAGAGGTGTCTACGCGCGCTCTAACATGGGCCCCTGAGAGGGAGGTGAGTAGGAGCGGCGAAGAGGGAGGAGAGCGGGGGCAGAGGAGAGAGATGAAGTGCCGGCTCCACGTTGATGCCCTCACCGAGCAGCATCCAGTTCTCGCTTTGCTCCCTCTACGCACGCTTCTTCCTCCACCAAATTTTCTCTCCTCCCTCCCTCTCTCTCTCTCGCGCGTACGCTTCTCCGTCAATTGGGTTTTGCGGAGGTGACGTTACAAATAAATACGTATTCAGTGCTCGAGGTTTGAAAGGACGGAGAAAAAAGTTAAAGAACAGTTTGTATTATAAAACGATCAGTGGGGATGGGATGTCTTCACCGCGGTGCAGTTGCCTCTCGAGGCGATGCTCTACTGCAGCTGCGTCCGGTTTGAGAGCAAACGTAGCATAGGTGTACCTACGGGTGTATTTTCGGAGACACGAGACACGAGACCCGAGACTCGCGACTCGAGACACGAGATGGATCGACTTTTCAAAAGTTGGAAAAGCCATAAGGCGATGGAGGACGTGAGTCGTTGTCTTTTTATTACATCTTTTATTCAACCTTATCATTTAACCTCTTTCTTTTTTTTATTTTCAATGTCTGCTATTCTTCTTTTTACTTTAATAGAAATTGTCGATGCCGTACGTATTTTATATTTGATTTTATTATAAAGTTACATTAGACTGTTGAATCGTAGTATCGTTTTCTTTCTTTAATTCAAACACTCGCACCAGAGAAGAAAATTTCTTCTATGCGAGTCTACGAACGGTTCTTATCGCCCGAGATTTCATTTCGTTTGGTATACATACAACTCCTTATTTTTTTGTTCTCATATACGTATTCACGGACATTATGAATTTATACGTAATAACAAAGATTTACGAATATTAGCTTATTTATTTATATATCTCTGATGTAGCCGATAGATTTAGAAATTATTATTGCAAACGTCGATGACAGCAAAAAATCCTCGTATCGAAATGATAGCCAGAGTTTGAAGACTGGTATTCATACATATAGTATGAAAAACGGTAATGAAATGAAAATCGGTAAAAATAAACCTTCGTTTTTTAACGCAATCCGCGCGATTGAACTTGTCGATGACCTTCCTTCTACACCTGAACAACGAACGCCGTAGTATTCGTTAAAACAATTTAATCGCGCGTGCAAAATTTCAACTTCAACCAAAAGCGAGAGATGTAAATTTTTCGACTCGCCTTGGGTGCTCTTTTACGAATGTGTATACATATTTACAGCTGTATTACGGCTTCCATTTATACAGTCCGATGGAACGCGTCCAAATTTCGGCCATTAGACACTGGCACACGTATACGGGTGTATACTCGTACGCAAGCGAAGGTGCATTATACCATGTAAATATACTAGAGTGGATTATGCGCGATAAAAAATGATGATTTACCCATAAACTGCATATTTTAAAGAATATATTCGAGAGTCCAACTGTATTCATCCACTTGTAACTTGTTAACAAAAATTAATTATTTTAGACCTTCCATAGGGTAAATAGAATATAAATTGCACTTTCATTTTATCAGTTTAATTATTAATTAAACTGGTTTTATCGGTAGTTTATCCAAGACATGTATATGTGTACATCCGCGATGAGAAAACTTGTTTCGCGTACAGCGACACATCGTAATTTGAGTTATCTTTCAAGAGTTTAATTAATTTACCGCGGAAAGGTAGAGCACGAGTTATTACTTACGCGTTAGACAGATACATATTAAATTCTAGTGAATTGGAATTTTAGTATATCTCCTAATCGATGTTTGTTTACATACGTTTTTTATCGTTTCACTTATTTTTCTACTTATATTTTTAATAAACGTGTTGGAAATTTATGAGTTCGAGAATTAATTATTATCTACATTTAGAATCAATAATGACCAGAGTATATACCGTTCAATTTAAATTATATATTTATTCATTACATTTCGGGTATATATACATTCTTTAAATAAACACTTGTTTCCGCATCTGTTTTAACATTGAAATTTCAACAAGCTACGAATGATAATTATTTTTCGACCAAACTGTATTAAAGACCGATGGCACAAAAATCCCAAATCGTCACCAAAAACCGAGGAGATAACGCGCTCGAAGGGAATAAGGTATCGATATCGCATCTCTTATTCAAGGGCTATTGGATCGCGCGAGCTCTCGAGGGAAGCTTTGTATCGTATCCTTTACTTCTCAGCTTCTTATTTTTCGTTTGCTCGCCGTACGAGTAAAATATTTTAACCTCCATGGACCATGGACGGCTAGGTGTCGTTTCGATAGCCTCCGAACTTTTGTTGCTTTTAAGAAGAAAACATTTGCAAGTCGGTGCAACTTAGCGAAATGCAGAACAATTTCGACAATATTACGACACATTTATTTTAACGCAGAAACTTGGAAAAGACGTGAAACTTTCTACTCGGTCGAATGTATTCGAATCGAGTTATAAGATACGAATGTAGATTCAAATAAACTAGGAACTGTGCGGTTCGTAAAAAGGACAAATTGCAGTCAGAATGTGTGAAATAACCAATTAGAGAGTTCCTATGTTACCATTAAAGTAATACAGAAAAATCCCTTTTTAATTTAACTTATTACATGGGGCATGACTCGAAAAATTTTACCAGTTTCACGGGTAGGTGCGATAAAAAGCGTAAAACCAGTAGCAAAAGAGAAAAAGAAGAAGGAAGAAAATGGAAAAATAGAGACACGTTGCTCGCACTTTCTACTCGAGGAAAACAAATATATAGTACCTCGAGATGGTGGAAAACGAACGAGCCAAGAGTGACTCTAAACTCACCCCCTGTACCTTTAGAACTGCACGAATGAAAAATTTAAGCTAGGTTCTATGCCCCCCTGTTCTGCTGGCAAGTAGAAATCGCATCGTACTTTTTCTTGCTCGATGGAAACAGAGAGGGAGAGAGAGACATCAAAATTAGAGACCAAGATGAAAAGATCCCGCGAACTTGCGGTTGAGAAAAGAAAGCTTAAATCATAGACTGGAGAGGGTAAGGGTAGATTTACCAGAAAGGGTAGGGAAAAAAAGAGGAGAAAAGAAAAATAAAGAGATAAGTAGAAAAGAGAGTGGAATTTTTCTACCTCCCTTAAGAGAGTCTTGATGCACTTTTGCAATCGTCTAGGTTATATTGCCCACACGCAACTAGAAATTCAATTAGCTCAAAGGTTGCTTTTACTTGCTTCTTTTTTATTTTCTTGTTTGTTTAATGCGTACAACTACTCGTGAATATTCACTGATAAATTACATCTTTCGAACGTTAATTCATCAGTTTTCGTTAAGTTATGTCGCGTTAATAATTTAGCGAGAACGTTACTCATCCGTATTGATGAATGAAAAGTTTAAATGGAAGATAGTTATTAATCCAATATTTCCTGATCGTTGGTAGAAACTCGGAACGAATAAACAAATGGACAAATGAATACACAACAAGCTTACAATGAAGTTCCAAAGTGAACGGTACGTTTCGTTGCCCTCGCAACAACGAGAAAAAAAAGGTTGCATTATATTATGCTCTCTGCACACATATCTCTCGCGAAAAGTAATACGATATAAGGAAACTCGCATCTCGCCACTCGAATTACAGAAAGAGGCTTGCAACTTAAAATCCTCCTCGGAAAATGTAATTGTTGTGTCTGGTGGCCTAGTGATCGCCAGCCCACTTGGTCCACTCCTATATGTATAACCGACGCATACACCGGTTTCCTCTATTACTCTTGGTGCTTTGCACTGGCGATTACAATGCACTCTGCACAACAGTCGTTAGCATAATTCCGGCATCGGGTGAAAATTACGGACGAGTGATTTATCGATTATTGAAATTGGACGTTACATGTATATACTCCGGACGCTTGCTCTTTCGTTACCTCTCGTTACCTTCGCGTATTCGTATATATTAATACTATCGTAATGTTACTATTATTTAAACAAAATATTACAGGTTGCCTGGATTATTTAAACGAGTCAACTTTATTGTAAAGTTGAATTTGAAATTAGTCGAGTTTCGTATAGGTGGAGTCCTTTCCCACGGCAAACTCTTTCCGGCGTTTATATACGTGTAATGCTAAATTTCTGGTCACACCGTTCATTAACGCATGTAAATTTATGTGTATATATGCGTATAGGCAACCGTGCATTAAAAATGTAAATGTTAGGTTGGTCCTACCTTTCAATGGAATACCCGGAGAGCTCCAAAATATAATCGCGTAGATTTAAACGACTCTTGGTATTATTTTACATAACTTATTGTTGTTATTGTTGTTGCACTTTTCTTTGAATCTAGCAACTTAATTTTCGACTTAGGCGCGCAAAATCATAGAGTACAGTCTAACCTGGCCAAGTAAACTCTCAGTGTGTTTCTTTTCTTTTTTAGTAGGAAATATCCCTCTCTCTCTCTCTCTCTCTCTATCTCCTGGGTTTATATATAGATTTTTAAGCTCCAATAAGGCATTTATTACTGGAGCGCACGAGAATAAAACTCGAAGCTTGCGAGTGGGAGTCAACACATTCTCCTCTATACCCTCGTCATTATTTACGGATATCGAGATATACACTGTGCTCCCCCTTTTGTTGAAGAAAATTTTGCACAGTGTCGAAAATTTGGACGCTCAGTGCGCGTCCAGTGTGCGCGAACGCAATTTCCTCCATCGTTGATTAACTCCGAAATGGAAGCGCAAAGAGAGCGACAAATCAAAACAAAGAATGAAATACACTACCACGGGATGTAGTAGGTTAATTTTCTCGATGGACATATTAACTCAATAGCTGATAAATTAATATTGTAGAGACGTAAAACGTATTCTCCCGTTTCGAAAGCGAATTACTTCGGCTTTGGTTTGATGTAACGAATTATTCGAACTATGATTCGACGAAAATTGAATGCGCGTTCGAGTTTCGAGCAAGTTTAGTCGTATTTCATTTCGTACAATGAATCGCCGCCATGAACTTGTTAAGAGGATTTATTAAAAAAAATTAAAAAAGCTCTGCTACTTGAGTATCCAAAAGCCTTTCTGCTATGAAATTTGACTTGTATCTTTCCAAGTAGATAATTGAAAAACGAAACTTTATAAATCGAGGTAAACTATTATATATATATATATCAATATTGACAAGAATGTTTGCTTTATCTTTCTGAAATGTATCTTAATTAAAAGAGACCTTATGCAAAGTGTAAGTAAAAAGTCATATAATTACCGCTCGACAAAAAAACCATCTGCACTCCTCCATTCTCTGCCGGGAGAGAAAATTTAATTTAAACTTTCAAATGGTCTGATGCATTCGTATGACGCGGCTTTAATTCGCATAGCTAGCAGTCTACGACGTTGGTTGCATTAATTAATTAACTAATTAAATAATAATGTAAAATATTTAATACTCGCAGATTATTATTGTAAAATATTGTAGATACTATAAAAGATTGTAGCTCGATGATAAAAAGTAATAAAAAAAATGTTTATATTGTTTCAGAGTCTGAACAATGTAAGCTCCGCAACCCTGAGGCCGTATAATCCAGACATCAACACACCGAGGATCGATAGCTATAGAATTTCTATGGCTAATCTCGAGGGTAAGTAACGTATACGTACAACTCTTATCTCGTAAATCCTTATAAATTCACGAAAGTTGTTATCCGCACTCGCGAGAGTCTACATTTTTCAACTTGCTCGAAATTTCACCGTTTTTCGGATATATACACACCCTCGATAAAAAAATGCCTTTAATTTATCTTGGGAGCTAGAGGAGCGTTGACCTAGTTTCTTTCGTTCCAACCCTCGTAAACGAAACTTCCGGGCGAGTGACTTACCCGTTGGAACTTTTGACGAATTTCGTCGTCGCCAAATGCGCAACGATTTCGTTTTTACCCTGGATCTGGGGTCGAGGCTTCTACGCGTCGTTCTTTTTTCTTTTTCTTTCTCGCCGGCTCGTTTGCGCTCGCCTTTTATCGCGCTTTCCTCCGAGGCTCCTGTTTCCGGCGACATCGGCGAGTGCACAACTATTCTCAAGAATTTACCGAGGCTTCTATTTTTTTCACACCAGCGAGGCAGGCGGTTGATAAGACTGCAGGTATAGATATATCGAGTTAGGAGGGCGTTAAAATGAATTTTTAAAATAATGCACTACGTATAGGCGTAGGATTGAAAAAGAAACTCTTCCGATACAATACGCGTACATATGGCATTGTTCATTCATCCAAAAGCGATGACAGTCTAGAATAAAAATAAAAAATAAGAGTGTACAAGCGTTGTTAATCACGCAACGGTACGAGTAAAAAGGAAGAAAAAAAGAAAGGGAGAAAACTTCATTCGTTTGATCTAGTGGATTTGTCTGGTTCCACCCCGCGTGTATGCATGTGTATCTATCTCTCTTCTTCACGATCGCGTATTCCCCAAAATGCGATTCATTGTTCTCGTGTGTCACGTGTCTATTGGGCTACAGACGTACTCCCTTTCCCGAGTGACAAAGCAATACATTATCACCCTACGAACGTAATGATTTTATATATAGACTCGACGAGTATAGACGCGATCCTATATAAATCAAAATTTTTATCATTTTAGTTACGCTTATATTATTATTCAAACGTTTGTTACAAGAACATTTAATAATACATATTATAGTGTACTTTTTATTCTCGATGGAAATGGATCCCATTTATTAACTTACATGGCAAATGTTAATTTACAAACTAATTTTAACCTTCCAAGAGTTGCTTCCATTGCGTAAGTTGTAACTAAAATCACAACCGTTCAAAACGGGATTAAAAATGATTTTGACAAATTTAATTCCAAAATTAAAAAATGCTCATAGCTTCAGAAAAATTGTATCAAAGGCGAAAACATTGAGCAAATTAATGAATTAATAATCGAATGATTGATACGACGCTATCAGAAAATCAGGTTTCAAAGTGTCATAATTATTGGAAATCAAATTAAAATAAATTCGTTTAAAAGTTATGCTCATTCTATTAAATGAACTTTCCGTCCAAACTAATGGCAGGTTTTATCGGTACTTTTCATATCCATTTCCTAGCAAAGTGGTACGTATTAAATATTATATATTACCGTTCATTAATTTTTTAGCTAATAACAAATTTTTATTTGAACTAGTTTTTTTCACCGAATAACGTCTTAAACATTATTAACTCCCTTGGTTGTTAATAACAAAAAATCAAGCGATATAGAATGGTTTATTTTCTGTTTTACCAACAGTGAATACTCGTTACAGTCGGGTTGGCCCCTTAGTGTTTACCTCGAGCTCAATGCGACCATGGTTAGTATATAGGTATATAGGTATATATATATATTATCGTGTCACGGTAGATGTGTTTGTATGGGCTTACGGCGCTGTTTTCACTCTTTGCCCTATTTTGTACCAGTTTGTCTATGCACACTTATAAATCGAGCCTGCGGGCATCTTTGTGAAATTTACAACCGGAAGTTTCGCGCAACTACCTTGTCGATTGTCTATCCATCGGTAACCTAATGTTTACCGATTTTCATTATTTTTATTTATATCGAATCTTAATGATTTATTTTGTATAGTGTAGTATAAACCGATCGATAAATTTCATATTAATGTAACAGGTTTTTCTTTCTTGCCCTGTATAAAAATGCAGATATAAACGTAGTGAAATTATTATATCAGTATCACATAAAATAGAAATGATGCAGTACTGGGCATTTCAATTTGTACGATGACTGGCCACCGTTGTTTTCTACAAATACACTTGAATGTTTGAACAGTGACTCGTACACTTTTAGACTACATCCACATGCATGCACAACACACACACACACGCACACACCCCTATTGTAGGTAAACATTTTAGCTTATACAGTAAAATCAGACGTCTCACTTTAACAAAAGCCAGTACTTATCATCCAACAAAGTATTGGAAAAGTATAATATACAAATATATATATATATATATATATATATATATATATAGATTTAATTAATTTCTTATCGCAGTCTGAATAAGGTAATAAAACAAATCAAATGAACCCCGCAACGTTGTTATTAGAAAAGTTGGAAACACTTGGATTTCCACCCCACCCATATATATATATATATATATATATAAAGAAAGATTTCGTTGCTCCCCTTTTTCTCTCGGTCTCTGGTAGTGTAAGACGTGGGAAACACGGTGTCCCGGACACTCCTACGATACTCAGCATCACGACCTACACTCGTTCGTTATATACGTGTGCTTGCATATATATGCAACTAATCGTAGACCAACTATATGTATATAACCGAGTGCATATAGCAGGCTTGAACTTTGTCCAACTTTCTCGCTTATCGCCCTTAGAGAGAAATCGTTGCGAAAGTTTATATTCCAATTCGCTTGGCTCACGCGTTTATGCACATATACCTATGTTTTTAGTTTGATTGTCGTACCATTTTTTCTTCTCCTCTTTCGTTTATTTCCACGGTAGTTTCGAAACTGGATTAAACGTCAACTTAGATAGCGTTATTGAACTTGAAATGAGCATTTTTTGTGTCGATGATCGTTATCTTCGAAAACCGATTGACCGCGATCGTGACCCAAGATCTCAACGTTTTACAGTCTATTACTGTATTTTTAATATTTTGCTATCTATGTGCCGACAATTCTTGTATACACTAATTATAATAAAATCACAATTATTAAACAATAAATCGTGTTATGTATTTTTTAATTAATTTTACAGCTTGCTTAATAGTCAGATATATCTTAGCGATCGAATGTGACCGATCCGTTTCTTTGTTATAAAAACTGTTGTAAAATCGCGAAGCCTCGTTCTCACCTGCACGTACCATCATACCACGACGTAATAGTCACTACAAAATTATATCTGAAATTTCATTATTTTAATGGACTTTTCGAATCAAATTGACGAGTAAATTTTTTTCAGACAAAATTTTTATTGACATGCTTTTACAAAGGAAATTGCTTTCACGGTTTTTTTTCTTTCCTAACGAATTTTAATTGAACATTAATTATTGGGAAAGTCAAATTACAATTAATTAAAGTAGGTATATGCACATATACTTGCGATATGTTTTCAAAACGCTTGTAAGTAATAAATTAATTGAAGGAAGTAATACCGATTTAAGATTTTATAACTTTCGCATCGTTTTTACGCGCGCGCGTGTGTGTGTATGTGTGCACGTGCGTGCGTGAGTGTTTGCGTACGTGTGTGTATACGTACCCATGGTTTAATCATCTCAATTTACTTTCTCTTTCATATATAGCACCATAATAGAAATTAGCAATCAACATTGAAATTTATTTTAAAGATTGAAACTTCAATGATGTACTATATTGACTTCCATATGTTTATACTTGGATTAGCATCAGGAAGAAAATTTGTAATGTACTAAAGTTATTTGAAATTTTAACATTTAATATTAATTTGGATCTTTCTCTATGTATATCTTCAAATACATTGAGAGCCTTTGGTATACGCGTGAGACTGAACAGAGCTCAACAATATAGCGAGAGAGAGAGAGAGAGAGAGAGAGAGAGAGAGAGAGAGAGAGAGAGTGGAGGTAGGGTTCTTGGACCGATAAGCTCGCCCGGCAGTTTGAATGGCTTATTACGCGAGTTATTACGAGTTGGCCAAAGCGGTTCATTGCCCGATCGTCGTGTTCGTATGTATAGCGCTGAACACATAGAACATAAGGACGCGATCATCACAGGGAGAGACTACTACCTCCCACAAATTGGGTAAACCAAAAGTTTACCTTCTAATTATGATAATATCCTCGAGGAGATTTTGTGCTCAACTTTCCGCGTATATATAGACCAAGTTGTGCTTGTTAGCCTCTACACTTGAAATATATGCAAGACCGGAAACTCGATAAATTGATATTGCATATATATGCATAAACACAGAGGCGCAATGCGCGCACCGGCTCACCGATCTCCGGCTTTATAATACACCCGAGTAAAAGTATCGCCCAAGTTGCTTAATCTTTATTCCATCGATTCAATCTGTATACACTTTAAACGAGTTTTTCCTACTACCCATTTTCTTTTATTCGACTTTATATCTATATATACCTATATACATGTATATATATTTATATATACGCTCGAGATTAAATATTACTTTGCGCGCGGCCGATTACGCAATTTATTTCTTAAGTTTTGCGAGCGTGTTATTCCAAGTGTCATTAGTTAATCGTGTATATATATATATATATACATACATGTATTTTTTCGTTTTATAGTCCGCACGAATTATTATGCTCTATATCTTTAGGTGATTTCACGTTGCGCAATTGTACAACATAGATTTTTGACAATTACCTTTAATAAATACCGTTTCGAAAAAAAGTTTGTGTAGTACGTTGGAAATATTTTGGGGAACACATCACTAGGTAATCTGAATATAATATAAAAATTTTGTTTGCCCGTAGTATTATGAAATTCACCTGAAATCGTATATATAACAATAAATACGTAGTATGATTTCGGTTATTATTTTATTAAATAAAATTAAAAAAGTTTATTTAAATTTACAATGTTATGTATTATTCCAAAGTTCAAAATTATAGCTAGTATATTATAATGTCTTAAAATATAGAAATTGTATTTGTATATGATATTATATTATTAATTTAAAATGAAAAGTCGCGAATGAATAAAACATTGTTTTTGAATTAACGTACTGTTAATCCATCCAAAAAAGAATAGACAATTAATCTGGTGTTTAATCTAGATTAAAAAGCGAACGATCCAAGAGAAGCGGTATTATAAACAAAGAGAGAGGCGAGTAGTCTTTTTGAACGTACATCCGTCAAGTCGAGTGCTCGACTGCACTTTGGGACGAGTACACAGATAGACGGAAAGAGAAAGAGAGAGCATAACGAGCACACCTCTCGATAAACTCGTAGCCACGCCGCGTGGGAACGTCACGATAATTTTGCGCTTTAGTCCCACGGGGTGACGATAACGCTCGATTAGGTATCGGAGAGCCGAAAGCCGAAAGCGGTCCCTTCATCTACTTAAAACATTCAATTTGTCTCGTCGTGACGATTGTTAACCGTGTTACAACCACTTCACAACTTCGTGATTTTGTTGTTGTTACTACGTCCACCTCCATGTATGTTACTTTATTTTTAAACCCATCGTTGATATCGACAATTTTTACAAATAAATATCTGTAAATATACAAATATATACATATAGACATATAGAAGCTAGTAAAATTAGTGTATTGTTTTTATTCAATTATGCCTAAGAATAGAATAAACTCATTGATTTGAAAGCGAAACTTTCCGAGTCCATTCTCCACGGTAGGGATTCCCGTTAAAACGAAATATTCAAATGACGGAAGGAGGAGAGGCAGGTCGATCGCTCGAAAACGAAAAGAACTCGCGTTAAATTGAAAGTTTAACGAATCACTCGAGCGTTCCCTGATTTTTTAGTAACTTTGTGGAGGTTTTAGCAAAGTATGGGTCGGGGGACTCGGCGCATCCACAGGTTGCTACCGTACGACCTCTCTCCCTTTTACGTGCCCGTGTAAATTATCCAGGGGTTTACGAGAATCGAGAGACCAATGGCTCGGGAGATACGGCCGCACACTCGCTTATTCGACCGTAAAACTTGGATGCATCTTCCTTGCGTACAGGACGATCGAGTGTGTTATACTTATACGTCTAACCTAGACGATAAATTTCAAAATTTCGCCTTTTTCACTAGTGTAGCTTCAGACCGAATGTTTATTTATACGTACGCATCGGTTTTGACTTATTTTCTATTTTAGAATACGTTTTAATAAGGTACGATCTGGTACTATCTGTTTTACGTCTTGTAGAACACTCGGTAGTCCGAGTTATTCAAACATATTTATTCAACGTACTACGTTAAAATGCATAGAAATTCTCTACCAGGCGTGTATACCATTCGAGACGTCCAATTATGAACTTGTCATTTCGGACGTATTATTTAACGATGAAAAAACGTACCATATCAGATTCGCAAAGCTAACCTGATAATTATACGTTTAATCATATTTTCAACGAACCATATACCTGCTTCTCGTCATTGTATTTAAATACATAAATATAGGAAAACTTGAGTTTATTAATTATATGAACGAGTAGAGAAATATTAAGAGAAAGATTTTATATGATAATGATGATAATCTTCAATTCTTAAATTACATATATGGGAATATCTAAAATGTAAAAACGCACGAACGTATACCTATCACGTTTGTTTCGAAAGATAAATCGATTAAAGAAGCTATGCATAATAAATATTAAAAGAGAAAGTTTGAGTTGTTTACGTTGATAAACAATCAATAGATAGTTTAAATTATTATGTCGATACACATCGATTTATACATAGACATTTAATACGACAAACATAGTTGATCCGTTGCGATGAATTATACGGAGACTTAACCGCAATACCGGTTTTCTATATACTTTATATTTCGATATACATTGATTTAATCGGTATGTACGTACACATAAGCGTCTAATTAATACAATTATTTACATTTGAATGCTCGAGAAATTGTGATGTAATAACGTATTGCCGGATATACTGACAAGATGTAACCAAAATGTATAATTCGAAATTTTACAATTAATACACTTAATGTCGATATGGTTAATCCGAGATCACCCGCGTAAAAAAAATTACATGTAATACACATATAAAAAACGTGTGTACGACATGTTGTTTAAAACATGTATCATGCATGTATCTTGTGACCGAATCCCATATTAGAAATGCATGTACATTCGTGTTTGGTTCGTGTGGGATTGATGTTTTATACATGTGATATCTGCCAAATGTATAACGAATATGTATATTATAAGCGTGTGGATACTTTCTTTTTTCTACCTCAACACTCATGTAGCTTATGTGTAGATATTATAAATATTTAGTGTATTTGAGATGTTTATAGAGTGCACTCCATAAATATCTCAGGTACACTAAATATATTTACAATATCTACATGGAAGCTACACATAGGCGACACGTACAAAATGTAGAAATTTTCATAATGTACATGTAGGCTACATGTACCTGAATACATGTAGTGTACATGTTTATAACATGTGTGACACATGACATCATTTTTTCACGGGAATTAATAGATCGCTGCGTCTTTTGATCTCGTACACTGCAGCATTTTCTTGCACAGCCCCTACTTAAAAAATTCGCTCCTTCTCCGATTGTGCGTATCTGGAAAAAAAGCAAAACACAAAGTATCGAAATATTTTTTTTTATACTTAAAAAAGTAAGAAAATGTGTAAGATATCGGAAAAGAATTTATGGCAGCAAGAAAATTTTCGATACAGAAAATTTAAGGTTAATAGGTTATCAGACCTATAACCAAGTCGTAATATTAAAACTGAGACTTTCATATTTTTAAAAACTTATCTGAGTAATCTGGTATTGATCATCTTCATAATTTAGACCTGGTGCGATCACTGCGACGAAGATTTTATTAGCATCCGCAGCGGCAGCGCAAACAAATTCTCAAAGTCCGTCACACTGAAGTTGCATCGATGCGAAGTCAAACGTTAAACTAAAGATGCAAGGATATGTTTATGCAACTTCGCATCGATGCAACTTCAGTGTTACGGACTTTGAGAATTTGTTTGCGCTGCCGCTGCGGATGCTAATAAAATCTTCGTCGGAGTGAACGCACCAGGTCTAAATTATGAAGATGATCAATACCAGATTACTCAGATAAGTTTTTAAAAATATGAAAGTCTTTCAGTTTTAATAATACGACTTGGTTATAGGTCTGATAACCTATTAACCTTAAATTTTCTGTATCGAAATTTTTCTTGCTGCCATAAATTCTTTTCCGATATCTTACACATTTTCTTACTTTTTTAAGTTTAAAAAAAAATATTTCGATACTTTGTGTTTTGCTTTTTTTCCAGATACGCACAATCGGAGAAGGAGCGAATTTTTTAAGTAGGGGCTGTGCAAGAAAATGCTGCAGTGTACGAGATCAAAAGACGCAGCGATCTATTAATTTCCGTGAAAAAATGATGTCATGTGTCACACATGTTATAAACATGTACACTACATGTATTCAGGTACATGTAGCCTACATGTACATTATGAAAATTTCTACATTTTGTACGTGTCGCCTATGTGTAGCTTCCATGTAGATATTGTAAATATATTTAGTGTACCTGAGATATTTATGGAGTGCACTCTATAAACATCTCAAATACACTAAATATTTATAATATCTACACATAAGCTACATGAGTGTTGAGGTAGAAAAAAGAAAGTATCCACACGCTTATAATATACATATTCGTTATACATTTGGCAGATATCACATGTATAAAACATCAATCCCACACGAACCAAACACGAATGTACATGCATTTCTAATATGGGATTCGGTCACAAGATACATGCATGATACATGTTTTAAACAACATGTCGTACACACGTTTTTTATATGTGTATTACATGTAATTTTTTTTACGCGGGCAATTATGTATAACCATTTCAATGTCGCGTTTGAAACTGTCCGTAAAATAATAATGCCATTTTAGACGTTAAAGACGTGAGAATCATCGAAACTCTAATTCAGGCGCGTAGAACTGCGATTTTTAAACTTTACATTGCGTCATCACGCGGAATTTCTCAGCTACCGTGTGAACAAACGAGACAGGTCTCGTCGCGTGATCGAACGACCGAAGCTAATTAAGTAATTAAGTGTGTAAGCCTTTCGAGGCCAGTGGCAAAAATTATGTTTACTTTTGCGCATCTCAAATTCCTTTTTCTCCTTTTCCTACCCAAACTTGCACCCGTACACCTTTTCGTTTTCAACTTAGCTCCGTGCAATTACGATCCTCCCCATTAGCTTCCTCGTAATCACTCGATCTAATTGAATTGTTCGGACAGTTGTTTCTTGCGTTTTATTTAAAACGGAATTTAACGTTTCCAAACGAGGTTTTCACTAATTTAAGTAGTCTAATTAATCGACATTAAAATATAAACTTTAAATTAATTTTTATATTAATAAAAAATTAATTTATAGTAATTTTTTTAGTATAAAATTATTTTTATATAGTAATATATATAAATCAGTTTTTAAACATTCTTATATGAATAATAATGTAAAAGAACGTATACAAAATACTGGCTTAGTTTAAAAAAACATTTACTATAAGCTGAGTCTAAGTTTTTTAAAATAAAGCCAACTTACTTTTATGATTGAAGATAACATACTTTCGATCTACAATCCCAAACTTCATCTTTCATTGATGGTATCTCTCCGACAAATCGTAGAATGTTCGTAATATAACAACACTTCCACTTGAAAATTATAATTTCACATCAACTATAGATCGAAACAACGAAATAAATAGCATCACCATTTAGCTCATTATTCAACAAACACATTGTTTCCCTCTCGGCATAGAAAGTGGCCAACAATAGAAACTCCAATTTAATATTACGCAACGTTCGCGCGAATAAAAGCAAAAAGAAAGAGACGCGTGTATAAGGAACAAGATAAATAAAAAGGGAAAAGAAGAAAAATAAAAGCTAGCGAGCGCATCTCGAAAGATTTCTCTCCTCTCATTGTCATCTCTCTCTCTCTCTCTCTCTCTCTCTCTCTCCCTCTCTCTCCTTTTTCGCCATTTATCTCAATATTCCGCTCGTTAAAATTCATTCCCTCTCTCCCTTTAAAATATACCGGCCTTTTCATTGTAACGAGCAAACTAACGGACTCTATAATTAAACGCGATCGTCAAATTATCGTCTATAGTCGAAAATGTTCGTCTCCGAGCGTTTATCTAGTTTTTCCAGTGACAACAAAAACCAAGATACTTTTTTCGTTAATTTTATTGCGATCGTAAGAGATTTTTAGTCCTGCGTTTTTGCGAACAATTGTGCTTTAAGAAAAACATTATACCAGTTAGTTTATCAATCTGGAAAATATACGGTCAACTCGGTCGAAAGAGTTTTTACTATACTTTGTAATTTTTCAAAGGAAATCCTTAATAAAAATTAAAAGAACGAATTTACAAATATCGTAGCGCTAGAATAAATATATTATGCTTTTGTAATTTACTTACGTGTCTAAATATTTCTATAGTTTACTCATGAAAAAAGAAAAAAAAAGATAAGGAGCAAATAACATAATGAATCAGCAGGACAACGAGACGCATATATCGTTAACTGCCTTCTCAAATTAAGCTAAAGCAATTTTAATGAGCTACGAGCATTAGTATACCATTACAGATGTAATATTGAGTTATTTTATTTTTACTACCTTTCTTAAATATCTATCTCCAGCTATTGTAATAATGTGTTGGATTACATTTTTTAAAATACAAAAGTCAAACTTTATAAAAAAAGAAATATAAAAACTATACTTAGAAGGTCCATTTGACATTGAATAATTTTTGTGTACAAAATATAATGTACATTTCCTTAAATTTTTTTACTTACACACACACTTCAATGATTTTCCGACCTCGACTAATTTTAATTCCAGTCGAATTCCAGCGTCTGTGCGAGTCGCGAACGTTTTTCGAAACGCGATTAAGTACCTCAAGCAATTTCGATTTTACAATATCCGGTAATTTTTTTTCTCTTTTCATTATAAGAAATTACGTTATGATTATTTTTGAAAAGCACAAATTATTACAAAATTGCGAAGTAATTAGTTTATATGCGCACGTTATATGTACATTCCAGTGAAACCGTATCAGGATGTTAGTGAAGAAATAAAAAGAGACGGAAAATAATATTTTTCCATTTCCATCTGGTATTTAGATAAAAAGAAGGAACGTTTTACGTAGTAGAATTTACGAGTTGGTAATTACTCGAAGTTCCAGCTGCAAAAGCTTGCCGAGTGAGTTTATGCAGTCATTGACATCGCGAGGGCGGTACGCACGATGAGAATCCTGACAGTCGCCTCATTCGTAGCTCTAAATGCAAATCTTCTCTTGGGTAAAGGATTATCGTTTACTCCACTAGATCCATTTTTTCGAAACATACATTTTTTACAGAGGTATACGATTAGAAAACTGATGAGGCGTATCAGACTAAACAGTATTAAATGTATCGCGATCGTCCGTATTTAGCATAAGTCCGTATTTTGCAATGAAACTTTCTATCGCGTCACGTCGTTTCACACGGTATTGGAGTAATTCGTGTACACCAACAATGTAATACCTAACGAAATTTTCATCCGTACGATAGATAACTGGGCAATCAAAAAATGATTACTATATAAGGTCGAGTCTATATACTTGTTTTAATTTTAAAAACACGAAATGATATATCTCACGCGTTCATAGGCTATTGAAATGGATCTTTATTATTCTAGGTCAGTGGTATATACAACTGCTCGTTACAAACTAGACGTAAGCATCTTATAAGAATCGAATAATTTGCTATTCGGTTGGTAATAGTTCGAGATCCCGAGATGGTTAATGTTTACTTGCTCTAGGCGATGCAACTCGAAGGAAACGTACATACACGTACAAGACTCGGTGAAATTTCCGGAAGAGATTCGTGACGAACGTTTATAACTCATAATACATGACTCCTTAACCAATGGGTAACTATAATGATCGGTAGTTTAAACACGAGTTAACTAAACTTAACCTTTACTTAGCGAATATTTACTCTCTTAAGGTTAAATAATGACAGCATTGCTATTTTAATTATTGCAAAACAGCGAATATTCTTAAGAGTAATAATGATTAAAATTATTTTACATTGCTACTATCATTCATCACTCGTAGGATAGTAAAAATTTCATTATTACCAGTAATTAAATAATCACCGTATCAGAATATGATTTAATTTACTCGGAATTTTTACTGTTTCACTTTAAAAGACCTAGGATGACTCGGTGGTAGAGAAGTCAACTCGTACCCGGTGGTGTTCCAAGTTCAATTCCGAGTCTCTGCCGATTGACACAACTACCACTGGGCAATGTATTTACACAAATTGGGAATATAAAAAGAACATCGTTAAAATAACAGTGAAATAAA
The DNA here is from genome assembly GCA_026168455.1 of Theocolax elegans. Taxonomy (NCBI): domain Eukaryota; kingdom Metazoa; phylum Arthropoda; class Insecta; order Hymenoptera; family Cerocephalidae; genus Theocolax; species Theocolax elegans. The sequence continues at coordinate 81,549,114 of CM047428.1, forward strand.
GAAAAAATAGCTTTCCTACAAAGTTCTTTTGTTCTAGGAAATTCGTTTATATTTTCTTTGACTTAAACCCAATGGTATATGAATAACAATATGTTAATTTCATGACGAAATAATGGACAATTTACCTAAAATATACGTATATAAGAAACAGTGTCGGTTGACCAATCGGTGTATAGATATAGACATCGATAGACGATAATTACGCGTGTTCATCGAGTTTGCCAAGAGAAAAAGGGTTAACGAACCTACGGGGCCACTTGGCTGGGCACTGATTACAATAACAATCGTTGCTCGTGAGAATCTCGACTTCTCGTAACAACATATAGGTATATATATATATATATATATATACATATATCTAGTCAAACTTATATTTTTTCTCTCGTACTGTTGATTTTTTTCAAGCGATTCGAGCTTCCTTTCTATATGCGTATATTATAAAAGGTGTGGAATTAACGGTACAGGACCCTCTTTTTTGTTTATTACAAGGTTAAAATTTAGAACAATATCGTTAGATCGGTAGTCATCGCAAGTTATAATTTACAATAATAATGTATGCGTAAAAAAAATCGGTCGACGATTCGAGTGGTAAAATATGCGACTGATAAATAACGACTTGGATTGTAGTGGATGAATAAACAGATGTTCGTCGTCGAGTACACTTTTTGGTCAATATTACTGTTAGTTCGGCACACTCCACGATTATCAACAAATAATACAATCTAATATCGGATCTTGTTAAACCTTCACACACATCTAAAAATTAGACTCTTGGTAATGTTAACCGAGAATTCCTATCAGTAGGAAAAATCAGCGCGTATAAATATAATTTATGGTTAAACAAAAGGTAAAAAAATGAAGGAGAAGGAGAAGGAGAAGGAGAAGGAGAAGAAGAAGAAGCAAAATGGAAATAATAGGTCGTAAAATAGGTGTATATAGAAGGGAAGAAACCTGGAGGTTTCTAATTGCTGATTCGTGGGTTATGTGGCTTTCGCGCCTTCCAGTCCCTTCTTCTCCCGGTTCTTCAGTTCTTCTTTAGGTTCTCGTTCTGACGTTCGGGCGTACTCCCCTCCCTCGGCGGTTCTCAAGTTTTCCATCGGGGCTCGGTCGCGCGCGCGAGCTGGGTTTAGTAATTTACACCGGTCGCTTAGTCAGCACCGGAGTTTTCATGCGCGCGTGAGCACATTAATGCCACGCACCATCGAGTCACTCTCTTTCTCTCGCGAGCGAACGCTTCGCCGTCGTGTTAGTCGAGCTCGGTTGCACTACCAGACAACATCGAACATTCGCCTCCTCTCCTTCCTTCTCTACTCTGCTCTCGGGATATATTTTACATTTATTTATATTCTCAGTTGGATTTCTCGGTGGGTGCCCGCGTGTGTCCCTGTGCCCCTGTGTTCCCCTGTGTTCCCCTGTGTTCCCCTGTGTCTGCGCGTTCGTTCACTCGATTATCGTACGTATGCGATGCTGTGGAAATTCGTTGAAAGTGTTGTTAAATAATCCTCACCTGTTCGGACCAAGATTAACCAGTCTCTACGACCATTTTGACATGACGATTCGTCCAGATATCTTGATTGATTTTCCCGGTTCCAACAGTATTCTTACTTACTTTAATCCTCGAGGTACTTCTTTTTTTCTTCTTCTTTTTATCAATTACCTTTATTTTTCACCAACTACTGCGAATAGTCAATTTAAATATTCATCCCTTGCAGGATATCCGTCAAGTATTTCGTAGCGTTATTAAGCCGCAATCCATAATATCGATTCAAATAAGAATACAAAAGCCCAAGTATATATAACAACAAATAATCTCATGGATTGGAGCCTAAAGTAAATTAAAAGCATTACCGCTGCCCCGCGAAAAAAGAAATAACAGTCCATCAATCGGTACATAAATGATGCTTACAATATATAGAAAAGGAAAATTTGAAGCGAACGCATGATGCATTCTCGTGAAGCTAAACCTCACGAAGGATTATTAATTATCCGTCAGTAGAGTCGTTATAATCGAATAGAATTCTATGGGTAGTGCGGAATGTCCATTCTCGTCACGTGGCATTTCTCTCTTCAGTTTCGTATAAAAAAAGTCTGAGCAGACGATTTTCCAAAGCGTTTCGCGAGAATACTAATCGACCGAGGTTTCTTTGGGTAGAGGTACACGGTGTACCTCGCTTTATCCTTCTCGCGAGACGTTTTACTTAAATTTCTTTTTGGAAATAATCCAACTACCTATAACGGTTAAATTTTTAGCTCGCAATCATATAATTGTTACAATTACGCTTTGTTTAATCTCGTTAAAGTATCTTCATTTTAAATTTAATTTTTATAATTTTTCGTGGATCGAGACAACAAAATTTTTTAAAAGATAATACAAATTTTCATCTATGACATTAACATATCCATCACGAAGTAATAAAAAGTAGAAGCTTTCTACCATGTGATTAAAAATCAATGTTGATAAATAATCCCCTCGCATTCGATTTCATGTGTAATAGATATCCGTTATCTCAACATTCATTGAAAATGGATTATGTAAAGATTACGTTATTCACTTTTTTAAATATAATTCACTCGATTAATACAATGCGTTTCGTTAAAGAGTTAATGAAGCTTACGCCATGCTCTGGTCGTTATTAGATTTCAATTATTTGTTTCAATCGTCTGTTAACATTCAAGTACCTAATTTACCTCGAATCTAATTAAAATGAATTTTTATCGATTCTTTGTTTAATAATATTATTTTTATTATGATAAAATGTTAATGTAAAAAAACAGCTAAAATTTAGCGTAAACACATGATTTAAAACTTAAATAAGTAGAATTGTTTAATCTTGTTTAAAATGTATAAACGATAGAGAACTATAAAAAGCAATAATGTACTTGTATTTAAAGAATTTAAAGCGGTAGTGTAGTAATATGCTCACAAAAAAAGGAAGGGATTGAATAATCACGTAAAGTGATGAAAGTCTCACCCGATCACCCGAGTGGATTTCCATAGAACGATCCGCGCATTAAACTATAACCAACATAGGAAAGCTACGTATATATAGTGATTCGTGAACCAACTGTACGTAACACAGCATCGAGGTAAATAAAGTTAGTTGCACGCATTGCGCGACGTTTTTGGCGACAGGAAACGCGAGGTCAGCGCGTTTGGAAACTCGAGAATCGCAATGTTCCACAAGCGAGCGCGCCCGAACTTTTTTATCGACAAAAAAAGAAATCCAACGTAAGTAGGTGTACATGCATCGTAAAATAATATCACCATTACGATATATACATTTTTTATTTTAGACTGTTGACAGTGCGCGACAAATATTTTATTCATAAAATTTTTGAGTTACGTTTTTTTTTCAATTTTTCGAATATATTTTTTCATATAAATATCCAAATAAGTTTCGTTTATGCATTTACTTTTATTTTTATAAAATGTTGATATTTTATCGTTTCAAACCCATAAATTGAAAACTTTCGCATAACAATGGGATTTTTTATCCCCGAATGCGAAATTTGGTTTCCATCGCAAATATGTATATTCTTTTCGAATATAAAAACAATACAGATTGTGTCCGACCTATATTTTATTTTCGTATTGTCAAGCTCAATAACGAAATTTTAGTACTTAGCTTTTATTTGAATTTATCTAGTATATAAAACGTTACATTTTACGTTGTCAAAAAGTATACATTTTATATAATACTTTGAATGCATAAAAATTGTAAAACAAATAATTGATCTTCTCTTAAAAATAATATTCGACAAATTAATTAAAAAATATATAATTTTGTATTTACTGTAGCGTTGATAATTGTGTAAACTCTAATTACTACAGAAAGTAGGTGTATATAAATAAATTCCCAGTGGAAGAGCAAACTAAGGGATCTGAATAATCCTGCGCTTATGCACTCTGTAGCGCAAAAAGTAGGATGGCAATTAGCGATTATATTAGCGTTCGCTCGTTCCGGGAAATCGAGTGATAGATATATTATTTCACGGAAAGAAATAATACAAAATTATTTTATAAAAATTATTAAAATTGTTAATAAATTGTTGCTAATTTTAAATTAACGATAAGCCATTAATAAGATGAGCTTAACTTAATAATATTCAAAGTGCCGCATAATTTGCAGTTTTGAATAATCTCTCGTAATTTCGTGTCGGAACGCGTCGTTCTGAACTATACCAATAAATATATTAAAAAAAATTAACGTTTCCAAATAATATACATTAGTGAATTGTCAATTTGGTATATCGTAACAATTGTGAGAAAACTCGAATTTATGATGTAATTATATAGATGCGTAAGTAAACTTGGAAAAGACGAAAGCCTACAGTCATTAGTTTTTAAAGTGCGTCGTCCGAGTAACTACACTACAGGGATAATTCTCTTGAGTTATCTCGCATACCATCCGAGGAGCGTCATCGCTCTCGTTTTTGCGGGAAATGCGATTTCAAAGACTGAATCTCTTGGTTATGCGTCTACATCCTTTCCTCTCTCTCTCTCTCTCTCTCTCTCTCTCTCTCTCTCTCTCTCTCAAAGACCTCTCTTGGGAAATTAATAATTGCGAGTTTGAATTTCCCGGTGCTAACTTTCATTCGCTATTCGTGATTTAATCTGTAGGAATTCAACTTTTTGCTAAAGAATTTTCATGAAATTCGTATATACATAAGAGAGAGAGAGAGAGAGAGAGAGAGAGAGAGAGAAGCGATAGTTTAATATTTATAGTCTACTTATTCTCCTTTGAAACTGTACGAATATTCATATTGTTTATAGCTCTACTATTATTATCCACGAGGGAGGTATTTAAGAACCGAATTGTTTTGCTTTTAATAGTAAAGCTTCTGAGTTGCGATACTCAAGCAGTAGTACTTATTTTTTGATAATAATTATTCGGTAGGAAAGAAACCAACTACTATAAAATTTATTAATTAATTTAGCAGCTCAAGCACTTGTAATAAATTAATTATGTGTTACGTTATAATTTAAAAATTTTGTCATATACTTTAACGAGAATAAAAAAAAATCGTTTCTTATTATTCAAATATTAATTATGAGTGTACACTATCCAATTTTGAGCATGATTATTTTCTTTTAATAGCTTCAATAAAGTTAGGTAAAAAAGGTAATTATATTATGTTTATTAAAAATCAATACTCCCCATTGTTGTACATGGACGTATACCTACATTTAAACAAATTAATGATTAATTAAGATTCCCGAATGAAAAGACTCCAGTCTATAGAGCTCGATGAATCAGACAGAGTAAAGAGTGTATACCTTTTAAATGTACCGTTATCTTATTGTGTATTTTGTACCGTAATAATAAAGTACAAGATGTGTAAACGCACTAGATACGACCCTACCCGGACAAGATTTGTAAATTAGTGATTCACTACAAACAACAATAATATTTGAAAATTCATCCCCGTTATATTCTATATCTCGTTACAATAACGTATTTACTGTGTAAAGTTATCATCTTTTTACCTGAAATTAATTAAATATTTATGTATTAATTACATCTTTAAAAATGAATTAAAACCTCATCAGATAGATTGTTTGGAAACCGTAGAACGTCTCGGTTTATTCTTGTTCAGTCGGACAAAAAAAAAGAAAAAAAGAACAGAAGAAGAAAAAGTCGATGATACATAATTATACGAAGAAGACAAACTAGCTAGATTACTGTGATATAATTTGGTATTAATTCAATTATCTCTGTAACATTAGTGTCAAGATCAACGTAAATAGGATTGCGTGCACGTTGATGAAACGTCTAATGGCCATTCCGTTTATAGCGTCAATGTCGAGTACGTTAGAATTTTCGTTTCACTCGTATAACTCGAGAAGAGAAAAAAAACGTTAGAATTCTAGAGGAAGAAGAAAGTCATTTTCTGGTTGGCACTAAATTATTGGATGATTCGTGATGGTTTATCTTACTTCTGCCGTCGAGAGCGTGTATCATTTTGAATATCGTCGGGCAAATCGGTGTGTTTGCGTAGACACAAATTTTTAGCTGCACGAAACATTAATAATGAGGGAGCAATTATCGCGTAATTAAGTTAAATATTCGACCGAACGCAGTTTGAATAATATTTATCTATCTCTCTGATCTGCATAAGTGTGTTAAGGGTCAAAACCAATGGAATATATATACATCATCCTCGTCGTTTTAAGTGTGTAATATCCGTAAAAGAGATTAGAACGATTCGGTAGGAAGGTCGAACCTGGCGGTTTTCACCGTAGTTCCAATTTGCGATTCCGAAGACACTTCCGTCCAACCGATCGAATATCGGATGCGTGTTGATTAATCCAATTATGAACGATCTACTTTTGATACATCCGATGGTAAACCGATATCCTTACAATAATTTTTCATCTATCGATTGAAAGATTATTTTTGTTCGATATCCTATTTTGAAATTTATTTATTTATTTATTTTTAAAAGTAAAATAATTATAGTACGCGTATGTCAGTCTGACAGTTTCACGGCCGATTAAAAATATTTAATATCATAAAAAAGCACAAAACAATTAAATTCGAAGTTAGCGAAATTGATTAATTATCGATCGACTCGCTACCACCAGACCATTATTCCTTCTTGAATGGGCTTTGCTCTCGTTATCTTTTTATCTCCAGACGTACATGACACACACACACACGCACGCACACACACTCCAAGTCTATGTTTACTTTCATTTTCTTCCTAAACTTCGTTCTTCCGCGAATCCCATGTGTGCAACTCTGTCTGTGAAATTACGGTCGATATAGAGCGCTACATTTTTTTCCCCTCTTCCTATATTTTTTCTCTCGTTTCCTCTAGAATTTTGCGGCTACATCGGCAAATCGATTCCACTGTGCGCCGATTGCGAGTCGCCTCTCGTGTAATTAAATAACGCGCAGACCTTGTCTGAATGATTTTCAACGTCATTATTTTAAATGTACACGATCATTAGATTCCCGTATTTATTTTCAATGAAATTTATTGATAATATTGTAATCGTTTATCTAACAAAAGTATATTTAATTTATATTTCTCGCTTTATTCCGCAACTGTCGAATTCAATTTCTCTTGAATGCTATCGAAAAAAATACATGTACATATTGGCTATTCACCTGTCAGATTTTGTAGGACAATTTAGCAACTTCAAACGTTCTCGACAAATTTTACCTTTGACATGGTATTTGCGATTGTTCGAGCAATGCCCTCTCTTCCTCTCTCCTGCCTCTCTAAAATCAAATGCGATTCTTCTTTTAATACGCGGGTACGCGTATAGAGAGAAAAGGATCAGAGACTTTTAATTACAGTAGGTGAAATGCGTTGAACGAGACAAAATATTCCTCCGGTATTAATTTTACTTTTTTTTCACCGATACGAAAAGAATTCTCCAATTTTATTTCATTTCCCATTTTAATTGTAAACAAACGAAACGATTTACGAATAAATAACGAGTAATTAATTTATATATTTTTGTTGTTGCAGATTCCCAAGATGTTGATCTGGACGCAATTCTCGGGGAACTTTGCGCTTTGGAGCAGAGATGCGAAAATGACATTGCTGCTACAACCAATTCCGATAACCAGAGACAAAACAGACCGACGAACGGAAGAATCAGCTCGGGGGAAAATACAGACATCGGCAAAAATGAAGGTACGATAATCTATCGCGCAAAATTAGCATTTTATTCTTTTTAGAGTTGTTACTTTGTATCGTTCGAGTTGCAAGTGAATATTTAAAAGATTTATGTCAACCATCGATAAAGGAAATAAATATACTCAAAAGTTATAATTCGCATTTATATCAATAGTTTTGATGTTAAAAATTTGAAAATCTATTAACACAAAATCGTGAAGTTTCATTCGTCAAAATCATTGAAAAAGGAACGATTACAGCTGATTGTACTAAAGATGGTGCAGTTAAAGTCTAATTATGGGGTTCAGACCCTTTTCAAAACATGTTGAAAATTATAAAAGAAATTCATTTAAACAATTCACGACATTAGTTTAGAAAAATTAATATTTTGAAAAATAAAAACTAAATATTTAATAATAAATATTGAAAAAATAATTCTTTATTGGATAAACCGCAATTCGAATTCAAGTGACTTATATTTTATATTTTGAAAAAAACCTTTTACTCACAAAGATATGTTATTGATGATTATTATGTGGGTTCGACATCTTTCGAATATAAGCAATATTTTATTAGTAGAATAAGGGCACATGATTATTTCGAGATTCTGGTAAATCGGATAGTTAGTAATGAAAAGTTAAGATAAAAACGAAATGAAAAATGGTATTCTCTCTATTTCAGGAATACGCACCGACAGTCCGGACAATGATAGTGCCTTTTCCGACACAGTGTCGATGTTGTCGAGCGAAAGTTCGGCGAGCAGTAGCGGTTCGGGACACAAACCACCCCAAACCGCTATTCACACAGTACCGCAGCAGCAGCAGCAACAGCAGCAACAGCAGCAATCCCATCAACTCATGGGTGAGTATACACACATATTTGCTTTTCCAAGCATTTGCGATAATTTCAATCCACCTGCCATCGAGCCGCCTCTCCTCCTTGTGTAAACTTCCATTCTCCTTCCATTCTCCTTCCATTCTTTATCCTCTACCCTACGAACGCTCTAACGATAATTAAACCAAATTTCGGGTTTTCCCAAGAGAGTTTAGTCACTAATTCGATCGTTGCGAAATTTTAGATGCGGCTAGTCGAGCGAAAGCGGAAAAAATACGGCTGGCTTTAGAGAAGATGAGGGAGGCAAGCGTTCAGAAACTTTTTATCAAAGTTTTCACTCTGGATGGTAGCGGTAAAAGTCTCCTCGTCGACGAGAATATGAGTGTAGCGCACGTTTGCAGATTACTAGCTGACAAAAATCATGTGCCAATGGATCCAAAATGGGCCGTTGTCGAGCACTTGCCCGACCTTTTTATGGGTAAGAGGAAAATGCCATTTACTTAATGAAACTAATTCATTTATTTTGATAAATGAATGTGCAACATTCGAATTTGTAGAGAGAGTGTACGAGGATCACGAGCAGCTCGTCGAGAATCTGTTACTTTGGACGAGAGATTCAAAGAATAAATTGCTCTTCGTCGAGAGGGCGGATAAAACGCAACTGTTTCTCACACCCGAGAGATTTCTCCTGGGTCCATCCGATCGAGGGAACGGAGAATACGACGATCATTCTCGCAATATACTTCTCGAAGAATTCTTTTCAACCAGTAACGCTGGTGTTCCAGAGGTACAATTCATCTCTTTTCGCATTTATTTATTCTTCCCATACCTTACACTACTATTCGAAGTGAACTAAATGAAAAAAACCCACCAATTTTCAGGTTGAAGGGCCTTTGTACCTAAAATCGGACAGTAAAAAAGGATGGAAGAGATTCCACTTCATTCTGCGCGCATCGGGTCTGTACTACTGGCCAAAGGAGAAGGCACGTACTGCGCGTGACCTCGTGTGTTTGGCAACGTTCGACGTGAATCAAGTGTACTACGGAATCGGGTGGAGAAAAAAGTACAAGGCACCAACCGATTTTTGCTTCGGTATAAAGCATCCGAGATTGCAGCAAGCCAAATCAACCAAGTACATTAAATTCCTTTGCGCGGAGGACAACACCGCGCTCGAGCGGTGGATGGTCGGTATAAGAGTCGCGAAATACGGAGCTAAGATAATGGAGAACTACAGGACGCTCGTTGACGAGCTAGCACAGGAGGATTTGGACATGCTGGCCCACGCGAGATCTTGCTCGGTGAGCTCGATCGCGACGACCCCGCAGATACCGAGCCAGTACAACACGGCCAACGACAACGCTAGGCAGTTCAATGAGACCACCAGGCATAACGGCGACGTACCTAACAACGCCACCGGGAATAATCGGCATTACGACTCGATTGTTCAAAGGCAGAATAGTTACGCGTCCACCGAGCAAAGACAGAGTTACACCAGCGACGGGAGGTTGAGCCGCGCCAGTAGCTCCAGTTCCAGTGGCTGCTTGTCGGATGGTGCGCCCAGCAGTTGCGAGGTTATTATACATTATTTCCCATTACCCCGAGATATTTTATTTATTTTTATCCTCGGTCGGGCGTTATCTCGAGGGGATATTTTGAATTTGCGGATTTTTTATCTGCTTCTTACATACACACTCGACTATATTTATCATTTCACGTATTTAAGTTTTATTTAAATCTTTAGTTTTAATTAAAACTTAAAGAGAAAGTAAGGATTTTATTTTATTTTGTTGTCCACATCATCAGTGTATTGTATATACAGAGACGCACTGACATCTAGATAATGATTATTAACAGATTTCTTAATTTTTATTAAATCAATTAACAATATGTTATACTTATTTCATACTATTATATCGGATAAATTTTTATAAACGATTAACTATATTGAATAAACATTGTTGAAAAACAGGTTGCCTTCGAGTGCGGCGAATTTCCTACGGGTACAATCAAAAGAAAGCCGTCCATGAATCCAAAACTACCTCTGACATCGATAACGCGTCAGTTGAAGGAAGTCGGTGAAACGGTACGAGACGAGCCGGATTGCCCATCGCCAACGAGTTCGGGTTCGGGTACCTTAACCCGTCGTCACAGTCGCAGGAGAAGCGGCACGGATTCGGATGGTTCCGGTACTCTCAAGAGACATCACAGATCCGGTAATGCTACTCCGGTTAGCCCAGTCCCTCCTGGTACCCCGGTTAGAGAACGTGCCAGTCCAATGAATTACAATCGTAACGATAACCAAGAACTCAAATCACCGACTAGTCCGACACAGCCCTGCATGGTTAGTTGTTACCTACTATCATTATTCATCATTTTATTTATTTATTTATTTATTTATTTATTTTACATTATCACGACCTCAATCTGAAAGGAAAATCAAGCCTAATTTCTATCTTCTGTATCTTGTTAACCTAAATCAATTTGACATAATTAAAAATGTGTTAAATTTTACAAAGCAATATTTATTGATTGTATATACTCTTGACACACCTGATCAATCTAATTGATCAAAAATATTCTTTAAATTTTAAAAATAAATTTTTAAAACTCCAAAGGAGTTCAATGTTTTAATCAATGGTGTATTTCTCGATAGATGGACTCGATCATCTCTCTACCACCACCACCCCCGTCACCCTCCCGTTTGACCGAGGAGGTCGAGTCGGACAGTGAGCCGCTGCCCCCGCCCCCACCCGAGATGTTCAGGTCGAACCTGTCCCTAGACTCGCTTCCACCGCCACCGGCACCGGGTGAGCTGCCGATTTGCGACACGACGGACCTCACCGGATCCTGCCTCAGCCTGGCCTCTCTGCCGCCTCCTCCGAGTCCATTGGTTGGCGAGACCGGTACCATACGCCGCGCCAAACCCAAGCAGTCGTCCTCCCCTGACGCCACGCCGACCCACCAACGACCACCGAGCAATCTCCAGGTGTATCCAAGCAACGGCGCGTCGCCCCTTGGTTCGCCGGTGGTCTCCCAGCCCCCTCAGATAACCCAGTCGATCCAGCCACTCCAACAACAGCCACCACCATTTGTTCCACCTCCGGCGTACGGCTCGCCGGTTCGCAAGATCTCGGAGAGCAGCTGCAACGGCACACCCACCGACACCGTCAGGCGAAGCGCGTTGAAACAATCCGGCGGACACTACGCGACACCGCCGTACCTCGCAGAGCTCAAAGCAACCTCGAGTCCTCAGGCACAGCGACGCGTCACCATCCAGGAGCCGCCCGTCTCCCCGAAACCCGGAAAGACCGGAACCGGCAAGAAGATATCGTTCAACTTGCCCCAAGAGCCCGGAAGTCCAGCTCTACCTCTGCGGAAACCGATGCCACCTCGCCGATCCGACAGCACGCGCCTCACTTCCCCGAAGAAACTGGCAGCCTCCGAGCAAGCACCACCCGGAGATTTCCTGAAGGACCTGCAGCGCGTCATGCGGAAAAAGTGGCAAGTAGCTCAGAAGTGCAAACTCGACTCGACGACAACGCCTCACGAAGTACTCGGGTTCCGGGACCCGCCGCCCGCCGTCGCCGACTACCGCGAGACGAACGTCTCCAATTGGGTCCAAGAACACTACGGGTGCGACAATCTCTACGAGAATGTGTACACGACGGATCCAGGGGCGCCGGTCGAGTACGCCGCCAGCCCTGTCAGACAGCCCAGTGTCAGGTTCGTCGACGACACTAGGAATCTCATCGCTACGGCGATCGCCGGTAAGCGTAGGCCGCCTCCACCACCTCCGAAACGGGCCGAAACGACTCAGCTTACTACCAGGCCGATGCACTGACCAGATCGAACTCGATGGGGCTGCTGTTGCTCCTGCATCTGGTGGAAGAACTGACAGCTTTTCTCTTATTACTTTTAACCTATGCTGATCCGTTTTCTCTCTCTCTCTCTCTCTCTCTCTCTCTCTCTCTCTCTCTCTCTCTCTCTCTCTCTCTCTCTCTCACTATCTCTCGCAATCTTCTCTCTACGTGTAGCCAATTTTTGCGACCCTTTCAAAAAGGGTAGGGAGAAAGAGAGAGAGAGAGAGAGAGAGAGAGAGAGAGAGAGAGAGAGAGAGATAAAGAGAGAAAGTGGGAGAGTAGTCGATCCGCGATAATGAGAGCTTTGCAAAGAGAGCATCGAACGATTCAGACGACTTTTACAGTGTTTTTCGAGATTTACCTTTTTCTACAACACTTTTTCGAGTCTTGTATACCGTGCTCCTCGGATTTCGATACGTTTTACGGGGTGTAATTTATTAAGCGAGAAAAATTAAGTAAATAAACAAATAAATAATTAAACAAATAATTAAATAATTAAACGAATGGGGGATCTATTTGCGGGATGCTAAACTCTTTTATAATCAAGGTGCTTTATATACATTTACTCTTGGCGAATATTTAGTGGGTGTACTCGTACACACCCCTATAGATCCTCGATGAAGAATATAAGACAACAAAAAAATAAATAAATCATCGTATACGTGTTCGCGCAATTATAACGTTAGATTATTTTTCGCACGTCGCGTCGTGTAATGCGCAGAGTCTCCAAGATGTCTGAAAACTACCCGAGCGTACAAAATTATTTGCATTGCATTTTTTAAATGACAAGGTGTCGAGTCAACGTAGTAGCATTAAGGAATCTACTTTTCTGAACGAATGAATTTTCGTTTGGCAGTTAACGAATTTTCGGCTTTAATTATATTTGCATGTGATGCAAATTTGTTTTAAAGAGATCTATGCTTTAAACGTACCATTAATTTATTAAGCTATTATTATTTAAAATTTGATTTTAAAATGATGATTTAATCATAACATATCTCGTTTAAATCAGTGAATCTCTTTGAAAATTTTAAATTAATACTTATCACATATAAAAAATATGTGGAACTTCAGGTGTAAAGTATCGAATGATGAACAAAAAAGTAGCCACCTCAATTACTTTGTTGTCAAGATAATGTATAGGAAATTCGTAAAACTTGATAGTTTTCATTAATTTTGGAGACTGAATAATTTTGGAAAAAAGCTTAATGAATTAGAGAGCTTATTTTAGTAACGATAATATCAATTATTAGCTTATTTCGTCATACCTTCACCGAGACGATTCGCGATTGTAAATGGGTAAACAATACCGATATATATCGCAAAACTTATATGGACTCGATGTGTGATTATTTCAAGTTCTTACGGTAGTACCGACTCTAGATGTAAGTGCATATTGGCGCTTTTGGTACTGTCGATAACTACGATCTCGTTTATGCCATTTCTTTGATTATACTTTGTTCTTCTTCTTTGTTGTAATGAGTAATTAATTTTTAGGCGAAAATACATACATATTAGTCGATTTAAAGGGAAATAGGAAAAGAAAGAAAAAAATATGAATATTCACATTTTTTTTCTTTCCAGAATAATAAGTTTTATTCGATCAAAGCCTTTACAACGGAAACATTTTGTACGGCTGATGTACTTTGCCTTCGCACGCGTTTTTGGAAGCGATTTTTGCTACTACTGTATCGACAATACACAAATATTGTCACTAATATATAGACAAAAAAGATAACATGGAGATAAAAATAATAATATGTATATCAAAATGAAAAAATGCGAATACAAGAAAGTAAATCGATTAAGAAAAAGAAAAGGAAATAATATGACCATGTTCGTGTAACGAACCTGTTTCATTTAGATATTTAGAACGGGCCATTCGTGCGCTTAATTTTAAATACAAATTACGAATCGAATGAATTTGGAATACAAAGATGAGCTTTGTCAAGTGCGATTTTTGTTCATAGAGCAAAATGGAATGTGTAATATATAGAACGAAAAATTAATTAATGCTGCCATTGTATATTGGATTTTTTATTTTTTCTTTTCGATAATACTAGACAAATTACATTAAAGATTTCCGAATCTTGCTTAGCAAAAGTGAATAAACGGATAAATTGAAATTAATACGAGTTTAGTGCAATTGGCAGGTAATAAATGTGTAATCAAAAGACTATATAATAAATAAAAAATAAATTCGTTTTAAGCTCGATGCAAAGCGAAAACATATTTTTTTTAAATAATCGAAAATAACGTAGACACGACAATTGAAATTGTTTTTCTTTTATTTTAAGTTTTTTTTTAAGTTGTACGTTTTTATGTAAATATTGTAATGAATGGTACTACGAAATGAAATTACGACAAAAGCATACGCGGTTGATTAATATAAAAAGAAAAAAAATATACTATTTATAAACGCGAGTGAGTGAGTGAAAGAAAGGAATAATAAAGCGAAATTGCGAATGTAAGAATGACTAATGCGAAAGAATTTTAAGGGAAAGAAACAATTGATTTCTTTAACAAATACGAAAAAAAAATGTTTGCTAGAATTTGTTTAAAAGTTTATTTAAGCGTTTGTTTGTTTTTTTTAAGTTCTTGCAATGTAATAGTGTATCAGTCCCATAGCAATGCGTCAATGTTGTTTAGTAATTGTTCCGTACGTTTTTTCGCTTCGAAAGTAAGTTAGAATAGCGTCGGACGTTTGCGACAATATTTTCGTGACACGAGACCCGTTGCCTGGAAATATTACGCAAGGCGAACAAAATAAGCGCAACAGTTGGAATATTACAATAAATACGTATTATATATATATACAAATATATATATTAATGTTTCTATGTAAATACATTTTTTCGTATATTTCAATTGCTGATTTTGTCATTTAAATTATACTCTTGAATATCCTTGATCCCTAATTTATATCCAATACCATATCACATTGTAATTTTTATTTTTTAGAATTTGAATCTGTCATAATTTCAGTTAAACATTCAATTTTTTTTTAATTATTCAAGCGAAAAAAGTATTATTTTGCACGAACACATAATTTAAATAAACAGAAATTTTAATTATAAATGATCAAATTATATTTAATATTTATATTGTTAGAATGGGTTTTTAATAATAATACACAAATATTTATATATGTATAACTGTATTGTTCCCTTGTCAAGTTATATTACACTAAGACAAGTAATTTAAAGAGCAATTACCATCAGTCGTTAGTATGATTTCTCTTCATTACCGACATATCTGGGTAAAGTAGATTTACTGTCGGAAACTATATTAATAGTTCAAGTGTTCACATATATTGGCGTGTTTGTTAGTCATACATGCTAAATTTATACATTTTTGTTATAAATTATTATATTTTTTCTACAGTCTTACCACGTAGTATAGATCAAATAATAATCATAAGATACTATTTGTTTTTTTGCGCTCGCGACCGCGGCCCAACTATTATCCATTCACAATGATATTTTCCCTCTGATCGCATTAACGTGTCATATATACCAAAGTACATAAATAACATATATATATATATATATATAGGAATGAACTATTAGCGAATTTTAAAATATCCATCTAATCACATAATAATACATTGGAACAAAAATTGAATTTCGTATTAATTGTAGCTACGTATTGTGGTTAGAATTCTGATAAATACGACTTGTCATACTCAAATAATATTATCATCATATTCGAATACAGATGAAGCTCATAAAAAAGTTTTCTATAAAATTAATTTTCGTAACGATTAGGTGTGTGACCCAAGAATTAATTTACAGTTAAATGAAAATTATGAGAATTACGAATTAAATAGCAACTTTTTGATGTTTGATATTTTAAATTTATTTTTATTTAAGTACCGAATAAATGAAAGATTGCTAATTAAAAAAGTAGGAATATTTAATCCATAGAAGGAAGCTTTGACAAACATGAAATTTTAAGCAAAAAATAAAAAACAATGATAATAAGATATACTTATTGTTTTATTGAAATCGATTTAGTCTCTTTGTAAAATATGTATACGCGCCCGGTCTATACGAAATAGATCCTTATGTGATTTTCAAAGGAGATTCTTCGCGTTTGACGTCGTCGCGAGCGCGGTAGGCGTTTTCGGCCGTAAAAATTCTCAATAAAACTCGTCCGTTTCTAATATTCTTCTATACAACGTTCTTTTGCGTTTTTCCAGCAGGCCTCTCTTTCTCTCTCGCTCTCTCTCGCTCTCTCTCTCTCTCTCCCCCCCTCTCGCTCAGGATATAAAACATAAAATTTTGGTAGATTGAATTTTTTAGTAGGAAGTAAAGCAAAGAGAGCTTGGAAAGTTTCATTCATTTTTTTTCTTTCGTCGTCTCAAAACTTATATCCTCCACGTGTACTTTCGACACATATGCGAGATATATTCACCGCGTATTGAATTACTTTCGACGCTTACTTTATTCTTTATTTTTTCTTATTACGTATAATATAACTCGTAGCTTTGAATAATTTTTATTTATAAGATTCCGATACGTAATATCCAACAGTTTCGTTGCGAGTCAAGATATTCTTTTTTTATTATTTTATTAAATTTAATATGTGAAGAAACAATTCATACTTAAATATAAAAAATTTAATTGTACGATTACATTTTTTAAGTGAAACTATTACATTTATTCTTTATTGTCTTTTAATATATGTCTTCAGTTTTCATTGTATGTACTTAGAAGTTCTTTAACTTTGAATTTCCCGGGCAATTTAGTTTTCATCTTTTAATAGAAAATGAATATCTATTTTAACATTAATGCAGGAAAACAATAAATTTGAATTTTAGAGAGATTATATTTATACAAGCATGGCTGTGTTTTTCCAAAGTTTTATAAAAATTAATAAAAACTTGAACGATCAATTTACAGCTCTGTTGTACCATTGGTGTGTGACATGTAATGTTATATTGGTCTTACTGAAAATGTAATAATAATAATAATAATGATGGAAATAATAATAATAATAATAATAATAATAATAATAATAATAATAATAAAGATGATAATAATAATGCAATATAGTAGGTAAATTGTAAATAAATATTATCAGGAGAACTTAAAATTCACAATTTATACACAAATAACAAGAGCGGTTTAAGTAGTTGCGGAGGAGCCATTAATATTGTTTATTATCTTTTTTAACAAAATAAATCTCATGCATTCGAAAATAGGAATACATCAGTATTTTATGGATGTCAAATTTTTAATTTTTATTTTACGAGGTATAACGTTGACCCTTATCGTAAAAAAGAAAATTTGGCGAGGATGGGCTTAAAAAGGAGATATGGTTATTAGCATAAGTGTTGTGGGAGTTGGAGAGATGGGTGCAAAGAGAAAATTGCGTACACGCTACGAAAAAAACTCCATGGCCTGTACAACTTCGAGCCCAGTTTTAGTTTCGTTTTACGACTACTCGCGGATGTGTCGCCTGCTCGTGCTAGCGTTCCACTTCTTTTTTTTCTTCTCTTCCCCTCGAACCCCCCCTTCACCCCTCTCCCTGTTGCTCTCAGGAAATTCACTCTTTTATCCGTCTCTGTTGCTTCTGACCTTCTCCTTCTTTATTCATCTCGCACTTTGACTTTTCCAAGCTGTACATGTTTTTTCGTTAATCTTATGAAAATAGTAGTATTTGCATAGGAGAGCCTTTCGTTGAATACCAGATTTTTCCTTCATTTGAAATTATGTTGCGAGTTTTAATGCTTTACGGAATTAAGAGCGCATTACCTTGCGAGTTACGGTGCATATTTCTCTTTTTCTTCATCTGTAAATACATATTTATTTAAATCGTCTAAAATTTGTGATCATTTATTACTTAGCATATTTTACCAAATTTACCTAGTTAAAACGTACAGCAGTAGGTGTAATAATAATAATCTACGTTTACGAATGCCATGTGTGTGTTTACCTTTTTTCTGATTTTTTAGATTTTTGCTACAAAGTTTAGTGGAACCAAATATTGCAGCATTTCTAGAACATAAAATTTCATCGTCTGAGTGAATCTTAAAGCTCATTTGTAAAATCCGAAGGTGACATACATACAGCACGACATTTAAGTAATAAATTTTAGAGGAACCGTGAGATGTGATTTTTTGCAAGATGAACAAAAATTTGTTATTAAATAATTATACCAACACCTTACAAAAAAGGTTTGTTACATGAATTTTAACCTAAAAACTACTATGAATTCATTACAATAATTCACTATAAATTCATAAATAATTTTATCGCGAAATTCGTATATACAGAATGTGTAAGATATTCGAACTTGAAAAAAAATCTGAGGCTACAGACTTTACCTTTATCGAAATAATTTGAAAAGTGTTAGTTCTTGAAGCAACACTTAAAGCCAAGAAAAAAGCTCAATGTATAAGCTTTTGTTTCATTTTTTTTTATTTTAATAACTCAAACGATTAAAAAATTAAGTGAGATTTAAAAATATTGATACAATTTTAGTACACTTTTAATGTATTGTTTTATTATTAATTTCCAGCTCTCTTAATCTAAGATTATTACATAACCATTCTAATGATTCTAAACAAAATTCAAATGGATGCATCTAATTTTTTATTCGATTTGCTTCGCTTCCAAGGGTTTGATATAAATTGATGAATTCCGAGCTATTTTAACTCCGTTGTTCCATGTAAACTTTTTTAAAAATTCGCATAATTTAGTTTCTTGAGAGGTACTTAAAAAAACTTTGGCACCAATTGTTCCTCGCGGAAGATATAATCGTATCCTGTGGTTGCATGTAAAAGTCAAGATCTTTCTCAATGTATATATGTAAAGTATAACCGAAAATCCACAAATAGACAATATCTAGATGTCACCTTAACTTTTCCAGTCTCCTTAACGCTTCAACGAGAAAGCAAGAGAGAGAGAGAGAGAGAGAGAGAGAGAGAGAGAGAGAGAGAGAGGGAGACGCTATGGATATTTCCGAGAACGCGCTTGTAAATCACTATTTTATTACGGATAATTTTACGAGAAGGCCAAGAAGATCGCCGATGGGTCTTGGCCACCTTCCCGATCTCACTGTGTCAGTCTCTGTGCACGTATGTGTACACACACACACACACACACACACACATCGAGGGTAATCGTTGTCTGCGTACACCTTTGCGAGGTCCTCGCTATCTCCTAGCTTGTTACGCGAATTAGGCGAGGAACGAGCCAAGTTTGCGCAAACTTAAACCCATCCACTTCTTCAACGAGGCATTATTTTTATTTTTCCCCTTTTTCTTTTTTACCTTGACTCGCCTGACGATTACTTCTTCTTTCCTCTTTTTTGCATTTTTTTATTATAATGCAGCCTCCTTGCGTTTATTATTGCACTGGAGCTCTCTTTGCCACGTGAAACCAGAGCTAACGAAAGATTCTCCAATACTTTAAATCTTTGTTTTCATTTCAGACAATTTTTTATTTTAATCAACGATAGTATGGATATTATAAGTTCTTTACGATTATAACTATATTACGCGGGGTTACGACATCTCTTATCGAAACTCTGATTAAATCTATATTATTTATTTTTCAATAATCTTGCCATCTGTCCTTACAAGGCCAGCGTGGTCACCTTCAGTGGTCTTTTTTATACATATGTACCGTTCGTATATTATCATTTTTTGACCTTTGCAATATGGAACAAATTAACATTAATATTTAAATCTGTTTTCTTATCGTTTTTTTTAATTATATATTTCAACGAAAGGAACATTATATCTTTTGGTGATTCCTTACAGAAAATGTTACCAATTTTTAACAGGAATTTATCTCATTCTGTTACAATACTTCATTAATATTGAATTTGATGCTATTCTGCAGGTTTGTACGTTACATTGTAAGCACCCTTGCCCCCCCCCCCCCTCCCAACATAATGCCACGCGCATTCTTTGCATTTTAATACCGGGGTACGTCCAATTTTTTTAAAATATACGAGAGTAATAATAAAAAATATATTTATATAGCACTGATTTTATATAGGCAGTATAGCAACATTAAAATTCATTCAAAATATGATAATCATAGCAAAATATTGATTTTAAATCTTGGCATAATAGTGGTGAATGAGATATATAAATTATAATTATTTACCTTATAAAAAAATTTGTTAATGTACATTGGAAAAATATGTCATTAACTTTATTTTAAATTATTAAAAAAATTACCTTCCGGAGATTTGAATCTGCGATCTATTTCCGAAGTTTTGCTCGAGCTATTTTACTGTTTGTGTCAACATGTTAAGTAAATTCAGATTATAAAACGAATTGAAGTTTGTTACAACTGTTTTTTGTATTTAAACTGATTATAATATCTTGTACATGTTGAATATAATATATAATACAATATGTGAACAATCAAAAGAGAGATAATTAATAACTTAAAATAAAGTAAATGCTATATTTATGCAATGAAAATTAACAATTTTTTTATTATAATTTATACAGTTTATTTTTAGCGAAATCGTGGATTCTGCTAATTATAGATGCGATTTTATCAAGATATTGCGACTAAATATTTTGCCATGATTTTCCCATGAAACGTTTTGTACGCGGATACCATCTTTGTGAAGAGCATTTGAAAACTCAACGTTCCGATTACATTAAATATATTAATAAATTTCAATTTATCGCAGCGTTTCGCTTGTGTGTGAGTTAAACGATGAAAATGGAAGTAAATAAAAAATGAAGAAACTGGATCTACAAAATTAATAATTACACAGTGCTATAAACGTTATTCAATTTTCTGAATTATAATACATTGTTACATCGTTCTTGTGGACAATTGGCTCGATGTGCGCTGTGCGCAATGTGCTCCCTTGTGCATTTCTTTGGCTGGAACTGGTCTCGAGAGAAATGAACGAAGAAAAAAAGAGATGTAGAGAAGGAAGGCGATGTCTCTTATGATGCGATTAAACACGCCAGGCACTAATTGCTGGCTTTAACGGGCAACGTAACAACGATCGTTATGGCTTCTACATCGCTTTGTTTTGTTCGTGGGCAACGTCCGAGGGATCCTCGTAAAATCAGCCTTTTAACCTAACTAAGTGATTCTTATCGCCGCCTCCTTGAATTCGTGATAGTACCAACTCCTTCGTAAGAAATTATTTCTCTCGGCTTACTAACCTTTTGACTCTTATCTAATTAAATTTCATATTACCATCTATACCTCACACCCACATACTTTTACCTTACTTTTATTCAATTATCGATTATTTGAAAGCCTTTTATATAAGTACAATGTACGTATATTTATAAAAACTATGCTTCAATACACGGAGAATAAAGTTCAATAATTTTTATGTGATCTTTTTGATCCACGGTAAAAGTGAAATAAAATATTTTTCTTAAAAGTCTATAGTTGTTAGACAATATTCATATAAACTTAGTTACTCAGGGATACATTTTTGTACAACGCAATTAAAATTATAAGAGTAAAGTAATTTTTATCAAAAGAACAGTACAAAAGTTCATCATCCTTGCAATATTTCTACATATACTTACATTACGTTACATTTTATTTCTATAATATTTAGACAACTTTCGTTTGATTGCGTTTAATATGCAATAGAGTGATTATTATGCTGCACTGTAGACTAAAATTATTATACTTTTTTTCTTCGTGTAGGTCATTGATTATCAGATCATTAACGTACACAATTTTGAAAAACCTGCAATAACGAACCCTACTAGAAATTTAAATCTAAGAACATACCAAATAAAAATTGGTAGTACTTAAGTACCTCTTGTGATGAAATGCATTTCACCCATACTATTAGCACTCTTTCTAGAATGTCCATAACCTCAAAACATTCGAATAATGTTTCCAGCTTTCCGCGGACAGATAACTTCAAAATTCCTATATGGACCGGATAGCTTTTTCACGTTTTCATCTGATTTACAATAAATTTTTATTATATTTCCAGTATTTACGAAGATAAAAGCGATTTTATTATATTTTTCACTTGTTCATTTCTAATAGACATTTAATAGCACATACCTAGACTTAAATTTAATCTATGTTTATAAGCTAAAAATTTATACAATGTGTAATTTTTATCATCAGTAATAATCAATCGAATAAAATTAGTGATAACTGCGACTGTTAACTACTTACTATTCATCGTTAACTACGATTTCTGTCGACAAAAGCTATAATTTTTAACTTTTGTATTAAAATTAACATCAGCGTTAAAAATTCATTTTTAACATTTTTTTGTATGTTTTTCTAAATTTGGAAATGATTGCAATGGTGAAAAATTCAGGAATTAGAAAATTGCAATTTCAATCAGTTAACAACCGGTCGACAACGAAAAATCTTTAAATGTTTAAAGAACTTCCAAAAATTGATACATTAACTTTAACGTCACGTTAATTTTAAATTTCACCCTTTAGGACCTTGGATTTATACGTCAAAAGCCACTTAAAAAACGTTTAAAAAATTCACCTTCGATCGATTATTTAAATACTTAATTATTTGAATAATATAGTAGATAGGAAGTTTGCTATCGGCAGTACATCAAATGGATATATATATATATATATATATATATATATATATTAAACGTCTAATAAATTAATTGATATTTTTGTTGTAGTGAAAAACCTTCAATAAAAATCGAGGTAAAAATATATTTATTACATTAAATATCGAATAAATTAAAATTTTAACTTTTAAATTGTAATTAATTTCTAAAAATGTTGCAGAAACAATATTTTTTTTACGTAATTGTTTGTTATATATATAGAAAGTGTTTAATAGAATGGATCTATATAACAATTCACACTATAACAAAAGCAACCATTTGATGAGCGCGTGTAAATTATCCAATCGAAACAATCCAAACCTATTTACGGTTAATTATTCGAAAGATCAGAATCATTACTACTAAAGATGAAGTGATTCACTCGTGTACAGTCGTCCGAGTTGGCTTCGTACCAATAGTTGTCACTGCTTTTTTATATCGACCGATCGCGTGAAAATACGTTCCGTAAAAAAGTGAAGCATCGATTAAAGGTATACGATTTAACAACATATTCAAATAATTTAATTGATAAGATTTTTTTTTAGTTAATAAAACGATGCGATCGATACTAATAACATCGGTGTTGAGTTTAATCACCGTGGTCAACCCAGCGTTAAACGTGTCAAATGATAAATGTGAATTCATCGTTGGGTTTCGACAACCCGGTGACGAAGTGATCATAAGGCAAATCGAAAAAGTACGCGGAGCACCAGATTACGTATTCAATTACAGTAAAACTTACGTTGGTAATAATCATTACGTTATTACTCGAGTGGTCGTCAAGGACGAGTCAACGGCTGGTGGTGCTTTTGCTGCAATTATCGCTGGAGGACCCGAGCACACTTTTGTCACTGTCGCTTATACCGTGCCACGATACGTCCAGATGAATTTTAATCTGACCGTCTACGGTAAACCCCCAATATTTCGTAAGATTCCATAGAAATATTACGTTTTACGTTAAAAAATAAATTCTCATCGAGCGATATGCACTTATTGGTTATACTCATTGTTCTTTTATATGTAGATGAAATAAAAATTTAAAATTTTTATTTATACTTTAATTTAAAATTACCTACTGACAAAGCATATTGTTAGTTTTTTTTTAAATCGATAAATTGTTAATACCCAATCGAAAGACCGCGACTAAAAATAAATAAATTAAAAATAATTGATCCATTAAGATCCCTCACAAATTTTAAACATTCTTCAGGAATTCAGTTTCGATTTTAAATTCAATTATAAAAACATAATTTGCGTTAAAAACCTAGATTCCTATGTATGCGAGGGATCACTTAAAATCGTAGAGGGTCGTGTTTTATAATATTTTTTGTATTTTACGGATATTTGTAGAGAAAAGGGTCTAATGAATCTACTACGAAACAATGTCGCACCTATCCACTTTGAACAACATTATTTGATTTACCTTGGTGTTGGACAAAGTATTAGTTACATACATACAGTGAAGACTTTAATCAAATTATGAGTGCGTTAATTAAACAACATTTATTCAGACGATTTTGAATCCGAAAGAAAAGTAAATTTTCTTTAACTGCAAATGGGTTTAGCCATTTTGAATAAAAAAAGCGCAGCTCACTTACGTGATGCGAGAGCATAATTGCGGGGATCACACAAATTGTATTTTAAACGTTGGAAAAAAATATAAGCGATGTATAAGCGAAATTTAGCAAATGCTTACAAAGTCATTTTAAATTGTTACAGTTAAAATTAATTTAAAAATAATGTTAACTTTGTAATGTTAAAATCGGTCGAAATGGTAAATTGAAATCGCGCCCACGCATCAGAAACGTGTAAGTATATATATGTACTAATATATAAGTAACGTGGGAATGATTAAAATTAAATGAAAATATAATAAATTGGTATTAGTATTTATAAAGTAATGAAAAATGTGTGAAGATAAGCGTATAATTGGGCCAGTAGACAAATGCAGATGTAAATGTGTTTAAAATAAAGGATATAATCTAAATGAAGCGGCGTACGGATGCATAGGTGTGCGCGCGTTCGGTGTAGCAGTCAGAGGAGCTCGTAAGTGTGGCAATGCCAACACGAGTATTTCCGGCAATTCCGGATAATTGGATAGAGTCATGCAAGCTTAGCTGCAGAACTGGGCCCTTTAATAGTAGTTCCAACGGTATGCGTCAATTGGAGTACCAACGTACACACGTACACCCGCACACCCGCACACCCGCACATCCGAGTCGTCTTTACTATTTAACAAGTTCGGTTAATGGGATTTATTCCACCTGTTATTGCAGTTGATGTAAATGTTTTCCGCTTGCCGCTGCTTATCCTTTGGTTATGATTCATTTTGAAACAAGTGTAACGTTAATTACGCAATCTCATATTACACGTTACACGTATTCCGATGGATACTCGAACGTTTAAGAACATGAATTTTCATGAAACCTGATACACACGCAAGTGTGTAAGCCCGTATAGATAATCTCCTCACGATTGATCTTCCTCATTCCTGATCCTTCGGGTATCTTCGTGAACGTGCAATCAGCGCACATGCTAGTTGATCAAGAATCAACGCGACCATGCCCATGCATGCTGATGCAAACACCAAAAGGTTATCCATGTAAAATTCGGGTAGAATCATGTATGACCATGAACCATCATTTTTTTACATTTTTATCTACTAAATGTTGATTACACGTCCATGAGATTCCGTAATACTTGATAAACGTATTTGACATTCACGAAAACCTTTTAAAATTTTTAGAATTTTAAAATTATTGATAATCTATATGTATTATACGCGTGATTTAGTAATAATTATGTGTTTGTACCGACCGATCATCAAATTGAGAAGACGTTCAATTGTACAAATAAAATTATATATTATGATTAGTAAGAAGAGTTGTAAAATTATTTCATCCTTGTGCTTAAAAAGATGTTACCATTGTTATCTCAGACGAAAATGTTGATATAATTACCTGACCAAAATTTGTCCATTACGTCATTACTATTAGAATATTTTTATTACTCGGTAGAAATAAAAGCACTTGCTAAACGTTATACAGGCTGTAAACTGGTTGTATTACCAAAAATGGCAATTAAGTCCGTAATTAGTGGGCAAAAATTGGTTTCAGCTAACCTCAAAATACTTCATTTTTACTACAATCATTTGGTACTAATAACAAATTTTAATCATAATTGTAGTACTTTCTACAAAGAAAATATGAAATTCTCATCCATTAATTCGAACAGTAATAAAATAATTTATTTTCGACGCAAAAAGAAAAACATTAATTTTCAATATTCTATTAAAATGAGGTATGTGAGAATTTAATGTTCACTGCATTCTTTAAAAGTGTAGAATAATTAGAAAAGTTTATAGAAAATTTAAAATATTTTCTTTGATTTCGTGATTAATTAAATAAAAAATAATTAGATCGAGTCTTTGAAATTTGATGTCTCGTTATAGCGACTACGAATTTAATAATCTTAAAGTTCGAAGAACAGAAAAATAAGGATAAACCAATCGAAGCATAAGATTGATATTTCATGAAAAGGAAAATCGAAGCGGTATAATAAATAAAAAATTCGAATCGATGAATTATGAGGTAGATGAATGAGCTACGCGGGCATATTTGGGCAAACCGGAAATTGTTTTGTATTAATTCGGGGAACGGTGGCGCGCTCTCGCGAGGGTACAGTCAATCAATAGGCGAATAAGAAGAAGCCGAAGCGCGAGCCGCCTCGCAGCCACCGAGCACCGAGCGAACTGTACGAGATAGGTGTACACATCTATACACATAGGGGCGCAGACTCTCGTCTCCGTATTTCTCGAGCTAGGGATTAGGGTGCGGACGCGGAGAGGAGTAGGAGAGCCCCCAGGGGAGGCAGAGAGTCTACAAGGGCGAGGCTCGGCTAGGCGAGGCTCGGCTCTTCTGGAAGGGGTAAGAGGGTCGATGCAGGCATCGGTGCTGTTGCCGCTGGACCAAGGTCCACTCTCACTTGCGCCCTCGAACAAGGGGAACCGAGCGCTCCCGGAGAAAGATTTCCTCTCTCCGTGTACGAGAGCACGAGACTGCGCCGTAACGGCGGCGAGGGGCACAACCAGGGCCACCGTACTTTATTCTACGTAGCTATGGAGAGAGAGAGAGAGAGAGAGAGAGAGAAAGCGCCACGGAGGAAGGGTAAAAGGAGCGAGCCTCTCGGAGGGAGACGATCAGAGGAGCGACCGGGGCCGGCTAAGGGCGAGAGCGAGAAGGAATCGAGAGCGAAAGTGAGATCGCTCCCTGGGAGCCAAGGGGTGAAAATACTAAAGGGTTCTCGCTCGCCCGCTCGCCCGCTCGCTCGCTATCGCCAGAGAGAAAGTGAGCAGTGGCGCGCAACCGTTTCTCATAATATTATTCGAGAAAACACTCTGTACCGCCGTCTCATCCCCTTGCCTCGTCTTCCCTCACCATCTCTCTCCTTCCACCCCCCCCCCAATCCTCGATTCGAATAAACAAATTTAATGACTCATTTTCCGTCACTCGAATTTGCACCCTACTGACATCTCCTTCCGAGCATTTCACTTTATTATCAACAATCCAACCTTAGCCCAAGGAACATCCTTTTATTCATAATTACCCTGATGTCGATGCATTTGCAAGCTATTTCCTAATGACAGCATTTTTTAACCCTAGATACGAGTGAAATGTCTTGTTTTCATAAAAGTCACTGTAGGAAAATAAAAGGCACGATTGAAGCGATCAATTTTGTAAATTTCACATTTCCAAAAAAACGAATTACTGTAATAACGATACATTTCAATTTACCAAATGGACAGGTATTTATCGAGACGAATCAAAGTTATACATATTTAACTATTATTAATATTTTTACGTTAAATACGGATATTTTATAGCTTACAATCCTGTTTCTTTAAAAATGGCTAGTTTATATCGAAATACTCCATTTAGTTTCTACTAAGACCTAATAAAACGAATAGACACCCGCTTCTATATAAATTTAAGTTTGAGTATGCACTTACGACTTTTCTTCGTGACGGTGTAATGAATCGTTTCGATTTACAACTGAGGAGACTTAAATTCTTAACGATTGCTAGTTACACGATGCTGCAATTATTTTCTGTATATACCTTCAACTATTTAAATCAATTTAGTTTTACACAATATTTTTGTAATTTTCAATCGGTTCGTTAAGCAATCGATGCTATCATTATACTTTATTCATATGATCTTATATTAATTACTTATTTTAAAATTATACTTTTGGAGGCAAATGCCGTTAGGAACAAAGTTTGTCGTTAAACAAGAGAAGCGTTGCGTTGGGTATAAGATAGAATTGCTGAAAGGTACAAGTGCAGTAACGTTTGGTAAATAGAAAAAGCATCGTTACCCTAATCAACAAAAATTCGTTTATCTGGATTATTTGTTACGCGTAAAATAAACTATACCGATACTATTTTCCACAAATATTTAAGTTATTTCGCGAAACTTAATATTCCTCGTGTTCATCGAAACTTTGGTAATTTCCGGTTGGCCTCAAAATGTTCATCAACAACTTGTCTAAAGAAGGGTATTTGTCTTTGATAATTTTTATTGTAAACTAGATATACTTTATTTAAGAAAAAAGCGCTAAAAATAAATAAATGAACTGACTTAGATAAATCTAGAGGATGAAATGTAGGTGGTAGGTTAAACAAAAAAGAAAAGATGAAAAGATAACTATATCCGATCGTTGGTAATTTGATAGTTTGGTATCGGTAACCTCTAACGCGGAAAGAGCAACCTCGGAATAATTGTAGATTCGCGAGGACGAGTTAAACAGCCGGGTAGCATGCAATTATGCCGTTCACGCGAGCCACGCGGGGGATAGACTTCACAGTCAGGCACATCGCGTGGCGATCAACGTACATAGATTACACACACACACAGGCGCGCGCGCGTAGAGTCGTGTGCCGTTTTACCACGGCAATTTTCGCGCTTTAGCGCACACCAAAAATTTTGTCAGAGGTTGAGGGAAAAAAGGTGCTCTCTGTATGTGCCCCGGGTGTATATATCGGCTTTCAACGGCAAACCCCTCATTACCAACTTGAGGCACGCGCGCTCCTTCGCATCACTTTTATTATTATTTCCGATATCTCTTTCGCTACAATTTTCTACCGCTCGCTTTGATGATCATCATATTTGTATTGTTTACAAATTTCCTTCATTATGTTTCTTTCTTTTTGAAGGCTAAAGATATACTCTTTTTTTATTTCGCTATAGGATTGTTCAGTTCATAAAAATAGTTTATATTATAAGATTTTCTTACAATCTAGTTGATTAACTTTCTTTCTTGCAGTATATATTTAGTCATGATTTCCTAAGTTTAATAATATTGAAGGCGGATAATCCCATATCCTATATATGATATGAGGAATACATATAGGTGAGTATATACATATATATATATTAAATATATAAAAAATATATACTGTATGTACAAAAACGTCCAAAAAGTCGATTATTTATGTCGGATAAATGGTTTTTTCAAAATCTTGCACTACTCAATTTCCAGTTCTCGATTAATAATTATATGAGTTTGTGCCATAGATTTTTTTTATTTTTTTATTTATTTTATTTATTTATTTATTTATCATCATTTGTTTGATCATTTTTAGTTAGGAAAGTATTAAGATTTCCTATAAACTATTGTTTTGAATATATCTATATATTTTACATTTTTTATAATTAAGGCGATGTTAAAGTCAATTTAGAACTGAATTTAGCATAAAAATATTGTAACTAAAATATCAAGCTATAAATCTAAAAAAATTGTATCCCATGCCTAAATGATTTTAGAGGAAACTTACAGAATTAATTTCTTGAAATATTTAATTTTAATCATTACTCATATTTAGTCGGTGGCGATTTTTAAAGATTGGGTGTAAAGCCGAGATTTGCGGCTACCCACAAATCTCATTCGCCTAGAAATAAAAATTATTGAAACAGTGTGTATATCAAGTAAAAATGCATTACGGCAATTAAAAAAAAATGAACCTACCTGTAGTAGCTGCGTAGCACATCTCCGTAAGAAAAATGATATTTTCATTGGAGAACTTAAAGTATTAAATAATGAAAGGATATTATTATTACAACTTATAATTTTAAGCATAAAGCCCAAAAATAATTTAAAATCCCTATAAGAAAAGTTATACTTCTACGTAGCTTTTTCAATTTTCATAAATATACCATTAGCTTTTTGTAATGTTTACAATAAAATGTCATAAATTAATTTTAAAATGTAAATTTTTCCAAATAATGGAAAATTTGTGAATTTATTGCTTGTTTACATTATTAGTTACATGATAAATGAATTTATTGATCTCCACAAGCCAAAGACTATTCCTCACAACTCAGTAAGGCGGACTGTATTAATACCAGTCACTTTAAAAACCTCACAGGATGAGTTTTTGAAAAATACCAAGACAAGCTAAGCCAAAAAAACAAAAAATTTAATTGATTGAAGTATAAAAAAAATATTGTATTTAGACCTCAGTATGCCTGGTGGGCTCATCAGTAGATAATAAATGTCATAAATTAATGTCGTAAATTTTAATTTTTTTAATCCAAAATTATTGACCGCGCACATTTTAATAACTCAAGAATAACTATCCATATTATTTTCTGTCTTTTACTTATCACATAATTGTAATTCAAAATAGACTACTTATTAATTATTTAAGATGAGCTGCTCAAACAAAAGTATAAAAGGAAGGAAGAAAAGGAATAAATGGGAGAAGTAATTCGTTGAAAAGTAAGTCTGTCGCGAAAATCTATCGATGACATCGAAGGATTATGATCTTTCGAGTTTCCTTGTTCGGGTCGAGGAAAGCCTTCGAGCGTAAGAAGCAGACCACAGGACAACTTTATTACTATTAGGGCCTCCGCGAGAGAGAGAGAGAGAGAGAGAGAAAGGGTGGGAGCGAAAGGGAGAGAGAACCCAACGACTGTCACGCTACCGGAAGAGGAGTAAGTTTGAGAAGGGTCTCCTTTAAGAAACTCGGCAACAAAGTCTCTTGAGCATCGAGGCCACAACACCAGCTATATACGGTCACCTTCTTCTTCTTATAACCTTCTTCTACGACCATAAAAAAACAACAACTACACGACGTTAAGTCATTCGATCGTGCAAATTTTCAATTTACTTCAAAAATTATCCATCTTCGTTACGGTGCTCTGTAAGACGGTTCAGCCTATCCTCTATAACGACCTATTTTAACCATAGGGGAAAATGTGCGCTAAATTGCTACAAATTATATTTAATTGTCAAAAATATGGGTATCCATTCTCCGTCCCTCAGAGATAAACGTTATTTAATCATTCCAACCTAATCAATTTTACTATTTTTATTTTAATGTGGTCTTATACTCAATTTTTGTTGATTAATTAATGCAAAAATAAAACATTGTGTGTAAAACTAAGGTTAGGTTCGGTTCACTTTTTCCTAAGATTATTCTCCAAAACGCAATAATATTTCACTTTCAAAATAAGCACACAGCTAAGTTATTGATAAATGAAAGAGCCTCTTCTCTTATGTTTGTACATACTGTTTTATTTACAGATTTATTGTCAATTATCGCGTTTGTCGGTAAGGTAGGGAGGATAAATTTTTACTATATGACATACCCTTAATAAACAAGATTTTTTCTCTTTATGTGATTAAATTTAGAAGAGTTTTAGGAAAATGTGTTTAATCTGTACAAACAACTACGCTTGTGTAAAGAATTTGGAAGAATCTAAAATAATAGATTTGTAAAAATTGCCTTTCTCGTAATTAAAAGGAAAGTAGTAGAATTTACTATCACTTTTTTCATTTGCTTCTGAAAATTATAGAATAATGACTTATTATTCAGAAAAAAATTATTAAAAAATTTTGGAATATTATTTTTCAGGTAAAGTGTTTGGATTAAACGTGTAAAAAAATATGTTAACGAGATGCACCAAACTCTTATTACTTTGGTCATGACACGTATATATTAAGATATCAACAATATCAAACCAAGCGCTATGGTAATATAAAATTAACATTGGTGATTATTAAACACCAAATGTTTCACTTTAGCTAATCATGTTACTTCATTTGTTCTCCGTTTAAAAGTTTACCTATTTACAAAAATTTATCATTAATACTAAGTTAAAATAAAGCAACTTTACATTACATTTTTTCATTTTTGACTAACCAGGAGAGTGTCACATCTCCGGGAAACGAATATTTACCAAACTCTAGGATGTGTTTACTACTATAAAAATATAAGGAAACTCAGAGTTATACAATCTAATTCTCTTTTTTATGGAATTTATAAGCAAATAACATAAATTTTTGCCAAAAAAACCCTTGACTGTGGTCACTCATAACTCAGTAACAAATAAAACAGATACTCAAACCTAAGTTCAGAAAAAAGCTGCGATCAAGTAAATTGGTTTTAAAAAAATGAAGCTTAAATATCTTGATTTGATCGAAAGTTATGGAAAAAAAGTAAGAAGACAATTTGGCCTAAAAAATCAAGTAATTTTTTAATTCAAAATAGTCATCAAAATATCGTTAAGTTCGTTTTCTTATAACTTTTGATCAAATCAAGATATTTAAGCTTCCTTTTTCACACTTATTTTATTCCTTAAATATTATATACCGTTCAATTATTTTGGGGTAACATAAAAAATTATCTAATCTAATATAAGATAATTAAATTAAAGTTATCAGGTTAATTATATTAAATCGTTTTCCAAGACTATTGTTAATGGTATGGATTCATTTAAATACTTAAAGTTCTTTTCAAAAATCAAATTCTTGGAGCGCTATAGAAAATATTTACTGAACTGTTACTGAAATAATCATAAAAATTACTGAATAGTCAACTTGTCGTTTTTGACGTTTAATTTTTTATTAGAATGTTAGCCCAGTTGAAAAAGGATATCATTTCCTGCAAGTGAAATACCCGTTATTACCATCATTTTTACTAGGTGTTGCGTTTGAAGCTTATTAAACGTACATTAATTTTATCTAGCAATTTTTAGCCAAACGTGTACATGTAAACTTATTGATATAGTTCCGCTGTATCTGTAGCAGGTTTATACTTACGTTTCCTCACGGGAAAAATATTTTAATTTTTTGCCACTGTCAATACATCAATGCTTTGCTTTTGAATTTACAATAATTTGAAGGTTTTTGTTAATATTTATAATACACTTTGTTAAACTCCACTGATTTCTTAATTAAGCATTTCTATTTATGCTCTTTAGCTCAATCGATTCAGTACTGCACTTTCAAGATTATAGCGCTATATTCGTTGTGCGATTTTCGTATGAAATGTCATTAGTGCATTCTTCGTTAACTCATTTTGCACGTGTTTTACGTACTCTTCATATCGAGATTAGATCAATCAGTTTGCCTCGAAATTGATTAAACTGAATCTGTACTGAATAACTCTTTTTAACCCAAGAGCCATAGTCATTAGGAAACATTTTTTTCTCGGTATAATTCTTTAGTTGTTTTTCAAAAAATCAGTTGAATTAGTTTAGTACTTATATGTACTGTTTCCTATTCTACTTGCAGTGATAACAAACAGTTTCACACAATCTAAAACTTTTTCTTCCCTCTAAATTTCACAAATAAATTTATTCGTTATATGTAGCATTACTTACTTCAAAAATAGTACGTTGATTATTTGGTATTGTTTATTTTAAAAGTAACTAAAAGATAAAGATGTGATCAAAAACCAGAGAATGATCACAGACATTTAAATTATACCCATTCGTACATTGGTGTTGAAAATTCCTTCACGTTACAATAGTCACGTTTCTGTTTTTACAATTTTTCCTAAGTCATGAAAAAATATACTTTAATGTATTATAAATCGAAAGAAACGCCTAATTATACAGATAAAATTTGTACATTATTTAATTATTTTTCACAAAGTAATTATATGCACAATCCACTATTTCTTAAACAAGTGTTCATTATATAGTGCACTCCATTGCTATCTATAGCATTTTCTCGTAAATTTATTAAAAAATTTGTAGATTTTGATAATCGATATTTTTAAAATTTAATTAGATATCGATCAAACTCAAAAAATACTACTTATAAATTTTCAAATACGAATTGTTCAACATTGAAATCTAACTTAAATCTTAACTTCAATGTGACATATATTAAGCATATATTCACATTTGTTTAAATAATTAAAAAGAATCTTTGTTTCTAATCAAACGACAAAATATAGGGAAAAAAGATTCTTCTTCTTCTTCGAAGAATATTTGATTAATTTAATCTATCCGAGTAAGATTTCACATGAGTTTCTTCTTTATATATAGATACATATTATTTATCTTTAACTCGCGTTTGGTTTCTTACTTGTCCAGTTGGTGGAAAATGTGCTTTCGCGTACTCATGTGTGTGTGTGTGTGTGTGTGTGTGTGTGTGTGTGTGTGTATGAACAGTGTGTGAGTGCTAGCTAAAGGATGAGACGACGAGTGAAGCACAAACCTCCCGTTCGCCTCGGCAACTTTAGTCCTGCGCGATTCCAACCCAAGGTGAAATTGACCGACGGACCGTGGCTCTCAACTTCTTCCCTTTTCCCAAACACAGAATTTGCAAACTTTACTAAATTTACGATTTTACTTCTGTGCTTCCAAAGATGCGATCGACATCAAATTTTAAAACCTAATCTACTTTTAAAAGAAAGGAAAGATATAGTTGGTTGATAATTAATAAATTATTCAATTCCAACTATAACCGTATAATACGACATGTTCTTTAGAAACTATATCGATAACACAGATTTTAAATGTAATAATAATGTGAAAATTTTCAATGTGTAAAAAATATATTTTTTCTCTAGGAAAAGCAGAAGCATTCAAAAATTTGTTCAACATTAACCAGTAGAATTTAGTTTGAATCAATAAAATTTAATTTTGAAAATTAATGGTAATAACCGATAGAGAGCCATAAATCAGTCTTAACCGATAAACCAGACTGTAAATTCGAATGACAATCTTCCCTTGACTTTTAAAAAAACATTTTCCTCTAAAAGAAGAAGTTTCATTTTTGAAGATATCCCGAAAGTGATTGAAATTAGCAATAACCTGATAAAATATTACAATATATCCCCTCGTAGAGTCATAAAAAGTCACCTTCTTTTTTATACCCAACCAATTTGACGGGTCTTGCACGAAAAAAAAGAAGGAAGAGTAGGAGGAAGGAAGGAAGGAAGGACGGAAGGGAAAAATGAATAGGAAAACAGCATATAAAGATGTAATTAAATATTTGTAAGAGATAAGATACAATGAAAATAAAGTAAGGAATAAACGAGTGGAAAAATTAGTTGAGTAAAAAATGTGGAAAAGCGTTTATTCCGTAAGCTGACCTTGAACGAGGTGATAAGACTGGAGGTTGCGAGGTCGAGAACCCTCGGAGGTATACCGGAAGGTGGCCCCACGTGGGGGTAACGTCCGAGCCAGGGGAAGTTTCCGTTTCTAGGGTCGATCCCGACACAAGGGGTGAGACACACAGAGCGAGAGAGAGAGAGAGAGAGGGAGAGGGAGGGAGAGAGCTAAGCCCGAGGGAGAGTTTCGGAACGCGCGATGTCCGGCTTGGTCCAGCGTAGATGCCAAGTATTGATCTAGCCGGTCTTCTTCGCCACCCCCACACTCTCCTCTCTCTGTTGCCTCTCCTTATTTTCCCTCCTTTCTCTCTCTCTCTCTGCCCCTCTCTTCATTTTCTCCCTTGGATTTGCCTCTTACGTGAGGAGGTGCTCAACTTACCCTGGAGAGAAACTTCGAGGGGGGCGAACATGGGGGTAAATAAATTATTCTCGCTAGAAAATTTCTTTTTTTATGCGTTTAAATTGTACCTTTTTAATCGACATACGTTATACAGATTTTAACATCTATCTATCATTACTATTTTAGTTACAGAATTTTCTTTTTTATCGTTTGAAAGTTGCAAAATATTAAAAAAAAGATTATTTTACCACAATTTTAACTGTAAAAATTCGATCCCATAATCATCTTTACGGATATTACTTTCTACAGTGATTTTACGTAAGACCGTGATATATTTCGAAACAGTTACTCTTCGTAAAATTAGGAGGTAGGAATAGATTGCATTCGCAACAATTCAGATAGAATAATTAATTTTTCCAAGGAATTACTAATTACTACCTACTGTATTTTAATATTTTGTAAAGATAATACGTTATTTATAAAAAAAATTAGCATCTTATCGTTATAATAATAATTAAACGATTAAATAACTAATATAATCAATAAATATTATGAAAAGTATCGTCATATAATCGTATTCGCATAAACGATAACTATACAAGAAACACAAAAGAATTGATTCAGAAGAATCTTCGAAGGTCAATTAATTCGCGAAACAATGGATTCGGTTACTTGTAGGAAGAATAAGGATCCGGATGACCTTGGTTCCATCTCAACTCCAAGATTAGAGGGAAGGCTAGAGGCGCTCAGGATTAGGAAGAAGCGATATACGAGGTTATTGCCAACCCAGGCGCGAATCATTTTCTCTCTCATCTTCGAAGGAGAGGAAAAGGAGGAGGAAGAGGAAGAGGAAGAGGAAGAGGAAGAGGAAGAGGAAGAAAAATGAAGAAAAGTCAAGAACCTACAAAATACCCCGGGAGCTATCATTCATCGTTTTGCATCTCTTCCCTTATTCTCTAACGCTGCTTATACAACGGATCGACTTGATCCAAGGCCGCAAGGTCTTTAACTTTGACTTTGACTTTCTTTTTTTCCTCCCACTTTTACGACCAAAGTACCTTTCTTTAATTCTTTACTTTTATATTGTTCACGTATACGCTTCTACCATTAACTTTACCCTTTTGATGAATCGTTCTTCACTTTGATTTTGTCAAACGCATTTCTACGGTTAACTTCCAGTAGCTCCGTTTAAAATAACTTTAAGTGTGCTTTTTTTTATCGAGAATAAGTCGATACGTTTGGTTACCGAAGTTAATGTATCGTCAAAAGAAAATTTGGGACTTAATTCAATATTTGTTTGAATACTTCTAAATAGTTTCTTATGCATTAAGAGAGTAAAATAGACATTTATTACTCCGAATGAAAGTTGCAGTAATTTATCGAAGAAAATAGTCATCATTTTCTCCCGAAGTGTAGGAATATACAATTTTTCATCCAAATCATCATGAAAAAGGTTATTTCATTCGACAATAACAATTTTATTCTTTTCCCTTGTTATATCAATATGAGTTTTCTTATTTTTATTACATTTTTTTGACAATTATGTGCTAAAAAGAATTTCATGTCTTAACTGACAATGTGTTTGTAACTATTTTAAAAAAGATAACTACCGGGAATAATGTTTTACTTTATTCCCTAGAGAATCAAATTCAATTTTACTCCCGCGTTTGATGACAATAAAGTGGATTTTTCGTGTAGCTTGAATGAAAATATTATTTTTTTATCATTACCTAACAGGAATGTGCTAGAAAGACTATTATTACTAGAAAGACTAGACTCGAAGCGAGTCAAGTACTCTATAGTTATCATAAATCGTAAAATTTACTAAGCTACTCGGTCAGTTCGAACTACTCGTATATATGTACATCGAGTAACTCTTTCAATTTGAACTGCTCGTAAATTCGAGTTTTAATTCACGTCGTGTAATTCGTCGCATATGCACATCAAATCGTTTAAACATTTTGATTCTTCAATTGACAAACTTGACAACTCATTTATATTTTATTGAAGACGAATCAACCCAAACAATTCGGCCTATTCGAATAACTCGATACTTGTCAGTAATTCGGTCTTTCCGAGCAGCTCTGACTATTCGAATCTTTCGACTGAATAATCCATACTAGATGATCAAGGCGCCGATGCTTGCATGCTTTCACTCCCTGACTTTATAACAAATGCAACAACATTCACTCATTTCTATTTCGCCCATTTCGCCCATCAAGATTGAGATATTCACAAAATTTCGAGATCGAGGTTCAATTTTCGAGACTCTCGAACGTTATTTTAGTATATAAATTTTTCGAAAACTCGTATATCCCTACAACCTAAATTTAGTCCCTTTTCAAGAGTAATTAAATATATATCTTGAAAAAAATCTCATACTTTTACCTAAAATGAAGTATACCATATAAATTTTAATAAATATAAAAATATTGTATTTATAGATATTAGTCAAATAATCTTATTAAAACTAAATAAATAGTCACTAATAAAGTAATTATCATTATTCGAAACGTGAAAATTCATAATAATAATTAGTAATAACAAAATCAAATGCAATTGGGGTATAAGGAAGAAAATATGCAAGTCAAAGATAGTTTATAAAGTTATAATATATATAAAAATTATAGATACGTATGTATAAATATATGTATTTTCGTCGGTTATGTCACGATGTTTCTCTCATACTCTCTCAAGTACATCATAAATTATCGTAACGCGTCCAATTTCCCCGAGTGTGTCCAAAGGTCGCATATACGCCGACTATTTTGCGATTATAATGCTCGATACGTTGTCGCTAACAGATTCAACATGTCAATGAAAATATAAATCGCTTACTTAATATGATAATTCGTTGAAATAATTTTATTTTATTTAACGATCACGAATTTTAATTACTCCTTACAAGTATAATTGATTTCGTATTATAATAATCTTGTTCCTGATTCGAAAAATGTATAACGTTTCAGCGAAATTATTTTCTGTATTTTATTCATATTTTTATTTATATTTAATCAAAAATATGTACTCTTTTGTAAGATTTGTCGTCAAAAATCTAAAACTGTATTTTTCCACATACGTTTTCAACATTCAAATAAACTGTATTAAACTTTGTTTATAATGTCTACAATAATTTTACCTTGATATAAATTTATATGAAAATATATATGATTTTTGAGTATTTCGGTTATCTTGGCATCACCATTGATACACAGAAGTACGATTGATTTTCTCTAGAGAACAAAGTATTAAATGAATAATGATAATTTTTATTCTCGATAAAACGTCTAACACGTATACATTCGATGTTTAATATTTACGTGCCTTTTCCTAATTTGTCACCGTGGTACAAAAAAAATGATGGATCGTTCGAATCGAGTCGTAAAATAATTGCTTTAGTTATAATATCGAATGTAGTGTCACCGAAACACGGCAAAAAAAAGCAAGTGAAATCCGTGTAAGGAAGAAATGACGACACCTATATGCATACTTGTAAAGATATATCGAGATACATAGTTGAATAAAACCGCTCATTAAATATCTGTAATAGACGAAGCGACCCTGAGGGACACACATCCGAGGCAAAAAACAGCAAAGATCGAACCTGTAATTTAAACAAGTCGGTGTGTATAGGTATATTGAAAAAAAAAGCAAAAACAACGACGAAGAAGTGGAGGAGAAATAAGAAAACTAAAAGTAAAAAGAGAATGACGGAAAATAAAGAGATCGAAGGGCAATAAATAGCCGAGATTTACGATTTCGTAGAACTCTCGAGTGTCGGTGGGAAAAGGGTTAAGTCTCGCGAGGCACGAACAGAAGAAGAGAGGAAGGAGGAGTGCACGAGTCTCGTCTCTCTCTCTCTCTCTCTGTCTCTCTACAATGCATCCAAGACGCGGTCGCTCGGTCGAAAAGATCCTTCTTAAAGAGGATGTGTGTGGATTAAGATAATAGTTGTCGGTACGAGCTCGAAGAGTGGGTGGGACTGCGGGTGTGCGGGGGTAGGGGTGGGGGGGGGGGGAGGCAAAGGCAAAAACGAGAGAACGATATTATATGTAGGTCAAAGTCGTCCTGGTACTGGGGCGCCGCGCTGGCTCCTTTCCGCTTTCTGATCTTCGGGATCCTCGGTTCGTATGTATAGATATAGATATAGAGGTAGATACGTATACCCTCGAGTGAACCTTAGCCGAGACAACCTCCAAGGGTTGCTCACCCCAATCTTTTCTCGAAGCAGCAGCAGCGGCAACAGCACCACTACTACCACTGCCACTGCCACTACCACCAGAACCACCGTAATCGCGACGAGTTACGTTTTCTTTATCGCTTTCGCCTGCGTTTCTATTATCCCAATGGTTAACGCCTACCCTTTTAACCTCCGACCTCTTACTTTCTATTAATGTTACAGCAAAAACATTTATCTTACACCTATATTACAACTAAGATTCTACATTCCCTCTTCCTCTTCGCTTATCCATTCTAATTTCACGACTTATTCTTTTGCATGCATTTTCATTTCAATATTTTTTATACGTACCTGCCATGTCATTAGTTAAACTTGTTATTTACATCTACTATACATTCAATTATTATTTAAAATTAAAAAAAAAGGATTTTTAATCATCTAATATTAGGTATATTAATAATTATCATTTTTAATTATCAAAAAAATAACTGTGAATTTGTAACCAATATATCGTTGTTCATAATGGCATTGCAATTTTAAAACATTTATATTTACAACGACATTTATATTTCCATTAAAATTTTTAATAATTTAGATAACAAAAACCTCGCGACATCATGCGTTTGACTCACTATAACCACGATCTTGTCGGAAAGGGAACTATTAACTCCTAATTGCTGCATGATGGAAAAACAAAATTCAAAAGTGTACTAACGTGACAATAAAATTACAGCCGAACATGTTATCTAAGAGAAATAAATACTATTTACTGTGTATATATGGGCTATTTCACGTCAAGTGGTACGATGAAAATTTTAAATCGCTCCAAAATTTGAATTCAGGCTGGAAATCTCTTTCAGAAGATAGAAAAAAATTTTTAGGTGTTAAAAATAATTTGCCTAAGAGTTATTCCACCATGAAAAATGGAAATTTTTCAATTTTTTAGAAAAATT
The DNA here is from genome assembly GCA_026168455.1 of Theocolax elegans. NCBI lineage: Eukaryota > Metazoa > Arthropoda > Insecta > Hymenoptera > Cerocephalidae > Theocolax > Theocolax elegans. The sequence goes on from CM047428.1 coordinate 81,589,876, forward strand.
TATTTTTAAAGCCATTTATCTCAAAATCTATTGATTTTTTGAAAATACATTAAAAACAACTTTTGTTCAAATAATCTTTAGAACTTATCTACCTGGGTTACAATTCTTAATTTAACATCTCGAAGAAATATAACGCCCGGAAATATTGAATATCAAAAAAGGCGACCACGCCACAATCGATTTTGATCTAACACCGCTCAAAAGATCACATTTTTCGCGAGCTTTCGAATGGCGGTGGTTAGATTATTGGCCAAGACCGTTGGTGTAAGTTATACCCCATAAACCTCATAAAACATATTTTCATGTATTTTAGGGCATAACTTACACCAGCGGTCTTGGCCAATAATCTAACCACCGTCATTCGAAAGCTCTAAAAAAATGTGATCTTTTGAGCGGTGTTAGATCAAAATCGATTGTGGCGTGGTCGCCTTTTTTTTATATTCAATATTTCCAAGTGCCCTATCTCTTCGAGATTTTAAAATTAAGAATTGTAACCCAGGTAGTTAAGTTCTAAGGATTATTTTGAACAAAGTTGTTTTTAATGTTTTTTCAAAAAAATCAATAGATTTTGAGATAAATGCCCTAAAATACATGAAAATTAGTGATTTTATGAGGTTTATGGGGTATAACTTACACCAACGGTCTTGGCCAATAATCTAACCACCGCCATTCGAAAGCTCGCGAAAAATGTGATCTTTTGAGCGGTGTTAGATCAAAATCGATTGTGGCGTGGTCGCCTTTTTTGATATTCAATATTTCCGGGCGTTATATTTCTTCGAGATTTTAAAATTAAAAATTGTAACCCAGGTAGATAAGTTCTAAAGATTATTTTGAACAAAAGTTGTTTTTAATGTTTTTTCAAAAAAATCAATAGATTTTGAGATAAATGGCTTTGAAAATAGAAATTTTTCTCAAAAATTGAAAAATTTCCATTTTTAAACAAGTCGGTGTGTATAGGTATATTGAAAAAAAAGCAAAACAACGACGAAGAAGTGGAGGAGAAATAAGAAAACTAAAAGTAAAAGAGAATGACGGAAAATAAAGAGATCGAAGGGCAATAAATAGCCGAGATTTACGATTTCGTAGAACTCTCGAGTGTCGGTGGGAAAAGGGTTAAGTCTCGCGAGGCACGAACAGAAGAAGAGAGGAAGGAGGAGTGCACGAGTCTCGTCTCTCTCTCTCTGTCTCTCTACAATGCATCCAAGACGCGGTCGCTCGGTCGAAAAGATCCTTCTTAAAGAGGATGTGTGTGGATTAAGATAATAGTTGTCGGTACGAGCTCGAAGAGTGGGTGGGACTGCGGGTGTGCGGGGGTAGGGGTGGGGGTGGGGGGAGGCAAAGGCAAAAACGAGAGAACGATATTATATGTAGGTCAAAGTCGTCCTGGTACTGGGGCGCCGCGCTGGCTCCTTTCCGCTTTCTGATCTTCGGGATCCTCGGTTCGTATGTATAGATATAGATATAGAGGTAGATACGTATACCCTCGAGTGAACCTTAGCCGAGACAACCTCCAAGGGTTGCTCACCCCAATCTTTTCTCGAAGCAGCAGCAGCGGCAACAGCACCACTACTACCACTGCCACTGCCACTACCACCAGAACCACCGTAATCGCGACGAGTTACGTTTTCTTTATCGCTTTCGCCTGCGTTTCTATTATCCCAATGGTTAACGCCTACCCTTTTAACCTCCGACCTCTTACTTTCTATTAATGTTACAGCAAAAACATTTATCTTACACCTATATTACAACTAAGATTCTACATTCCCTCTTCCTCTTCGCTTATCCATTCTAATTTCACGACTTATTCTTTTGCATGCATTTTCATTTCAATATTTTTTATACGTACCTGCCATGTCATTAGTTAAACTTGTTATTTACATCTACTATACATTTAATTATTATTTAAAATTAAAAAAAAAGGATTTTTAATCATCTAATATTAGGTATATTAATAATTATCATTTTTAATTATCAAAAAAATAACTGTGAATTTGTAACCAATATATCGTTGTTCATAATGGCATTGCAATTTTAAAACATTTATATTTACAACGACATTTATATTTCCATTAAAATTTTTAATAATTTAGATAACAAAAACCTCGCGACATCATGCGTTTGACTCACTATAACCACGATCTTGTCGGAAAGGGAACTATTAACTCCTAATTGCTGCATGATGGAAAAACAAAATTCAAAAGTGTACTAACGTGACAATAAAATTACAGCCGAACATGTTATCTAAGAGAAATAATACTATTTACTGTGTATATATGGGCTATTTCACGTCAAGTGGTACGATGAAATTTTAAATCGCTCCAAAATTTGAATTCAGGCTGGAAATCTCTTTCAGAAGATAGAAAAAATTTTTAGGTGTTAAAAATAATTTGCCTAAGAGTTATTCCACCATGAAAAATGGAAATTTTTCAATTTTTTAGAAAAATTTATATTTTTAAAGCCATTTATCTCAAAATCTATTGATTTTTTTGAAAATACATTAAAAACAACTTTTGTTCAAAATAATCTTTAGAACTTATCTACCTGGGTTACAATTCTTAATTTTAACATCTCGAAGAAATATAACGCCCGGAAATATTGAATATCAAAAAAGGCGACCACGCCACAATCGATTTTGATCTAACACCGCTCAAAAGATCACATTTTTCGCGAGCTTTCGAATGGCGGTGGTTAGATTATTGGCCAAGACCGTTGGTGTAAGTTATACCCCATAAACCTCATAAAATCACTAATTTTCATGTATTTTAGGGCATAACTTACACCAGCGGTCTTGGCCAATAATCTAACCACCGCCATTCGAAAGCTCTAAAAAATGTGATCTTTTGAGCGGTGTTAGATCAAAATCGATTGTGGCGTGGTCGCCTTTTTTTTATATTCAATATTTCCAAGTGCCCTATCTCTTCGAGATTTTAAAATTAAGAATTGTAACCCAGGTAGTTAAGTTCTAAGGATTATTTTGAACAAAAGTTGTTTTTAATGTTTTTTCAAAAAAATCAATAGATTTTGAGATAAATGCCCTAAAATACATGAAAATTAGTGATTTTATGAGGTTTATGGGGTATAACTTACACCAACGGTCTTGGCCAATAATCTAACCACCGCCATTCGAAAGCTCGCGAAAAATGTGATCTTTTGAGCGGTGTTAGATCAAAATCGATTGTGGCGTGGTCGCCTTTTTTTGATATTCAATATTTCCGGGCGTTATATTTCTTCGAGATTTTAAAATTAAAAATTGTAACCCAGGTAGATAAGTTCTAAAGATTATTTTGAACAAAAGTTGTTTTTAATGTTTTTTCAAAAAAATCAATAGATTTTGAGATAAATGGCTTTGAAAATAGAAATTTTTCTCAAAAATTGAAAAATTTCCATTTTTCATGGTGGAATAAGTCTTAGGCAAATTATTTTTAACACCTAAAAATTTTTTTCTATCTTCTGAAAGAGATTTCCAGCCTGAATTCAAATTTTGGAGCGATTTAAAATTTTCATCGTACCACTTGACGTGAAATAGCCCATATATATACATTATACATATTTCGAAAATATCGCGGTATACATAAATACACACACGCATCCTTACAGACATTTTCTAAAAACACGTGATTTCGACTCCTGACATGTTGAAACATTCTTTTAAACATGTATTTAGCGAATTGAACAATTTTACTATTACAAAGCTTCCTCCATAAGGAAGCAAACTTAGATTTGTAATTATAATAAATCTGTTAAATTTCAGTGAAATTGTCGGTACTCTACGTTTTGTCAAAAAGTACCACAAATGTAAAACTACGTATTAAGTGAATAATCAATTTCAGCTGATAATATTAATATTTTCTTTAGCACTATAGGCGCGTATACAAGTAACCATTGAAATAAAATTTCAAAAATATGCTAAACTATAATTTTTACTTTGTTATTATTTTGTCTACCTATAGAGATAATGAATATTAAAATAAGAAAAACTAAGTGTGTTAATAAAAAAAGAGGTTAAAAAATTATATAGCGGAATTCAATTAAAATTTAACGTATTCCTACAGAGAGATAAAAATATATTAATATTTAATTGCGCTAGGCCAATTAATAGGCTCATTAAATTTTTGGTATATTCGAAAGGTAAATTACAAAATTTAGCGTTACGGCGTGTGTATTCTATTAAAAGAAGTATATAATTAGAAAATCGGTACGAGAAGAGAATATCGTTGACTGGTTAAACCGTAAATCACGAAATATCTCTGAAGCGCCAGAATACACATAGTCTATTATACGGTATATACAACAAACCATACAAACTATCGAATTCTATCGAATAATAATTTTCCCTTTTTTTCTAATTTACTCTTCGCACATTTTACGAGGATATTAATCGCGCCATAAAAACTCGCATTAAAAACACTTTTGATACAGAGAAATACATAGTATCGAGCTAATCCAGTTCGTATAAATACGATAATCGTATCTATCAAAGGCTACCGATGTAGTCACGCACACACGTACACACGTACGTATACAGGTCGGTGGAACCGGTAATATATAAACTCATCGATATCTCATGAAGCTTTAAATCAACTCGCGTAACGGGGTCCCGATTTTATTTCGCCGAAATACGCGGGGTGGTCTCCAGACGGTGTACGAGACAATCGCCAAAAAAAAGAAACGTCGGAGAATCTTTATGAAATCGGCTAATTAATCTGGCGTTTCGAAACCTGCTTAAGTCAACGCCTCTCTTTCGATCGGTTGTCTATAAGAAAAAAAAAGAGAAGCACCATCGACTTGGCTCCTTCATTCGCGAGCGCGACAAAAGGCATAAATTAAAATTAGCATAATTCTTCCTGTCCTCGCGAACAACAAAGTAAGCCGCTGCAGCGTGAGAACATTGATGCTTTGCCTATTTTATTATCTTTTTTTATACTTCTTTCTGGATTAGCTAATTAGGATAAGATTTCTTTCGTCCGCGTTTGCTCATACTTTTTTTTAAAGAGACTGATTCTTTATTTTTATTTCCATTTCTTTTTTTTCATAACCTTGCGGGTGTTGATACTTTTCATTTGTTACTCTTCGTGAGAAAAGGATACAGATTTTTTTTTATAATCTGCGGATTATTATACGAGTTTGTTAGTTTTACGTAAAATACGATTATATATATCGACCACTTTTTTTTATCAGGATATTGATATTCGTTCACAGTCGATTTCGATAAATTCGAACTGAGAGTTATAATTGATTTTTTATTAAATTAATAACCTTTAGAGGTTTTCATGTAGAGATGAAATAGATCTCTTGTGCAATTCTTTTTTTTTTAGAAAAATGAACGATTTTTTGGATATAGATTAAATCATTTTTTGAAAATCGATAAAAATTTACTAAATATACTTGTAACCAATGATCGAATGATCGAATTTCTACCAGGGTAAAAAATTTCTTCGATGTGGATTAATCATGCAAGTCAAGATATTGATTTAAAAACTGTTTTTATTACGAATACAAGATATGTATAAAAAATAAATGATAAAATAATATATTTCTTATACCATAGCATATCTATGCATAATTTGAGTATACGAAAAAAAATTCTATACCTTTCGTGTGTCAATTAAATGTAAAACTATTGTACATAAATTATAATTAAATCGCAGAATTATTATTAAATTAATATATTTATATTATTATAAATAAATATATGTTGATAATAATTAATATATTTGAGAGGGATCAGTTGTTTCCATTAAGCATGCCATTATTTTACCAGCAGTCTCGCAAGTATCGGCGCCAACTAAAAAAATGAAAAAGAAACATCATTTACATACGATCAAAGATAAAAATTGATACTCCAATTTAAAATATAATAAAACTTGCCTAGATTTGTACATCTCTGTTTTTCTTCTGGTATGAAGAATCGATGGTCTACGGTAACTTTGTTGCCTTCGGATAGCTGTGAAAAAAGTTAGATATTTTGTATGTCGATATGCAATTGGTCAATTTCTTTTTGTTCATGTTATAAATTAAACAAAAAGATAATTCTTTTACTAAATGTTTGTATGCATAAGTGTTTTCTTTATTTATTTATGTATAGGAAAGAAAATGAAGGTAACCCAAAAATGAGTAAATACAATACATAATATTCAATATACTTACAATTTCATTTTGAATCATCATGCAGGCTACATAGCAATCCAATTCTCGATTAGCTATGTAACGTTTTTTTTCATATAACTCTTCAAATAGTTCTAAAACAAGCATAATTTATTATAATAGATCATCAATTGATTGAATTATATACATCTAAACCAACATAGCAATTTATTAAAAACATTACGTTATAGAAATTTACCGAGCTTTAACAATAAACATTGTAATTTTTTTTACGAACGAAATAAATGATTTTTGTAAAATATCTATCTGATAGGTGCATCCACTTGCACTTGGCTTTAACAATAATCTTTAAATGTATAACTTGCATTAAACTCTTAGGGTACAATGTATTCCATTTGGAAAATGTGGATCCTTCATATTACAACTATTAATATCAAAATACAAAAAAAAATAATATTTTCATTGTTATTTCAAATAGAAATAATTTTAATAAAAATATGTATTCTTCTTCTTTTGACTGCTTTCATTCTTCAAAGAATCTATAATTTGAAATTAAAAGCATACAAGTCACGCTTCGAATTATAAACTAACAAGGAGAAAGTACAATTCTCGATTTCATGGATTTGGTTAAATCTGTAATGAATAACTTTGACCTATAAAATAGATCGATGAGTAAAGAAAAACGTATATTTAATAAGCTATAATTTCAATATTTTAGATCTTGTTTAATCAGAAATCTTTAATGCCAACCTTGTATTTTCATATTATAAATAATTAATCGATTTGTGAAACTAATGTAAATTATATAATTAAAAAAAAATAGTAATTGATATGTGGATTGTTGAATGTATCTTACTTGTATCAACTCCAGATTGGTTTAAACATCTTTGTCGCCTTTGAGCTTCAGTTTCTAGCTGCAAAAATTAAATACACATTTACACAAGAATTTACAATATCCTAATACAAATTTTAATAACTGAAATTTTAATAGTTTATGTATCATAGTGTATTCGAATAATTTACAAAATTGGTGTAACATACTTGGCTTTCGGCAAATCAAAATACTTTCAAACAGTTTTAAAATATTTACCGAATGCACACCAACGGCGTAAATGAACAAGCACATAAAAATTAAAAGTTTCATGTTTAACAATTAAATAAGGCGAACGTTTAAATGCACTATTTCAATATTACTGAGCTCAGCAAATTAATATTCCCTCCTTTTATACTATCACTGTTGCGATGAAGTTGATAAGCTCTTTTGCAAAATACAAGATACTTGGTATATTTAACTTTACGTATTAGAGAAAAATTCAAAATTGCATGATTTTTGTTTTATCGACATAGTAAGTCATTCGAACGAATGTTAAGTCGAGTTCAAGGTTTATCGTTAGATAAACCATTCTATTTGTAAACTCGGTGATGTAACTATAACATGCAAATTATAAAGTAAAAATGCTTTTATAATCGATACTAGTTTATCTATTAGATGGCGTTTTTACGGTAATTTTATTTTCCAACCTAATTAAGCTATTACATTGAATTAAGAATTCCCGCATGGAAAACGTTTTGTGGAAAGATACTCAATTGGAAAATATTTACTCAAAAAATCTTGGTAAAATTCTGACTAAGAGTAAAATCCACAGTTCAACAATTTGTTTATAGTAATTTAAATAATTTTACATACAATCGTTGCAAAAAACGCAAAATGACATTTACTATTTAAAATTTTTTTTAATATCATTTCATAACATTTTTTCAAACTGGGAGTGTCTCACCTGCTATTGAGATAACCGCTAAGATATATATGTCTACTATAAAAATATGAAAGGGAGTCGGATCTAAATCAGACTCTAACGCTGATTTTTCCGATAGATATAAGTAGAGAACGAAAAATTTTTCCAAAGATACTCTTAACTTTGATATTACTTATAACTTGGAAACGTGTAAAAATGTACATTCAAATTCAGAGGATGTCGAAGCTATAACCTCCATCAAAAGCCGCTCGATCTCGAGGCTTCGAATGGCGCTGTAGTCAGGTGTCAATTTCGACGATAAACGTACTTCAAACATAAATTATAAATTTTACAGCTACATAGAGCTGTTAAAAGATACTTTCTCCCTAGCTATGATTAAAATTAAGGTAATTGTAATATTACTCTTGGCAGTAAATGTTTATTTTTTTAAAGAAGTGTGTAATACACGTTGCGTGTAGCATTACAGCAGATATGGACTCACTGAATACGAGACTGTATTATACATTTCTTTAAAAAAATAAATATTTGATTGTCCATCGGCACGTTTTCCCGTTACAGTATCGACGATACTTTAATTTTAACATTAAAACTATCGATCGATCCATTACAAAGTTTAATACATTTAAAATTAAATTAGCTTGCCATGTGAGCAGTGCTCTTACCAAACTTAAGCGTGAAACCTCGTTTTTTTATAAGAGATACGGACCGATTATAACTTGCGTTTATTTTTCTTATTAGCTCATAATAAAGCTTAATTTTGGCGAAGAATAAGGCTAATTATTGTCACTATCCGTACTAGTATTAAAAAATTATAAATAAAATATATAATATTAAAATATATTAAAAACGAGTTAGGGTTTGTACTTTTCGTTGGGATTTCTTAATTCAGCGATATTGTAAATAAAAAATGTGTTGTATCGGTCGATATTATATTAAAAAACCTATTGTATCGGTCGATACTGTATCGATTGATACAATATCGCAAAAGTAACGAAGTAACAAAGTAATGAAGTTCCACGATTTATAATGAATAATAACATAATTATTTTAAAAATCGAATTTCGCGCCACAATGTTACCGTGTAAAAAACAACGAATTTATTTATGATTAAAGATATAGTTAAGAAATTAAACAGAACTAACAAGAAGACCATATATCATACGTTTGGGAAACGGATCTCTACCAAACTCTAGACTATGTTTTCTACTATAAAAATATGAGGAACGCCGGAGTTAGAGACATTAATGCTTTTTTATGACAGAGATAAATAAATAACAAAAAATTTCGCCAAAAAACACCTTGACTTTGGTCGCTTATAATTCGAAAACAAATAAAGATATGCTGAAAGTCGAGTTGAATTAGATGCGAAAAAGGGAAGCTTAAATCGGTCAGTGTGGAGGAAATCAATTTTCTTTTACCTAGACATCTTGGTGCAAGATTTAAATGTTGAAATTGACTTTTATATATGCCCTCTTACATTCTCTTGATTCACCTTACAGTTTACTTAGATAACGATACAAAACTGGTTTATGCAATTTTGATACATTATTTCTGTATTATTTAACTTGGGATTAATTACATGTCGATATACACTATAGATAATTTTATGATTATGTGCGATTGTGAGGGACTATAAAGATTTGTCGCGTGCTAAATGTACATCAGTTTAAAATTTGAGCAGAGCGATCCAAGAGCTCAAACGAGCAGTAAGGTGCGTATCGATGTTCAGATATTTATTATAGATAAAACATATCCGACAGGAATAAGTACGGAAGGAAAAAATAAACTACTACAAAGTATTATAAAAAATGCGTATGTTTATTGGCAGTAACTAGTGTGGGGTATATTCATGAGACCTAATTACTATGGATAACTTTTTAATTTGCCACGAGATGGCATATATAGCAATGAATTTCATCATGTTGAATTGTTTATCGTATCTTCAAAGTGTGAAGGTATTAACCTATCCTGCTTGAGTTCGCTTATAAATTTGACAAAATACGATTGTAGAATAAGTATTCGAACGAATGGATTTATATATGGGGTATTCCACGTGAAGTGGTCCGATCAAAATTTTAAAATGCACCAAATTTTGGGTACACTTTGCAAATGTTTTTCAGAATACAGAAAAAAATTTTTAGGTACTGGAATCTATTTGCTCAAAAGTTATTCTAACCTCAAAAAGTGAATTTTTCCATATTTTTTTCAACACCAGCTGGGTTTACCGCTATATAACTCAAAATCTATCAACTTTTACTATAGAACATTATAGATAACATTCGTTGCTAACTATGTCTAGAATCTATCCTTCTGGGTTAGAATTTCTAATCTCAAGGTTAATGTTACATAAACTACATGTCAATATTCAACTTGAAAAAAGTGCAAGTGCGCCACCTTTGATTTTTTCATCCAAAAGTCTAAAAGAAAGCTTGGAGCAATACCTTTCAAATGGTCTGTAGCATTTTTATGGCCTCTAATTCTGTAAAAAGTTATGACAATTTAAAGAAAGACAAAAAATTCACAAAAATTAACATGGTAATTCCCATTTAAATTTAAAAAAAAATTTCGTGTTTCTTTAAATTGTCATAACTTTTTACAGAATTGGAGGCCATAAAAATGCTACAGACCATTTAAAAGGTATTGCTCCAAGCTTTCTTTTAGACTTTTGGATGAAAAAATCCATTGTGGCGCACTTACACTTTTTTCATGTTGAATAGTGACATGTGCTTTTTGTGATATTGACCTTGAGATTAGAAATTCTAACCCAGAAGAATAAATTCTAGATATAATTAGCAACGAATGTTACATATAATGTTCTATAGTAAAGGTTGATAGATTTTGAGTTATATAGCGGTAAACCCAGCTGGTGTTGAAAAAAATATGGAAAAATTCACTTTTTGAGGTTAGAATAACTTTTGAGCAAATAGATTCCAGTACCTAAAAATTTTTTTCTGTATTCTGAAAAACATTTGCAAAGTGTACCCAAAATTTGGTGCATTTTAAAATTTTGATCGGACCACTTCACGTGGAATACCCCATATATTTATATTGTATAGTAAGTAACGCTCACAAGCATGGTTGTAAACATTAATCAAGTTAAAATTAAAAAAAATGAAAATACTTTCTGAATTAAAGTTATATAATAATGCAAACAACAAAATAATAGAAAATTAATAGCTCCAGGTACTTACTATTAGATAAATAAATTATATATAGTAATTTTAGCACGTTTTGGTGTAACTTTGGGCGAGATAATTGCCCGTGTGTATGGGAGACTTTGAACAGTTTTTGTTTATAAAAACCTTAAATGAGTAGCGCGTCCTTCCCTATATAAATAACTAACATTAATGTATAACATTTATTACGATGTTCCGAGTTACCTAAAATGTCAGTCTACTAGAATAAACATATATATAATATAGGAAAAAATCTAATTATTATCATCATAAAGATATGTCGACAAAACACGAGTTTAACGAGGCTTGTGACGGGCTCGTAGCTCGGCGTTATCCTAGGTTCGATTCCCGGTCTCTACCGATCGATACAAGCACCTCTGTAGATTTTATTTTCAACAAGTATTTTATTTGCAATTGCATCGCGTGTCTTTATCCTTGACAAGCTTCAAAATAATTGTACAAAAAGATCGACAGGTATTATTATCTAATAAAATGATCAAATTATGGAAAATCCGATATATCTGAAAAATTATAAATACATAAGGTATTGAGACAAAAGAATATGAATGATATTTCTTAATAGTTAAATTATACAGTCATTTAGATTCAGAGGTTAAATCAAAATCTATTAATTTTTTAGTAGTCGCATTGAAAAACAATATAATGAAGAATCTAATAATAAGTTACTATGAGTAATAATTTATTATACTTACACCTATTTTAAATCGGTAAATTACTTGGGAACGGGAGATATATTAAAGATCTATTATTCCATTTGTTACGTCATTCTTTACGGAGTTTATTTTATGGAGAATAGTTAATAACATACAAAAGGTCAAGGATACGAATACCTCTGTACTTATTAATGAACTCACACCGGCACGGTTAATTCGTGATCACGAGTAATCGCACAGTTAAACGTACATTAACACGAACTAGTAGGATATATCGGAATATGCATTAAAAAATCTATAAGCGTTTATATATATTATAAAAGGATATATCCATTACCGAATCAATTTTAAAAGAGTCAAAGAAACTAAAAATTTGTATTCGTATAGGCGTGTGAAAGAGGCTCTAGGTAAAAGAAATAAGAGCAGTTTATAAGTGGCTCGACGAGCGAGAAGTGGGAGACTCGCCGATTTGAATGATGGATGGGTTAAAAGAGGCTAGGAAGCCAATTTACCAAGCTATTACTATTATCACACGTAAGCCGCATTTGCGCAACGAGCATCGATCTCCTCTTTCGTATACCAGCACCATTACCTTCTGCATCGTCGTGTACCGGGTCCTTGTGCGTTTTGTCTTATTTAAAAAAAAAATTAGAAATTCTTGACGGACAATCATCTGCCCTGCACCTTTCAATAAAAACGAAATATCCGCAGATTGATGTAATCGATTTATTTAAGAAAAGTCATTAAAATTATTCGAGAGTCAAAGGAATATAAAGAAAAAAAGAGAAAGAAAAAAATTATTAGTTTCGACTAGTCGCACTTAAGAAGAAACCTGTGTTTGATAATTTACTGTTAGGCGGAACTAGTTATGGACTTATTTCTTGCAAGCCGTAAAAATATTGGAAATGGAAGTGTATACTCCCTCTACATTTAGGAATGACGTGAACCTCGAGTGAAACCTCGTAAAATTCCCCAGTCAATTTGCTTCAGCTTGTAAAATAAGGTCCATACGTTAAATCTATCGATGTGTACTTTAACGTGTACCTTTTGTTAAATATACGTATATACGTATATACGTATATACGTATAGTATCATTAATCCGGTTAACGCGAGTCTACATTATTTAGAAATCACGGTTATTATCTTAATACCTTACCATTACCTTCAACCGACTGTTTTTATAAAATTATTAAAAGTCAGAATATTTTATAGTAACTATGTTACTACTAGATTAATTTGAATAATTACTATAAAAGGAAAAATTATCCGATTTTAACCCGTGTACTTGCAAATGAAAAAAAAATCAGTATATAAAGTACAACTTGAAATTGAAATGGTTTAAGGTAGGTGTGAACAAAAGAAAGTATGTAAAGGAAAAAGATTAAGCGCATAGCGCATCAGAGCCGAGAAGGTTGTTTGATCGAGGGAAAAATTGGTTGGTAACGCCTTGGTCGGGTGGCGGCGCGCATACCTGAGTAAACCGTCGGGATTCGATAATAATAATTCCGGTGCTCGGTCGCTAGCTCGCGAGGGTAGTTTAGGGTGCCTCGAGACGCCAGTCCGTGCTCGGACGCGATTCCCGTCGCGAGTTCCACCTGATCGATCCTCTTATATTTCGACTTGGTTTATACATATTTTCTTCTCTACTCCCGAGCATTCCTCGACGAAATATCAACGTCCATTACGCGTAGTTCGTTTAACGTACAACTCTCTTAATGCCTCTGCGGTACGTCGATGGAAATGTTTGTTCGCGTGAGTATTCTTACGTTTATACCCATCAGTTTATTTATTTATTTATCTTATGCACGGTATTTACCTTGCACGTGATCACACAATTGATTCGCATCAATTATTCCAGAGAAAGAAAATAGGGTTTCTAATAATTTTTCATTTTTAATTGATTTATACTCGGTACCTTATCACGGTAACGTCGTAGTCGTGTCCTCTAAACAGCTTATCGTGAAAAAATGTTCAATTTTTTCTTCCTCCGAAAGTCAGGGGAAATCTACATTTCCTCCCTCTCATTATCCCACGTGATAAATGAATGTGAATTAATCTGCGCGATGCGCAATAGAAGACGCTTGTTTCCTTTCCTTTCAAGTTTCGTGGACCTTCTGGATATAATCGGAAAGAATATACTATATTTTTTATGTATGATTTTCATTATAAATACACGAGTACGTAAAGAAATGCCTAATTCGATAGGAAATATCTGAACGTATATTCGTTACAAAATAGAACTATTCTCTATAGCAAATTGTATAGATTAGTTAACCTTATAGCTCGGAAACCTTGAATAATATTCAAAACGTTTGAACTATTACGCGACATACTTATTCGATGCAAATAACACAATTTTTAAATTAAACTTGTTTAATTCATTTTATTTTTACACTTTTTCCGTTTACGAATCATTAACCGTTATCCCTAACACACCCAAATCATATATAATACGTTTACGTTGGAGTAGAGCCACATTATTTTTAATATTTGTACGATAAAAAGCAGACTAACTGAATGTAAAATTAAATAAAGTTATCAAAATAAATAACCAGAGCTCTAGTTAGCTGTATAAATGGCTCTCGCGCTTATACTTGTGTCAAGGCGCTACCGCGACTTTTGATAATGAATTTGAAGGTATGTGAAGATCAATACAAATTCAAAATCTCTAAAAATAATATATTCATTTGTAATTCCGATAAAAGAAAGTATAAAATTTTTTGTTACAATATATTATTTCCTGCATATATAGTCACGATCTATCATACTTTGAAATTTCAACCATTGTCTGTATTCGTAACTTAAATTAATTATATCGAATATTGTAAACTATAATAACTCAAAAGAATTATTTTAATAAAACTACACGCACGCCTAGTTAATTAAAACTTGAAAAACGTTATAGATTATATTTTCTATATTTTGTTGAAAATCGGTATTGTTGTTATTATAATTATATTAAAAATATCAAAAATACCTAATGGGTTGGGAAATTTCAATTGTGGTTTAACTTTGACGTCTCTGGTAAGAGACAACAATATCCCCAACAAAATATAACTTATTAATTGGAAACTAATACAACATACGATATACATTGAACAAATAGAAAATCCAGAAGGCAAACTTAATAATTAAAATGATGGTGATTATTCATAAATCTGTCAGATTGGAGTCATACTTCATGTATAAGGTATATCAAAGTCAAACTTTTCGATCGCTGCGTTTAATTGATAAAGGTGAATCCACCAAAATTGCGACATCTGAGGAGATAGGGTGTGTGTGTACCTCTTGAAATTCGATTTTCATTAGATCCGCGTGACGCTCGTCGTGCGAAATTTCCCCAAAATAAGAAAGAAGAGGGACAGATAGGCGCGAGGAGAAGAGTCAAGAATTTAAATAGATTAAACTCGGTCTTGTAGTTACGGTACAAGGGATCAACTGCGTGCACCAAGTAACCTTTAGACAAATCAGTTCGCCGTAAACCTACCGAAAAGTATTTATTTTCTTTTTATTGCTAGACGGATGTACATTCGAATTTTTCGATTCTATTCTTTCAGGAGTGAAATACTGCGTATGCGTGCTAATAAAAAATAATAAGTCAAAATCAGTAGATCGATGATTTATAATTCTAATCTAAAATTGCCAGACTATAGTATTTAATATGTCTGTTTAGAAACGCCTAAATAGAAATATTAATATGCTAATAGAACAACCAATCAAATGTTTCACAACATCCGGTAATTATTTTTTTTTTCTTAATAAACGGTTCGATTCATAATAGCTAATTTAGTTATAAAATTAAATCTTGCACAAATGAATTTTGGTGTACATGCATAAACGATCATGAATTTTATAAACGTGCGATCATTGTTTACCATATATGCGATTATATTTTTAACAAATTTAAAAACAATAAATTTCCATCAGCACATGGCAAATATACGAGTATAACTTGCAAGTATAAAAATAAAGGAAAAGGAACCTAATAAAAGCAACGAACTTGGCACACACATGCACACACAACTTCTTTCTTTTTTCTCCTTTTTTTTTATTTCAAGGAAATCTCGAAGCCGCTAGTAAATTTATGCGAAGCGAATCGGAGAGGCGCCTGCTCCCGTTGCCTATAGTGCTGCTTTACGCTTGCTACATCACGTGCCACTCGCGAAAAAAAAGTAACAATGATGTGCCGCCGACGCCGCCGACGCCGCCGACACCGCTGTAGAAACGAAATGTAAGAGTCGACGGCAAAAGAGCAAGAGAAAAAAAGAATAATAGAATGTGGGGGAGATAATGATGAGGAAGGAGAAAAGAAACATCGACGAATTGAAACTTTAAGAAATATATCAGAAGAATAATTTTATGTGGTTTTCGATATAGGACATATATGTTTCCTAGTTTGCCTTTTTGTCAGACAATTCTTGGTATAACGAAAGTTTGATTGTAACGAGTCACTGATCTACGATGTAAAATACACTTTATTTTCACGATAAGTTGGTTCGCCGAAATAAATAAATATTAACCATTCCGATCACGATGAAAAGAGTAACGTATATAAGTACTTGTTGGATTAAGGAGACACGTCTGGGTTAAAATAAAAAATAAAAAGTAAACAATGACTAAAAAAATATCATATTATTTTTTTCAACCAATGGTATTGTTTATTCTTGACAAAAATTTTTTAGGATATTGCAACTACCGCAAAATATCAAATGAGCTGAATTATAGTAACAGAAATGAGCGTAACAGTAATGGTAAAATATGATTCTAATACATTCTGCCAAATTTCCATAAACATTCAAATATTTGTTTTAAAATTACTCATTTTTATTTTTATTAATTATATCTGAAAAAATGACTATTTCTGATTAACGCATCAAGGACAAGGGCCTAACGAAAATATTTTTTCTAAAAGCTACGACTCCTCTTTACTAATAAAAACTTATTCCTATTTTGTATAGTTAATTCACTTTTATAAATTTATTGAAAATGAAGTAGAGCTAAAAAAAATGCAGGTATTTTCGTGTAAATTGGTGTATATACAGGAGACGCTAAACGGTATCACGTATGTACCGGAAGAGATTAAGAAAAAGGTTAAGAGCCCAAGTAATTAGCGTTAAGAATATTATAAAAATGTATAAAAGGGTATCTGGCATAGGATACAGGAAAAGAAAGAGGTTAGGTCAAAAAGTTGACGCGTGGTTGGTCCTTGATGTTTTAACGATTGATTGGCAGGATTGGCAATTTAACCAATTACGATCGTACGGCTTTTCGAAGAAGACCGAATGAAATTACTAGCCAAGATTTCTATAAGACCGAGCGACCGTCCACGTATTAGCAATACGTTAACCACTTGTGTACAGTGAAATCAGGAAAGGATATGATGAACGAAAAAGTTAAAAAGTCGAAAAAAAGAAAGAAAGATTTAGCCCTCTGGCCATAGCGTAACGGCATGCGATCGGTTTTTTAATGTTAAAAATATCTTTCGATTCGAATTTCTTAAAAATTCAGACTGCTTGATTACACCTTTAACGTTCGTGAAATATCGATTTTCGTCGTCGATCTTTCGTGATACACCATTTTTCCTATATATAGACGCGCTTCATTCGCATTTCGTACGTAATCCTTTTAATTATATTTTGCGCCGTAATAAAATACTCGCGTATACTCATTTTTTACTATTGCAATATATAAAACTTGAAAATATAGTACGTCGCGACGTGGCTCATCGATATATAATTATAAGAATATATATCGTGAGAAAAATAGTTTAATCGATAAGCATAGCTTCACAAACGCATACTACCATTAACGAAAAATCGATAAAATTCCCTTCCACCTTTTGTAGCACACACTTGATTGATTTTTATGCGAAATTAACATAATTGCGTGAAGAGCTATTCGGATTTCGATGAGTTTACGGTAAATATTTTTGGAGAAAAGGTTTCTCTTTGTCGAAGAAAGAACTATTTAAACTATTTGTTAATAAATTTGTCTACGTTAGTTAATAATTTTTCATTTATGTATATATATATAAGGATTTGATCAATATTGACTTATTTTCATAGGTTTGAAAACTGAATTTCTATACTGCAAGACTTGGGTAACATTAAATTTTTGTAAAACTTGTAAAGAATGTATTATTTGGAAATGATATTATACAGACTTTATAACAAAAAAATTAGTATAGCCTATTGTAAGATTTACAACAATTATATAGCATAAATTAGTTTCGTTATAATAAATTTTATTAAATAATTATAACACTTATTTGCATTAAAAAAGTTTATATACATTCATTACTAAGCAATATAGTAATATGTAATATATTTTTTCCGCACCGCTAAGGTAATATTTTTAGGAGGAAAAAATTAATTTCTGTACTCGGTAATCAAATTGAATAATGTAAAGATAATGCAAACGAGTATCACGATACCGTACGTGTTAGTACTTTGAACGTAATGAAAATTAATTCGTGAAAAGATTTTTAGAGAAGAGCACAGGCGAGCCTAATTCAAAACAAGAAAGTTGGATATAAAAGCAAAAAGCAAAAAGCAAAAAGCAAAATGCAAAAAGCAGAAAGCAAAAAGGAAAAGACGAAGGTGGGAAAAGACTAGGTACGAGAGATGAAATTGAAAAAATGAAGAAGCTTATTTTTCGTAGGTTAAATCGCAGAGGTAGTCAGAGAGAGACAGAGAGAGAGAGAGAGAGAGAGAGAGAGGTGCTTTGGGCTTTTGGTCGCAAAAGAAGAAGGAACACCGCGGGGGAGGAGGAGGAGAGAGGAGGAGAGAGGAGGTGAGAGGCAAGGGGGGTATACAGTAGCCGTAATCTAGACAGATGGGACTCGTTAATGGGACGCGCGTTAGGCGCGCGTAATTTGCAAGAAATCTAATAACACGAGCCTCATAACTCTGCGTTCCCGGTGGCGCGTCCTCCTCTAATGACAATACTCGCTCGCTCCCGCGCGCGCGCGCAACAGAGGGAGGAAGAGTGAGTGAGAGAGGGCATAGCGAGAGAGGAACGGTGGGAGGGAGGGAGCGAACCCGAGAGACGGAAATTAAAATTTGCTCGCGGCCCCATCAACCGTCCCAAGCCTTTGCATCCTCCTGCACTTTATCCAAGATACGCGACTCGCGTTAGAAATACTCTACCAAATGAGAGACTGTTATTTACTAAATGTTAGCCTCGTATAACAATACCTCTTTCCTTACATCTCACCTCCCCACCTCCCCACTCTCTTTCTCTCTCTCACTCGCTCTCACTCTCTATTTTCCTTTTGTTAACATTAGCCTTTATGAATAATTTACACACCTTCTCGTTAACTTATACTATTACCTTTTAAATTAATTTTTCTTGTTTCTTCTCTCTCTCTCACTCTCATACACTGTTTCTTCGAATGTCTTTTGCTAGATTACCGAATTCAGAGTCAATTTTTACCTTTTTCCCTCCAACGATTTCATATAGACATTGCAATTAGTCGTTGTTTCTACATCACATTTTTTTTCAAATTTTACTTTATAGGTGCATATATCGTCGAAACTAATAATACTAGTAAACTGGAAAATATGTTAGAATATAAACGTATCAAATTCAATATGTTTAGATTGAGTATACTTTGACTGCAGATTGATTATTCATTGACTACGAGTATACTAAACGTGCCAAGGAAATATATATATATATATATATATATGAATTATAATTTTTAAATTGGAGAAAAAATTAGTCGAAAATTTTATGAAATAGGATAGCCGTGCAGATAGAATGCTCAATTTTTTCCCTATATACCAGATTGTTCAATAGTTTCGATGAGTTTAAATAAAAATGTAATCGGAATCTCCTTGAAATATGAAACTCCCGTTCTTTAAAAGATTGTGATGATGCTTACTATATCGATGGCGCAATGATGACTCTTTTATATACGTCTATAAATATAAGTCATCATTGCTCCATCGATGGGAATTTTAATTTTCGAAATTTAAGACGGACTGATTTTTGACACAATCGGATTGAATCATCTAAAATAAAGTTAACGTTAATGAAAAGATTAATACTAATAATACTATTCGTAGATGTGTAGCTATATTACTCGGCTGTTCCCAAATTTCGTTTGTTTCATTGAAAGTATGAAAGTTTAGATGTTCAATCCATCATTAAGGTCTGTAAGATTATAATATTCTAGAAAAGGAAAGGAATTTTGTAAAGAAGATCCAAGGCAAGGATAGAGCGAGACTCGGAAGACTAATCAATCTACCGATAAAATAAAAATTCAAAAGATCGTTCTAAATAGCACGTTAACGCGTTATCGGTTCTCCTGAAATACAAGTCTATTCACTTTAAATTAAGAGATTGCAACTGGGTTCTCTTCTAGGTCCTCTTCCGTTAAGCGGGGAAATAAAGAAAAACAATGAAATTGTATTGTTAATGGGTTTGTATGAATTGTTGGACGAGTAGGTCAATGGCACACAGCGCGTAAGCACTCACGATAGATATAGATAGATATATATGTATATGTACTATATGTATATTAATTATATAATAAAAATGTTAAAAATATGTATGTTGTGACGGAAGAGATTTGATTTGAAAAGTAATCATCACTGTGGCTTCGTACCGTTCGAGAAGGCACCAAATAGTGGAGGAGGTGCCGGGACTTTACATTCGGCGCCTCACCCTCGAAGATCCGAAAAGTGCGAGGGAACGTCCGGATTCGGGAGTGGAGTCGTCCTCCTCGTCGTCAGCTCGCCACGTCTGTCGTCCTCGCGCTAGTTACCTACCATCGGGACGACCAAGACCGACTTCGAGGTAACAACCTAACTAACTCATTTCCATACTCGCGGAACGTTTACCCTTATGCTAAAATTAATCCTATATAAATTCGAGTCATTGTTTACTTTACCTTACTCTTTACCCATTTCCCTTTCTTTCTACGTACATTCATACACCTTACTTTCTCATTTTCGTTTATTAACAATCAATCGAGCGATAACGATCACCTAAATTCATTGTTTATTGCTCTATAATCAAATATTCTAATTTCTCGTGTTTACCAATTATTTGACGTTTTATCGAAATTAAAGGAAACATTTATTGCCTCTATATTTACATACTTTATAGTTGGAAATTAGAATACCAAACTTCTAAGATCATTAGATTTAACGCGTTTAAAATTTTAAAACAGTGCTTAATATGTCTATACGTTGGGTGCAGTATATTGCTTATTTTAATCTAAATTGATACATTTCTATATTTCAATTGAAATTTAAAAATTTATTTGGATTTTAAACGGGTTTAAATGTATATTAGTCTAATTTAAAGTTAATAAATGAGGAGAGGGTAAATAAAATAACAACGTCAGAGATCAGAAGGTATAGTAAACAGTGAGACGTATCTGATAGTACCGATCGCAAGGACAATTGTAAAATAATCAATTGACAAGAAAATTTTGATGCTTATACCAAAGCGATTGCCCGGTGTAGGTACGAGATAAACGGGGAGTTTGCACCGCGCTCGCGTAATTAAACGTACTAAAATTTAACGGTCACCCGTGGACTAACAAACGGCCGTAAAGCTTCTCCTCTCCACTCCTCTCCTCTCCTCTCCTCTCCTCTCCTCTTCTCTCCTCTCGTCTCTCCTAATGAAAGCATCCTCGGGGTGATATCGCCAAGTTGTGCATTATCGTTTATATTTTAACCATTAAAATACACTTGGGTTAAAAAGAGGAGTAAGGAGAAAATAAGTATAAAACCGCGTGAGACACTCCTATTTATCTGAAGGAGTCGATCTTCACCTTGGGTTTACCGTGCACCGATACCAACGCCCGATTATATCGGTCTCGAGAAGTAACCTCTCCTGGACCGGACTCCTCGGACTTTTCGGAGAATTCGGGAAAGTTTACGGTGAGACTGCCTTTTTTTCCTCTTCCTTTTTGCACCAGCTGTATACATCGTTCACTTGCTTCCTCTTATTCTTCGTGTCAATTATTTTCTTCCTTCTTTCTCTCTACTTTCCCTTTTTTCGGTTCATTTCGATGTCTTAAGTCTGATAATGGAAATTAATGACCTCGCGATTTATCGATCTTCGACAATGCGACGATCCGCACTCGGAAATCGATCTTTATTCAATAACGTGCATTTCTTCATTTTCCCGAAAAGTTCATTTATTCGGAATTTTTACTTATTTAATGTAAACGAATTGTGTGTAATCGCAAAATAAATAGGTCTGCAAAAACTTTTGGAAAATATTGTTGATTCTATCTAAACTTGTACTTACTCGCGTTAAAGTGTGCAACATATACACATATACACATACACACATATACAAATATACACGTAGGTTAATACTTTCTTTCGTTTCGATTCCCTCTTCCAACTCTTTTATGACAATATTACGAGAAAAGTTGTGGAGAAAACCTGCAATCACATCGAGTTACTTATACCAGTTTCGCTCGCGGTTCATTCAATACAGTCGTAATATAAAATGAAGGAAAAAAAGTTACGAACCGCGTAGAAAAATCCTTTGGTTTTACCGAGCAGAAGCCAATCTCGAAATGCGAACTGCTTATGCGCATTGCTTCAAGGAACGTGAAAAAGGCTGTTAACTTTATCGCGCGTTCTACTTAAAATTACACGAAAATAAACCA
The DNA here is from genome assembly GCA_026168455.1 of Theocolax elegans. Taxonomy (NCBI): domain Eukaryota; kingdom Metazoa; phylum Arthropoda; class Insecta; order Hymenoptera; family Cerocephalidae; genus Theocolax; species Theocolax elegans. Next base: position 81,612,228 of record CM047428.1, read on the forward strand.
AGGGAGAAACAAACTACAACGAGAGAAAAAAGAGCAACCAAGAAAATAGTCAACGAGGAATCACTGATAAATTAACGTAATCAACCTTGGTAATAACAATTGTTAATAACTATTATTTTATTAAACTTTTATATACTTTTAAGTTAATAAAACTAAGGTAAAAATTTTTTCACTTTTTTCGTTGAAATGACATAATTTATCCCACAAATCCCAATGTTCACCGATTTATTAAAATGAGAACATATGTGCCATAAGATTTGTCAATTTACAACTATATCTTTATTTTGTGTGAGATGTCGAAACCAACAGCAGAAGCTATTAAGGGGATGTCGAATCCTAAAATAGCACTTTTATGGATTTTTTAATAAAAAATGATTACCGTCAGGCCCTCGTTACACAGCCTTTTTTGTTTAAAATTAAATGTGACATTTTTATTACTACTTTTTTAATGAAAAATCTGATATTTTTTAGGCAATTATATAAATAACTTAGGTTTATCGAGCCAGAAATTGCATTTTTATAAATAAACCTTATTTGCTGTGTAAAGTTGTAACTCTTATATGTATAAGTTTGAAATTTTTTTACCGGCGTCCTTTGATAACTTTTACCCTGCAAGGAGTTTTTTGAATTTGCAACTGTTTTAGGCCTATTTTGTTAAGTATTTTAATATTTTACGTAATTTGGGTGTTAGTAATCATCAATAAAGAATATTTTTTATAATATATTTGATAAAGATGACATTTCACATAATATTTTATAAAAATTACAAAAATATTTTTCTGACCATACTCTATACCCTTAAACGGAATGACTTGTTTCTAAAAAATTTATATCGGATATTCTAAAATCATATATTGGTTTAGAAAGTTTTTTTAAAACGAAATAATTAATTAATTTTAATAATAATTTGTATGAATAATCAAGTATTGTTATGATTTTTTTATAAACGAATATGATTAATTAAAATTTGATAAATTAATGGATGATGTCTTTAGACAAGTTAGTTTTCTCATTGTTATATCAAAAATTGATATATATGAAATATTAAGATTGAGTTTAAGGTGTGTATCCCTCAATTAAAGAATACTTGCCGTTAAAAATATAAAAAAATGAATAAAATAAATATAATATTATAAGATATATTTGCTGTACAGTTACAAATCGTGGTTGGAACAAATCAGACGAGAGCGACAGGCCGTGCTGACGATAACGTCGCTTCAGTTACCCGAATGCCCGGTACCGTTGATCGACTCGCTGGGTAAAAATCACTGCAGACCGATAAACAGCCGAGATGGAGGAAGGGAAGAGAGCTTAACCGAAATATTTGACAAACCCATCGAAGGGAAAGCACTTCGTAGCTTGACGAATCCCGTTAGCATCGATCCGACAGAACAGCATTACGAGATCGAACGGTGCTGCGATCAACAAATTGTCACGGATATCAACGACGGTAGGTATATTATTTATTATTTACCGGCTACCGCATACCTGTCTTATTTATAAAGTCGATGTGCACACACAACGCGATGCGGATTCAAAACCCAAGTAAGAGCCCAAGTAATATACGTGCCGAGTTCGAAACAAAGTTCCTTCTTGAAATGATGTTTTGGAATGCAGAGAAGTCTGACAGGTTGCGTGCGCATAGGCGCAAGTGCGCCTGACAGATAGCAGTCTGATGTGCATCTACATATACCTATATACCTACACGAACTATTGTATATACTCAACTTTAAAAAAAAAACATTAAAGTTTTATAATTGCTCGTCTAATCCTACGATTTCAATCTTGCGTTTGTGTGTGATTGACGTTCTTTCGTTTGTTTACCATTCCTTCGTAACCGCATTTAAACGGGACCTATTTTCCGGATTCACTTTCTTCTTTTTAATATTGTCGTCGTGAATTTTATAATGTTTTCTTTATTTTTTATAAATATACCGATTAAGTGGAGTAAAATGTACATATTTAAATTACCAAGTATACTACCGCAAAGTCGTTTATAAATTCGTCTAGGCTTAACTGTACCTCAAAGGCAATAAAAAATTCGAGCGACGAGCTCGCGATTAGCATGTATAACCTTACGTACATTCGGCGAAATCGACAATAACACATAAGAGAAAAAAGTAGGGGAAGAAGGAAGGCGCGGAGTATGGCGGACGAGAAAACAAAACCGCAAAGAGTAATAAATCACTTTGGTTTTCAGGGACGTCCTCGGAGGCGCCGAGCACCGAGGGAGTACTGAATATCGCTACCTACGACCAAGACAAAGAGGAGGATCACGGGGACGATGATTGCATATGCACAGAGATGGCTGAGAAGCTGCGCATCAACATTCGTAAGAAAACCGAGGTTACAAGAACCGGCAACTCTCGTAGTCCAAGCCCGGAAGTGACTCATACGATACGAATCGCTATGAAATGTCCTGGGAGAAATCGCGAATACAAGGAGCCTTGTTGTCCAGGTGTTAGTGTCGCTCTTGACTTTACTCTCAATTGTACGAGCGTCCAGCTAACGTCCCGCGATGTCAGGCCTATCGACATCGGTGATCATCGATCGAATTCGACTACTCTTCCTGCCTTGTAATTTTTTAATTGCTTTCCTATTTCTTTTAAATATTTATTGACTTTCGAAATCAAATTTACCAAGACACGTAAATAAAACATAAAAATTGAGTCATACATTCCTATTTTTAAAGGCACGTCACACTCAGATGAGCGTCATTTTTTATGCTTTTTTTATATACGAAAGAATGTATTTTTTAAATAATCCTGATTGTCAGGCATCTTTTAAACAATGAACCCATATTTTTCCACATTTTTACATCGATCTAATTTATTTATTTTTTTCGATTTTGATCGAAATAATTTATTTTTTTTATATCAAAATGTCGGGCCCTCCCTTACATTTTAGGCTATCCGTATGAATTATTTCAGATTTGCAAGTCTATATATTAGATATAATTTTTGGATTATAAAATGTAGATTTCTGTAACTTGGCTCCGACATTCCATATATAATTTACAGCATCTCGGTTTATCTGTATTTTTTTTACAAATATGCGAATATTCTAGCAAATTATAATTTCGATGTATTTTAAATAGCAGTAAAGGAATAATTGCGACTTAACCAACTCGAAATTTCGAGTTAAAAACCGATTAAAATTTTGTCGAGTACTTGAGTATAACATTTCTAATTCTAACAGAGTAGGAAAAATGATCATTTTAGTCGAACACTTTTGTAAACCGTTGAATACTCTACATACATATGTTAAGCGTTTGAAAATTACAATATATAGTGAATGTTAATGTGCATTTTATGTTTTAATGATACATTGCATATTAATATGTGCAATATGAATATTATATATTTGACATAATAAGATCAGTGTATGAAATTTGTGATAATGTCAAATTATTGAAATAAAAACTGTTGAAATGTTAAAAGGAACATTTTAAGTTTTACCGATTCAACACACGTCAAAAAGATTCGATTCTAAATTTGGCTTTTTAATTTAAAGCTCTATATTTTACTATTGAAATATATTTTGATTTAATCGTTCTCTTACTGTTTATTAATATGATTTCGATTTAAATCTATAAAAATGTATTATTATATAATAATTAGTAAATTCACATAAAATATAAATACAATTATATATTAACGTGAAAAATGATAATTTGTCAATGATTTTGGAATGAAAGGAAACTTTGAAAAAACGTTAGAACGCACGTTTTATGGTAGGAATCATTGTGAGTTGGTAAGTATTATCATTAACCGAATGATCGTACGGATATGCATAAATAGTAATAATGATTTTCAAACCGTTTATAAAAATCTAGTTAAGAAATGGTTGAGTAAAAGAAGGTACAATAATAATTCGACAGCAGTATAGAAATAAATTACAATCGTATACGAGGAAAATAAAAGGTTGCAACTCCAAACTTCCAAAGTTGAAAGGTTTACACCGCTAAACTAAAAATATCCTCGAGCAGCGTGACGTTATCACTAGCGCCATTAAAAAACATTCCGATGCATCCTCGGTGTGGATAGAGAATATGCCCATGTGTGTGTGTGTGTGTATTTCGACCAATTTCCCACGTACCCGAGAAGCAGGTGACCTTACGCAATCTCCTGCCAAACTTCGCTAGGATATATATTCATGAGAGAGTAAATAATGCGAATGAGAGCCGGTTCGACTATTAATTAACTTGGTTAATAAATCGCGCGACTCGCTCGCCGCGAAATCAAAACTTTTATTTCGTAAATATTGGTCGAGTTTTGTTAAATTCTTATGTATATGCATTTGCGATCCTGAATCGAAAACTTTGAAATCAGGTTCTTATTCTCTCTCTCTCTCTCTCTCTCGGCGCGTGATTATTCTTTTCTCTCTCTTTCACGGGCAGTCTCGAAACTCCTTATCTATGCAACTTTCTCTTTCGTTTTGCTTGAATCTCTTTCGCTCACCCCCTCACCCTTTTTATCTACTCCTTTTTTCATTTCTTCTCGTTCTATCTTTCGCGGCTCTGACCATTTTGCTCTCTCTCTCTCTCTCTCTATCCCCGGCCGTTCTTCCTTTTTTTCAATCGTCGTTTCCTTTTATTCCGCGCTCTCCCTACTCTGATGTCGGCGTTTTATTTTGTCTGTGCGTTATACAGCCTCTTACTAGCTCGACACGTTTTACGCTCTACAACGACCAGAATGGCTTACGGTCACTTTCTTTCGACCTTTATAGCGACATATACCAAATTCTACTGCATTTCGTTGATGTGTCCTTCTTATTCAAATTGTTAAACGTATTTAACGATTACTGATATATAAATATATATATCCATATATACCTCTCCAAAAAAAAGTTGGAGCAAAATAATTGGTGCACCTAACCAATAATGTTTTCAATATAGTATTATTTCATTCCTTTAATTTCTTAGTCGAAAACTCTATTATCATTAAAAATACAGTATAATGTTTTAATATATCCATGAACAAACATGTATATATATGCACGCATATGTACATACATCAGTGAAGTATATGTTTGCTGACTAAATTATTTCAGTCTTTTTTTTATAATATTTCTTATTTACAGTCGTTTACGTACTTCTGTACAGTATTGAATAGTAATTTACCATAATCATTATTGTAGCAATGTAAATATGGTTAGATCATCTAAATGTTTAAGTTCTAGAAATGATGTATTGATCAGTCGTTTAGATTGGTTTGGTCAGAAAGCATTAAAACAATTAAATACTACTTTGTTTTCTAGATCTTTCCATATAGATGGAGAATTTTAAAAAAAATTCAACCATTTTCTCACGAAAAACTAAATGACAATCTTATTTTAATAAATTCTATTTCATAAATTAGTCCAATTGTTCAACTATCAAATTTCGTGAAAATTTGTAAATTAAAATAATTCGTAAACTATAGTAAATACGTATAATCCATATGTTTTATACAACTATTATAATATGATTCTCTACGTGTTACAAATTATCACTGACATCCTAAGGACGAAGACAATTCTAAAATGTAATGATTCATATGCATTTTTCAAAAGAAAAACCACAATAGTTAATAATGCGTATTGTTGATCAAAACAAAACAGATAATTATATTCTATTAAATAAATATTATAACAAAGTTTATGCTGCGAAGAATGCAATATTCTATATTTATTAATCTAACGACAAATTTGGCAATCAACATTTTCTGGTGTTTGGTCCTATTAAAATATAGAAGCAGACGCGTGCAATTTTATCCAAAATAAGCAATTTAAATGAAACGATCATTGCCGAAGGTAAAAAAACATAAAGAAAACGTATCATTTATGAAGTCTAGAGTTTAACCTATTAACGTCAATTAGAAAAGAGGCGATTTTAGGTAAGGGTATAATATTTACAGCATACAGCTTTGCTGCCCTCTCCCATATCTCTCTCTCTCTCTCTCTCTTATTTTAATTTAAATGATCGTCATCGCGTCTTTGTGCATAGCCCGGTATTAATCACTTGGCGGCTTGGTGTCTGCTATAAATTTCGGTGTTCGTTTTATTCATCGCTCGCGCTCTCGCGCGCGAGATCCGAAACTGGTTTCCTGGTTTTATTTTGTGCAAAAAATGTGACAGCTAATCAAGAAATCGTAATCGGCAATCGCGAGATGCAGATACAGCTGTGCGTGTGTGCGTGCATCTTGGAATTTTTGAAGGAAAAAGGAAAGCTACACCGTGTCGCTCGTAGATTTCGGAGAATTTATATGTCTTCGTATATGCATACATACATACATACATACGTACATACATACACGCATACATACATACACGCATACATCTGCATGTCTGTATATACGTGCGCGCGCGCGAGAGCGCGGCGGCTCGTTTAGGATCAAGTGATATAAAAACGTAAGCTCATTTATTGCCAACTATTAAAATGCGATAGAGCTTAATTAAATAGTAAAATGCTATATATATTTTTCATCCTTTCTTTTTCTTTGGTTTTGGCTTTTATTTATGAAATAACAAACCGAAACTCATTTTCGGCGAAACTTGCATGTATTTTTATGCACACATGAATTAGTCTGTTGTAAATGTATAAAACATTATTATCATTATTATTATTGTTCCTCGAGAAATATATAGTTAAATATTTATCTATTTAAATATTAAAATAGTATTGTGTTATTGTTGTAGCTATAAGCGTTTAATCGCATTATTTTTGTAAATATCATTACGTGTAGTAGAAATATGTGTAGAAATTTTACCAATTTTGGTCTTGGTGAACTGTAAAATTTTGTTATACTAGAAATTGGACAAACTACAGGATAATACGTAATAGAATTGTAATTTAAGGCAATTACTCGTAGATTGCATCACTAATATTTAAAAAAGAATATTTATCCTTGAATAATTGAAATTGGTGAAAGGGCAGGTGTTTAGACCATCATAATTGGGTAGAGATTGATCGATTCTCCGGTCTCAAACATCTGACCCATTTGTTAACAGGCTCTTCTCAAATTGGCCTTGACAATTTACCGAAAAAAGTAACAATCGCGTATATTTTCATATTTAAAGGTGCACCGAAATCTGTGAGTCATAGGTCACCGGCATTGCCTAAAATTCACTCGAAGAAAAGAGGATACCGAAAAATAATTTCAAGTCGAACGATCGCTCAACGAGTAAAATTGTTCGTCCGAGTGTATGTATAAGCTAAACTCTTTTAATTGATTCAACGCAAACATGTACGCGTTCGCGTCCAGGATTCCACGAATTTTTAAATAACTCCGGAGGCATTTCGAGAAAGAGAGACATTGAATCACCACCGCGAACAACTTCTTTTTCCCACGTACCTATACGGCGCTACGTTTGCTCTCTTTTGCTTGTGCGAGGGAGTCGGCCTCTTTCTCGCTGGTTGCTCGATGACGTCAGGCTAGTGCACAGACACAGACACAGACACAGACACATACACAAACACATACACAAACACGTGCCCGGTGCCCGGTGCCCGGACGTACCTCGTAAAGCTGCGTGCTCCGATTATGCGAATCCGAATGGAACTTTAAGGGTGGCCCCCACCGGAAGTCCTTATTCCTTATTCTGATTCTACGAAATCTTACTCTTACAACTACTACGCTATTCTATCTCTGCGTGTTTGTTACTACTTTTTTGGGAACTTGATTACACATTTCGAGTGTTTCATGACAACCCTTCGGCGATCAACCTTTTATACTCGCAACTATTTATAAATAGCTATGGGCTAAACATTTAAAATATACAAAATAATGTGCAGGTGCTAATATTAATTTGTTTAAAAGTTATTCTATAAACTTCAAATATCTGGGTCGCAATTCTTTAAAAATCTCATATAAAAATTATCAGCCCAAATTGTTAACTCAAGTAAATACTGATTTACATTGAACTATAGTTTAGTCAGCTCAAACTTACTTAAGCACCTAACCTGGCATGTTTTAAATAGTATTATTTTCATTATTTTAGAATTCATCAGTCGAAAATTTCGTTTCGTAACCACACTAATAATTACAATTAAAAACAATCGTAGTAGAAATGCCTTAACCATCGATACACGTGAGCGAATATACATATGCACACGTATTTTTTATTTAAAATCACTCTCGTACTTAAGTAAATATTCCACAAGAATTAGTTCGACAAAGTTGACTAGAGTTACTCCACGAAAATTTACTCAACCGCACCTAAGCCATTTTTACTTAACCCGTAGAAAAAAATTTACTAAACCGCGCTTCATTAATTTTTACTTGAGGTTTTTTCCCGTGTATCAGTAAGTGTCAAAAAGGTAAACACACCATAATTCATTTTTTCTTCCAAAAGTTTGAAAAATAATTTTGAATCATTAATTTCCTAATTGTCTGAAAAGAATATGATATAAATTATCTGACTCACTAGCATCTAAATATTCGTAAAAAAACCAATTCGATTATAAGAGCAAAAGTATTTAAGTGAAATATTTTTTTCGCCATAAAATCCCATCTAATAGAATAGATTATTTCGAAAAAGGTTTAAGTAAATTATTAAACATTATTACACCAAACAATTATTGTCTCCGTCTTTAAAATTAATTACGTCAATATAGGTATTTCTAATTTAAACTTGCACGTTTGCATATTTTCGTATAAGATAAATATAATTTGTAAAATGTAATTGCGACGTTGAATGGATCATTTCAAAAGAGTGGTAAATATTTCAGGATTATTAAAATAAAATTCGTTTTTACCAACAAAAATTCAAAAAAATTCATATTATTAATGATATTATTGGTGACAGACTTTAGCACAGCGAATACTTGGAGCTGTAAAATACACGTATCCGACACGTACACTGGAGGTATTAAAATAGGGGTAACAAGGATTATCAGTGGATTCTTATAGAACAAGAACAACAAGGGGTAACAGTAAAAATAAATTGCAATTGCAATTGCACTAAATACCGCATAATATCAATAAAAGAAAAAGAAAGAGTTTACGATGAAAAGACATGCGTCGTTAAATAAATTAAAGTAAAATTGTCTTTTAATTAGTTGGATAAAAATTCTTTGAGGAATGCACTGAAATCGAAAGAGTAATGGAGCTTAATGAGAATATAATAGTATATCTGTGCGTGTTAGCGTGTTTTAATTCCTCTAAGAATACAATATCTCTTGCAGAGGCAGAGCGAGAGTCTTTTGCAGTATTTTCGTTCCAGGTTCGTAAGCTCGAGGGATTATCAGGAATCGATTAGCGAAGAGATATACTGGATATTACTTCCTAACTAAAGATTCTGTTGCATCTTTTCTCTCGATTAAATATTAACTCTTTTATCTTCGATCGAACAATCGTATACATTTCCCTTTTACATTACTTTTGTTTATATTAAACGTTCAAATTAAGAATATAACACCGCCCTTTCTCCTTTACCCGTTAACTCTTGTATACGATCCTGGCTCATTTAATTAGATGTTACAGTTCATTTTTATCGTTATCCACACTCTTTCCTATCCTACATCCTCGGCTTATTTCAAACAATTATTTACTTTTTTTAACTTTCAACGCGTATGGCGAGAAAATTAGATTCAGAATATTACATTCGTTTTATCGGATTTCGCTAATCAGCGTAACTATACACGATCGTGACGATATTAAAACGCATTGTTCACTCTAAAATTTAGTTAATTGTTGATGAGCGTTTAATTATCATTATCTTTACAGTGGAATAGAATATTTAAAAGAAAAGAGAAAAATCCTGATCGTTTACTCATATTGCGATCGTCATTTTAATTTATTGTACCATCTCGAGAGAAATAATAACGCGTTGGTCCCCGATATTTCTATTTGTTTATCAATGTTTGCTGGAAATGTTGCAAGGTGGCGTTATGCGGTTAATATTCAACACATATACAAGAGAAATATATGACTGAAGTCGAATTGTTATTAATTGAGAGACAATGCGAAGACGTTGAGAAATTAGAAGCGCAAAAGCTCGGCCACACAGGAAGGCTTTCATCACGTTTGATTTAGGTTCATTAGAATTTTGATTAATAAATTTTACTAATTGCCCTTTGGGTGATTGAACCAACGTCTGGGAATCGAGGACTCGAATAATTTGAACTTTATTATTTTTACTTTCTTCGAGGTATACATCAGCCTACGCTCAATCAAAATTTATATGCACAACGAACATTCTTGGAATATTTATTTAAAATTCAATATCTCGATATAATTTAGTTAAAATACTGCAAATACTGACTAAAGTGTAGATGTAGGTGTATGAGTAACAATCGATGTATAATCGTTTAACGTAAACACGCACGTACCACTTCACCGCGCAACTTTTGTAATAATGATTTAGTAAATTATTAAATATTCAAGGAATTTAAAAAGCGTAAATTTTTTATTTAATCGTTCGTTATCGTAAGTATATACGCGTCCGATAATTTACAATAAAAAATAAAAGATTTAGCGGTATCGGGGAGGGTGTGCGCACCCTCTTATTATGATCACGAAATGCGAAATTTACTTTAGGAAACAATGAGTTTGATAAAAGAAAAGAGCGTTGAAAAATGTTGTACAGTGGAGGATGAGGCGGGAGGAGAAGCGAGTAGAGTGGAGAGAGAAGAGAGGAGAGAGGAGAGAGGAGAGAGGAGAGAGGAGAGTCCGGCGTGCAGAGGAGCTACGATTTCAGAGGGCCAACAAACAGTGAAGAAACAACACGAGGGTCGCATTGTGGAATGCAGTTTCGGGCAAGTAAAGCGAGAAAGAGAAGAAGAGGAGCAAACGCTGGGAACGCGATCTCAAGCCGATAAAACGAGCGAGGAGCGCGAGCGTATCCTGAACTTTTAGGAGGATACGTGTCCTTTCTCTCGCACCAAATTAATCCCGCGAGGAAATTACTATACCTATATACTTCTCCGTAGAAACCTCTCGATCTCGCTCTCGATCTCGCTCTTCCCAATGAAACGGTTATTTACACGAGTAGCTCGCGCAATAAGTACCGTAAAATCGTTTTAGCAAACAACTCGCGATTCTCGCCATTTATTTTCTATTTTTTCTTACATCTATATATGTATATATATATGCATACGCGCAACCGTAACGTATTATATTGGCGTGCCAATTGAAGAATAGCCGGGAGGTATTTTACCTCGTAATAATAATAATAAAATGTCAAGGTTTTTCATTATACCTGAGTTGCGAGGATTAATAGTTTCTTTTAGAAAGCATTGATATGTTGTTCCTATTATGATTACTATTATATTACTATCATTACTATTACCATTATCGTCGTTACTATACATACACGCGCGCGCGCGCGCGCACACACGCACACACACACACGTCAGTTAATCACGTTTTTTTGTTGCTCTTTACGTTGTTGATCTCTGTAATAGATTTTACGAGTTTATAAATGGCGATCCGCATTGTGGATTTTGATTTCAGTAGGTTGCGAAAAAATTTTAATGACTTAGTTAAAGCAATCAGTGAATAATGTAAATAATTTGTTATCTGTAACGAGCCGAAATTTTTACATTCTTTATTGATCATTTTAATTTTTTATTAACTTTTTATTTATTGGCTAGATCGTTGTGTACTTATTTTTAATATTTATCCCAAATACCATCATGATAATCGTGCGCACATACTACTTCCATATATGTGATATACCTTTTTTAGAAAATATTGTTTACTAATTTTTATCATACACTTTTTTCAATGTTAACGGTGTAATCCAAAGTTTCATTAACTAGATATAAATAGATTGATCGATACATTGATCATCTTATTGGAATTGATATATTGATCATGCAAAATGATAAAATAAACAAATTCGTGATCCACAGGTAGTATCGGTAATTGTAAAAATAAATGATACGATCGCCAATAGCTATAAATATTTGAATAAACAAAATGAAGAAAGTTGAATAAATAATACAGGATAATCCAAAGAGAAGAAGACGAAAAAGAAGTTGGGTGAAAAAGGAAGTTGTCTAAGAAATCGTTGACTCTTAACAGATGGTTAGTAAGCATCAACGTCTTGTGGAAAGAAGCGGAAAGAAAGGGAAGAAAAGAAAGGGAAGAAAAATATAAAAGTCGGAATGAAATGGTAAAGAATCGTAGTCGCGTAAAGTGCATCGCGTCTCTTTCCGATAGCGCAATAGTGGTGGGGTGACCCGAAGCGCAAGTTCAGGGTTGTGGAGGTGGGGTGGTGATGGTGGTGGTGGTGGTGGTGGTGGTGGTGGTGCGAGTTCCAGCAGTCTCTCCGACTCGGGGAATAGCTCGGATGGTTTCAACAAGTTGTATACAGAAATAATCTGACCCAGATCCCCGAAGGTCTACTACTGCACGGTAGGGTGTAGGTGGCGGTGATGCTGAGGGTTTCTCCTGCCTCCACGGAAGCACCAGACAAACAAAATATAACACAGCTTTCTCGCTCTCTCTCTCTCTCTCTCTCTCTCTCGCTGTCTCGGTCTCTCGGTCTCTCGCAATCCGATGGAACGAGCAACGAGGAAAGGAGGAGGATCCCGAAGGCTTTCTTTCTCTCCTTCGGGTCTCCTTCGATCTGGCTTGCCTTTTCTCCTCTCGGCTCGGAGGGAGGGAGGGAGGGAGGAGAGGTGCGAGGGGGGGGGGGAGGACAGCCCCGTTCCCAAGACGAGTACCTTACGGGAGCAGGAGGAGGACGAGGGATGGGTGCACCACCGGCTCGAGGCATGAATGAATTACGGAGGACCCTGCTCGTTCATTCGGTCTTTAGCGGCCTAGAAACCCACAAAAACCCGCGATATGTATCCCTACGTCTCTCTCTCTCTCTCTCTCTCTCTCTCTCTCTCCGCATCTCTCGCACACTTTCCCTTTCTCTTGGGATCCATGCACATCCGCGCGCATCCGTGCATCTATCGCTCTTATACCGAGACACGTGGACGTCTCACCTGTATCGATGTTCCTTCTGGGCTTTTCCTGGCGATCACGCCCACACGCACACTCGCACCCACGAAGTTAAATACACACGGAGCTCTCACGCTCGAGGATTTTACGAGGCGGCGGCCTTGAACTTCACCGCGGCGCGCGAGACCTCCCGAGCGCGTAACTTTTATCGAGTTTCCGCGACGTGACTTTGATCTTGGCTTTCTATACCACTCGACTCCTTTATTCGTTAGATACCTCCTGCCAAGCTATGCGCTTCTCTCTATCGACCGTTCCTCTTCTATTCGTTACGCAAACGTACGTTATTGCAGTCTCGGGATTACCCTTGTTAGCGGCACTCTCATGATTACCACCAACACCTGACTCACCACTCTTTATTAAACTATATTTTATTAACATACTCCACTTACAAATGTATTTGGGACATCAATTCAACTACGTACGATTCAATTACAACTGAGACAACTACGACTGGTAAATTAATATATATATATATATATATATATATATTGTGACGGAAATCGTCACACAATCTATTCACGACGAATAGAGTATTTAAATTGTCGAATTGTAAGTCGTCGGAGCCTTTCGTATGTCAAGGCCAACCGACGACACTTGTTTATTTTTCTACAAATGTACGATTACGCGCGCAATAGTACGTAGGGATGAGAGCGCGAGTGTGTGTGTGTTCCCCACTCTCATCCCTTTTTCGAAAATTAGGCGATTGCCTAATCAGTATGTCCCGATCCGCCGATCGAGGCGGACAAACTTATCCGGTATCGTGATCGATAGTTTTCCGGCTGAGATAAGGCGCGTGAGGCGCAAAGCCGTCGATACCCGGATCATCCTCGTGAGTGAGCCGCGAGTGACTTGGTGAGTGTGAGCAAGGACGGGAAGTGTTGTGTGAGTGCGGACGCGGTTCGCGAGGCACTCGCCGCGGCACAGGGCCGCCTTCCACCACCGCAGCCGACGTCGTCCTCCGTTGCCCAGGAGGACACAGGGACAAGGATCGGCTGGGCCATCCACGGGGCGCACCCCGGTAAGTCCTCTTGTATTACCGCGCGTTCCCCCCTTTCCCCGAGTGTATGTGTGTGAGTACATCGGGAGTGTATTCGGGTACGCCGGTACCCGAATAGCGGAGTTCAGGAAGGAGTCAACCGCAGGCGAGGATCTCGATCCGGTTGACTCCCGGACTTCCGCCCGCGCGAAAGAACATTGTCGCGGCACGAGGCCTGGATGGCCAATTGTTAATCAAATTAAAATAAATGTTCTTCTCTTTTTATTTTAATTAACTGTGTTTTCTTTTATTCTCCCCGCTCCCGCCGACATTTTAATAATTTACACATCGTGTCGAGGCAAGGAGGATCGCCCGAATCCTCCATACCGTACGTCCCAGCGAACTCGCGTTCCTGGCGACAGCCGCAGTTCGGATAAATAAATTAATTGTGTGCGCGGTATTGGGCAACGCGGCCCAACGGTTAATTTTAATTATTAATAATAATTAATTATACCGGGTTCGCGAATACCACGTCACAAATGGCGACCGTGACAGGACGTGGTATTCGCGAACCCGGTATAATTAATTATTATTAATAATTAAAATTAACCGTTGGGCCGCGTATACCACGTCACAAATGGCGACCGTGACAGGACGTTCGGTTTCGTCCTCACCGATATATAATTTAAATTAAAGAAAGTTGTCGGCCATCTTTTCGCGCGCGAGCAGTGTCGCGGCGAAACGGAGCGGGTAGAGAGAGAGAGAGAGAGAGAGAGTGAGTTATACGAGTTAGAGTGAGAGAGAGAGAGAGAGCGCGAGAGACGGCGTGTGAGACGCGTCTCTATACCGGAGTATTCCCCCTCTTGCTCGGGTATCCGAGGAGAGGTATACACCGGTATATCGAGAGAGAGTTCGCGCGCGACCGTGTTTAGCCGGAAGCGCTCGAACTTACCGAGATCGGTCTCTCTCGATCGCGAGCTACGGGAGAACTTTGCTTAGCTTGTATGGGAGCGGCAAAGTAGGGAGAGAGTAGCTTGCGCCGCGGATCGCGGGCAGCGAGAATCCCCCCCGAATAGCGCAAAGGAAAGACTTCGCGAGAGCCGATCATCATCGGCTCTCTCCGATTGCGCCCGCGAGTGGGAGTGAGAGAGAGAATCCCTAGTCGCGGGGAATCGGAGTTAGGTGCTAGGCGGGCTATAGGTGTGTGAGTGAGAGAGATAGCGCGATCGCCTAGCCCCTTCGCGTGTATAAGTCTTCGCAGCTGGTTTCGCCAATAGAAACCACTGCGGCGAATTATTTTTATTTCATTCTAATAAAATAAATTCGTTCCCGCGCGGGATCTAATTTATATTTCTTTTGTGTGAGAGTGTTTTAAAAGTAGATCCTTTCGGGAGAGGTAGTTGCCCCACCCCCTCCCTTTTAAAGAAAATTTTTAAATTATCTAATTTAATTTTTCTTATATACGGGACGCGGCGATATAATTATTGTTGTTATTGGAGTTCGAGAGCGAAAATTTTGTTGCTTTCTCCCCTCCCTGACATATATTATATGTAATTATAATTTAGTAATTGTATATATTATTTATTACTATTTATATTTATAATATATGTTATATCATTTTATTTGTGTGTGAATAAAATATACTTTACAACTATTGTTAATTATTTAGACTTGTTTGCAAGTTAAATAATTAACATTAAGTAACTTTGTGTGAATCAGCCGCTGTTACAATAGTTGTAATATTGATTATTTAAGCTCGTGTGTGAGTAAAATAATTAAAATTATTTCTTTATTACAATTATCTGACAGTAATTACTTGATCTAATATTTGGTATTTATTGAGTATTACTGTTCACGATACTTGTAATATATTTTTGTAAATTTTTGAGTGTGAGAAAATTTTTTTTTTATAACTCGTGTTAATTGTTTAGACTTGTTGCAAGTTAAACAATTAATGTTAAGTATCTTTGTGTGATTGTTCCGCAAAGATACGAGAGTTGTAAAATATAATTATTTAGACTCGAGAGTGGGTTAAATAATTGAATTTTTTTGCATGTGTTTTAATGATCGGCATTTAACCTAATATTTCGTATTCGTTATTTGCTGTGAAATTTTAATATATGTTAAAAACTTTCTTTTCTCTTTTTGTGTGTTTAAATTATATCTCCACACATTTTTACCAATTATTTAGACTTGTTTGTTAGTTAAATAATTGGTTATAATTTTTTTTTAGTGTGTTTGAGTAAAATAATTCGGTGTATAAATTTAATTGTTTAGACTTGTTAGCAAGTTAAATAATTAAATTTTCATTTCCTTTTCGTTCAATTTAATTAAAAAAGGAAATATAAATTATTTCAACTTGGTAGCAACATAAATTATTTGTTTAGTCCTTCATAGGATAAAATAAATATATTTCGCTGAAAAATTGTCGTTTGGGACGACAATTAGTGAAATAATTATTTTGTTGCAAACTACCGTTGAAATAATTTAATTAAATTTGTGTTTGTTGTGTAGTGTAAATTATAAAGGAAATTTTTTTTTTGTTGTTTTGGGCTTGGAAAAGCAAAATAATAAATAGTGTCTTGGTGTGTGTGTATCACAAGACACTGTATCTATTTTTATATTTATTTTAAAATTAATTATTTAGGCTCGTTAGTGAGATAAATAATTTAATTTTTTCCTTTGTCTTTTCTTCCTTTATAATTTGTTGTTCTGTATTTATTAATACATTGAAACTTTAATTATTCCATTTTCCATAACAAAATAAATTCTTTTCGCCAGTGAGGAATCTTTTGGATTATAACTGGTGAGAGGGATATTTTAGGAAATCGTTAAATTTACCATTACTGGTAAATTACCGACGATATTGAAATAATTTAAAGATTTCTTTTTGTTAATAATTAATTATTTTTGCTTGCAGAAGCAATTGTATAGAGTCTTGGTGCGTGTGAGTCACAAGACACTATTATAAACATTAATTATTTAGACTTGTGAGCAAGTTAAATAATTAATTTTAATTTGGTGCGAGTGTTAAGTGTGTGATTTGTCACAACTTTAACCAACAAAATTTAATTATTTTGTCCTTCTAAGGACGAAATAAATTCCTTTTAAAGAAAATCTTTTGGATTTTAATTAAGTGAATTAATTTTGTTGGTACACTAGTCGGTGCATTTTTACAATTTATTGTAATTAAGCCAACACCAAATTTTTTTTTACTCGTTGGGAGTAATAATTATTTTATTGTGGCGAGTCCAATAAAATAATTTCCAATTGAAAATTGGATACTTCCGAAGTATTTGAAACACTAGGGATTTCATCTGAAATCCCGGTTGAGAGTACTTCTCCCGACGTAACACGTCGGCTGCTGCTGGTCAAAAAAAAATAATGGCCAGCAGCTATGAAGCCCGAATGGCCCAGCTTATGCGTGAATCACGCATAGCTAGGGATATTCGTCGGGAAACGAAGAAGCTTCCAATTGAGGCAGTGTATGCCCAGTTGGAGCATCTGAGTTTAAACGCAAATGGCGAAGAGGCGGAGTGCCGCGAACGCCTTTTGCGTCACCGGATAAGATGTGTAGACATTAATCTGGAAATACCATGGTTCCCTGAATACGATGAGAATGTAAGGGCAGAGCCTGCACATAAACCTCTAGTATGTCAGGAACTATGGGAAATTAGGAAACCCCGTTCCAGGAAAGGGAGTGTGGTCCCATCAGGAACGGAAGTTTCCTGCGAGTCCGAAATGTCGGATCGCGAAAGGGTTGCTAGTGACAGAGCACCTATTCCTGAAGAAGATGGAGCTCTGTCACCAAGTGGTCAGTCTAGAAACTCGCCAATGAGTACTGCACAAAGCCCGAGGTTGGCATCAACAGGTGCTATACCTAAACGGTTTGGTGAGGTACTGGGAGCAAACATGACCACGACTGCAATCCCTTATGTTCCTGTTTCGGTGGCTGCAACCTCGTGCACAACCACTACGTCGACGGTTACGACCGTGACGACTGCTCAACTCGGAGGTTTTTATGCACCCGCACATTACCTCCCAATTGAAGAGCAGAGAAACAGTGGACATCTTGGCACTAGAGAGAGTGAAGTGCCAACACAACATTTTGACTTGGGTTCGCAGACGGAAGCCGACCGTCGTACGTCACAAGGATACACCTCTAGACAATACGACAACAGGCAACCTGAAGCTAATACAACCGAACGTCAATTTGTTGATGATAGGAATGGATATGACCTTCCTAATGACGTCAGTGTTCAATCTTACGAAAAACCGAGATTTGAACAGAGACGTCGTGAGACCTCTTCTAAGACTTGTGAAGGACAAGATAGAAGAGAGAGGCGTGAGTACACGACTCCAAACAGAAATTCACGACACCATCGTTCTGTGAGTAGAGCCTCAAGCAACGATGAACGTCGTGAAAGCTGTACGGAGAGACGTACTCATAAACGTCAGTCCAACCGTAAACTCGACGACCGAGCACAGACGGAAATTCCGGAGCAAGGTCACAAAGAGAGGTCGGACAGACGTAGAGAAACGCCTCGAGAGAAACGTGCGGTGGCCACTTGCGATCAGTGCACTCAGACGGATTCGTCCGATGGGTATCAGTCTGATCGCGAACCTGCTCGTAGGAGATCCGATTCTCGTAGGGCGGCTGAAGGCCGACAAGAGAATAGGAATCCTTCTACCAGCAGGCGTAGGAGTTCCCGGACGGATAATAGAGACGACCGTCGGGAAAGAGAGTCCTACGAAGCCAGGCCAAGGTATCGTGAAGACGATAACCGAACGCACGATCGGACAGGGTGCGCACGAGAGCTGCGTATCTGGAACATGTCCTTTGATGGTGAGACCAAAAAGGACGCGGAAGAATTTCTGAACCGTTTGCACGACTTCAGAAATGACAACGATTTCTCAGATCGCAGGATGTTCAGTGCCCTGCCCAATGTGTTCTCAAAATCAGCACTGTTCTGGTATAGAACAGTTCAGCCATCTCTTCGAGATTGGCGTGATTTTGAAATCGAGTTCCTAAATGAGTATGGCCGTATAATAAATGACGAAGATTTACTCATGGAACTTCGATCAAGAACACAAAATGAGGGAGAAAAGGCTACGACGTTCTTGAACTGTTTCAGAGCGATCGTAAATAAGTTTAAAAGCCCTCCCTCATTAGAACAACAGGTGAAGATGGCCTACTCGCAGATGAGGCCAGATTACCGTAGGTACATACCAGTACGTCAAATCAGGAATTTCTCTGATTTGACAAGCTACGGTAAAGAGTACGAGCAGCATTTAACATGGGACACGAAATTTTCCAGTTCCAACGTTAAACGCGAGAAGCTCGTACCAGAAGCTTTTCCGAAACAGAGTGGTGCAGCACGAGTTTCGGGTAAAGTGGCGACTGTTACCGAAAAGAGTAAGGATGAGTCTTCTCATTCGGATAAACAGTCGTCTAAGAAAACTATTAAGAAGAAGAGCAAGAAAAGTGCGAAAAACTCGCCAAACTCTTCTTCGAGCGAATACGAAGCAGCCGGTGTGTACGGTACTTCCAACGTCGCTAATAGTTTTCAGAAACGATACGGCAAATCGAATAATGGAGTGAGTGCCCCCAATTCGAAATCCGTATCGTACGTGCCTGTTTCTCAACAGTCACCTGGGCAACAAAAACAGAGCTCGGGCAAAAGAGAAAGACGTGTTTTGACAAATTCTCAACTGCCCCAGCAAAACGTTTTTGTCCCACAAATGGCACAAAACCTGGTGAGGTATGTGCAACCACAGGCGACGGCAGTAAACCCAACGAACCTGAGCACCAACTTTGTCGGCGTGTGTTTCACATGCCAAAAAGTCGGACATAGGTCGTCGGATTGCCCGAGCCGAACATGCTACCGATGCGGAAACATTGGGCACTCCGCTGAGCAGTGCTCTACCGAATTGGTAGCAAAGGAGTGCCAGCTGTGTGGAACTAGTGGCGTTACACTCCAAACATGTCCTAACTGCGTCAGATTCCTCCAAAACGTGGGAAACCTGAACGCAGGGCACCCGAGCTGCCCCGGGCGCCCTGCACTGCAGTAAGTAAACCGCATGGTTTACAAGGGCAAGAGTTTAAGGTTGGAGAACCCTCTAAACTCTTTAAGAAGTCTAGCAAATCATTTGCTGACTTCTCTAAAGTCCTTAACGGAGATCAAATTCCCTCTCAGACCGAAGTTGGTGTCGAAAGTAAGTCTGAGTGTAAGGATTCTAAACGTTCTGGGGATTCGACAGATGGAAAAGTTCTTAGAACACAACCTGTCAATCCCACCCGAGCTTTGCAAGGTAAAACAGAACAAGGAACCTTATTAGACCAACAAAAGCGTGAGGCTAAAGATTGGTCTAAGGAACTCCAAAGGCAAATATACTCTGATAGCAGAGATATTATTGGTGAAGAAAGCGTTAAGAGATCGTTATCTCAGCCGCTTAGCACCATCGGAGTGAACGACCTTGGTTGTTGCTCATCGTCACCCCGTTGTGACACACCTAGTAATGAGGACAAGAAGCCCTTGGTGGAGAAGGAAATTGTCCTCAACAACGAGCCCTTGGTGGAGAAGGTAGTTGTCGATGGTGTGCATAACATGAACCGTACAAGCTCGTTGCCGAGAAGTACAGTTCAGGGGGGGGCAGATGCCGTACCAAGTACGTCTAAAATGACGCACACGGCATCGACTCCTAACGACGATAGTCAAACCGATCAGATAATTGCTGGAATCCAATCGGATAACCGGCTATTCTTTTTGGTACGACTCGGTGGAAAGGACTTTAAAGCACTTTTCGATCCTGGCGCCATGGTCTCTCTTGTACGATCAGATGTTGTCGAACAGTACAAGTTTAAATGGAGACCTGTCAAGGTTATCGTGAAAGGTGTGGCTGGACCAGCTCTTAAAGTCCTTGGCCTAATTGACATCCTATTCTGTGTAGAAGGCCTTGATGGCAATATCCAACTGAGAATTGTAGAGAATATTGAGCATTCCATCATTCTCGGTATGGATTTTCTACAACATTGGAATATGGAAGTCAAATTAGGCGAAGCTATTTGGCGTATTGGCGAGAGTGATTGGAGACACTTCGTCAGAGACACATCTCATGACATCGATTCGAGGATTTCCGCTGAATGTGCTGGTATAATTGAGATACAGGACGACCAGCGGAAACAAGTCAAAGAGTTAGTTGAAAGCCTACTCTTGCCCTCGGGAGACGTCCACGGCTTTACGACGTTAACGGAGCACCACATAGAGGTTGATCCTGGTGCAAGACCGGTTCGTCATAAGCCAAGACGTATGTCTCCCAAGGTCCTCGAATTTGCCCAGAGTGAGGTCAAAAAGATGTTTGACAAGGGCATTATTGAACCGAGTGCGAGTGATTGGTCAGCTGCTCCGGTCATCGTCCGCAAGGACGAAGGAAGTTATCGCTTCTGTATCGATTTTCGAGACCTTAATGCAGTCACAAAACGTGATTCTTATCCAATTCCTAACATGGATACCATATTGGATAAGCTGCATAATGCAAGGTACATATCGAAAATTGATCTTAAGAAAGCGTACTTTCAAATATTAATGGCCGAGGCGAGCCGGCATTATACTGCATTTGCTGTACCAGGGTCGGGGCTGTGGCAGTTCACGAGAATGCCTTTTGGCCTCATGAATGCTCCTATGACCTTTGCACGGCTTATAGATGCAATTTTCGGGCCTAAGGTGGAACCTCATGTGTTTGGTTATTTAGACGACTTGATCGTCATTACCGAAACTTTTGAGGACCATCTGAAATGGCTCGAATACGTACTAAGGACGTTGAATGACGCTGGACTCGAAGTGAATCGAGAGAAGTGTGAGTTCTGTTGTTCCAGCGTAACGTTCCTTGGGTACAAATTGGACGCGAACGGCTTGAGGCCTGACGAGGAACGAGTCGCTCCAGTCCTTAATTACCCTACTCCTCGTAATGTCAAACAGCTGAGATCCTTTCTCGGAATGGTAGGCTGGTACTCTCGATTCATTAATCGAGAAGCTGACATTAAAGCTCCCCTTACCAAGTTGCTGCGTAAAGACCAGGCTTGGGATTGGGGCGAGGAGCAGGAGGAGGCGTTCTGTCAGCTTAGAGTTGCGTTAGCTGAAGCGCCTGTACTAGCCCGTCCAGACTTTTCTAAGCCATTTACCGTCCAAAGTGACGCTAGTGACTTAGCAATAGGTGCGGTGTTGACGCAACTGGACGACGAGGGTTTCGAGCATCCGATTGTCTACGTCAGCCGATTATTAAATCGCGCTGAACGTAATTACATGACAACGGAAAAAGAATGCTTGGCCCTCATATGGGCTATTAAGAGATTGAGACCATACATTGAGGCCTATCGATTTACGGCTGTGACCGACCATAGTGCTCTTATATGGCTCAAAAATCTCAAGGAGCCGTCGGGTAGGTTGGCACGATGGATACTTGAAATGCAGCAATGGGACTTTGAAATAGTGCATAAGAAAGGAGCCTTGCACTATGTCCCGGACGCGCTTTCTCGTGCCGTCAACCCAGACCCCGACGAAGAAGAGATTGCCTCGTTCGAAGTAATTACAGACCCATGGTATATTGCTAGATTAAACGATGTACGCTCATGCCCTCAAAGATTTCCGGAGTGGAAAATTGAGGATGATATGCTATATCGTTTTACAAGTGATAAACTCTTGGACTCTGTAACAGAACGAGAGGAAGGCTGGCGTCTTGTGCTACCCTTAGAGCAGAGGAACCGAGTTCTAGTAGATTCTCATTTCCACCCAGCTATGGGTCACATGGGAATTGAAAAAACTTACGAACGCGTTGCAAGAGATTATTATTGGCCAGGTATCTACCACGATACCCACCAATTTGTCTTACGGTGTCTGATATGTCAGAACTATAAGATGTCTCAAGCAGGTCCTCAAGGCTTATGATTTAAATTGGCCGTACACTTTCCTAAGGTGCGTAAGGCATGTCTGCTAAACTGGCACCAAAGTATGACAGACCCTTTGATGTTAAAGAAGTACTATCTCCAGTAGTTCTGAGACTAGAAGAGTCTGGTCGGAAACGGACCGAGGTACACATATCCGATGTGAAGAGATATGTACAACCTCGGGTTGCCATGTAAAGCGGTAGGGAAAACGTATCGGCGTACGTGAGAACAGTCAGCGAAGGCTGGGCCTGGTGACTGTATGCCACGTCAATATCATACGAAGCACGAAGAATCATTGAAGCAGCCTCCAATTGAAGAAAAGAAGAGAAGCGTACAGCGCGCAGTCGTGGATAGATTGTGCCTTTCTTTCGACTCGGCCTTCCCGAGGGAAGTGGAGTCTAGGGGGGGGCTTTGTGACGGAAATCGTCACACAATCTATTCACGACGAATAGAGTATTTAAATTGTCGAATTGTAAGTCGTCGGAGCCTTTCGTATGTCAAGGCCAACCGACGACACTTGTTTATTTTTCTACAAATGTACGATTACGCGCGCAATAGTACGTAGGGATGAGAGCGCGAGTGTGTGTGTGTTCCCCACTCTCATCCCTTTTTCGAAAATTAGGCGATTGCCTAATCAGTATGTCCCGATCCGCCGATCGAGGCGGACAAACTTATCCGGTATCGTGATCGATAGTTTTCCGGCTGAGATAAGGCGCGTGAGGCGCAAAGCCGTCGATACCCGGATACATCCTCGTGAGTGAGCCGCGAGTGACTTGGTGAGTGTGAGCAAGGACGGGAAGTGTTGTGTGAGTGCGGACGCGGTTCGCGAGGCACTCGCCGCGGCACAGGGCCGCCTTCCACCACCGCAGCCGACGTCGTCCTCCGTTGCCCAGGAGGACACAGGGACAAGGATCGGCTGGGCCATCCACGGGGCGCACCCCGGTAAGTCCTCTTGTATTACCGCGCGTTCCCCCCTTTCCCCGAGTGTATGTGTGTGAGTACATCGGGAGTGTATTCGGGTACGCCGGTACCCGAATAGCGGAGTTCAGGAAGGAGTCAACCGCAGGCGAGGATCTCGATCCGGTTGACTCCCGGACTTCCGCCCGCGCGAAAGAACATTGTCGCGGCACGAGGCCTGGATGGCCAATTGTTAATCAAATTAAAATAAATGTTCTTCTCTTTTTATTTTAATTAACTGTGTTTTCTTTTATTCTCCCCGCTCCCGCCGACATTTTAATAATTTACACATCGTGTCGAGGCAAGGAGGATCGCCCGAATCCTCCATACCGTACGTCCCAGCGAACTCGCGTTCCTGGCGACAGCCGCAGTTCGGATAAATAAATTAATTGTGTGCGCGGTATTGGGCAACGCGGCCCAACGGTTAATTTTAATTATTAATAATAATTAATTATACCGGGTTCGCGAATACCACGTCACAATATATATATATATATATATATATATATATATATATATATATATATTATCTTGTTTTCGATCGTCCATTTGTCTGAAGGTGTTAATCTATGCGGAAAGCCGTTCCAAAAAACAGAGAGACCAGCAGTCTCGAGGTCTATTTTGATCGAAACGTACATCTAGGTAGATTAAAAAACGAGAGTGATACCAGAGGATCAACGGGTGACTCGCACCTAAAACGTTGTAACGTCCGTTTACACCAACCTCGCTTACACACTCTACGAAACACGATTAATTTTTCGAACCTCAAAACCGATAGCCTCTTTTCTCTCTCCCTCATCTTGACCTTCATCAGCTTCGTTAATCTCTTATTCTTATTGTACAATCGTTGGAAAGTGTCGTTTTTTTTTTCTTCTGTTTTCGTTGTATTATTTTCTTCGGTGCAAATTCAACAGCCTTGAGACACTCGCCTTTGTTCCCGAAATAATCGATCAAGTGTTTGCGAGTTTTAATGGTAACAGTGACTATCGATACTTATTAATCGACTCCTCCATTCGGATCATCAAAGTGAATAGTCTGCTCTCTCTTTTTTTGCATTTCATCAGTATACACTGTGTAGTGTATCGGTTGCACGCGTTTATTAAGTATTTAGCATTATTACGCTGCGTCTAATAATTACAAAATGCAATTTTAACGTCACAACGCCGATACAAAAATTATTAAGTATGTTTTTTATTCTTAGGGGTAACCAGGCGCGGTCTTACCTATTTAAAGTTAAATATATTATAAATTGAAAAAGAAACGTATTATAAAATTTTATTTAATTCATAAAATATTTATCAATTAATTATTTAATTAGAACATATTTTAAAACTATAATTTTTATAAATATATGTATTCTTAACATGATGATTATCAAACGAATTTAAACATTAGTTTTTTCCGCGCTTATATTGTTCAACCAATCACATGCCTAACCTTCTGTTGCGCAAAACGTGAACCAAACGCAGAAACGTTTTACTTGGCTTCACAACATCTGGCCATCACTTTTTCATATAAGGTCAGAAAGTGGCTGTTTGTACTAAAATATGGTCAATGTACCATTTATTTATAACAAAAATTAGTTTCGATTAACTTCACATTTCTCAATTTTTACTAGGGCATTCCAAAATATTGTCAAAATCCTGATGGGCAATTTATATTTTCGAATTTTTGAGATAAGAGTAGCCATACAACTTACAAAGTGTCTATTTCTAGTCGCATTGAAAAATTCTCTAGTTCAATTGTAAACACTTGAAAAAACTGCTTAAAATAAGGAAGAAAGTTTTATCTTATTGGAATGTTATATGTATACTAAATTATTTCGTCAATGTTTAGTTATTAGTACAATATTTTTGTACCGTGATACTTAAAACTGACATCTATTCTAGTAATATATTTTAAAAACAAACCTCCAAAAAAGGACATATTCCTGCAAGCTAAATATATATTTCTTTAACTTAATTGCATTGTTGTGTAAAAAATAAATTCAATATCCGCAGAAAATAAATAAAGATCATCACAATCTATCAAATTTCTGACGAATAAAGTTACAAATGTTGCAAAAATACGTCAATGCTCAAAAGTGTTAACACATGTTACATAGTATCGCAAACGTTTAAAAAATAATTGTTTCCGAAGTATATTAAATTAATAAAAAATAAATTAAACCAGAGGATCTAAAAGTTCGGAGTAAAAGAAAATATAGGTTTAACGATCGCAGGGTAACCAAGAAATTTAATATAATCAGGCACATAAGCGCGCGTAAACCGTCGAATACTCGTGGTTAAAACTATAACTCGAAACACGTATTATTAAAAAGATATAAAACTCGGGATGATAAAGAAGTACTTCATCATGTATAGTTCGAAACTTAAATTGCAGCCTGTCGCGCGCGGATAGACGAAATTCTAATTCTACGAAAGCCCGAAGAGAAAAAAAAATTGTATGTGCGAAAAATTGAAGACCTCCGGCGTGTTTGAACTTAATGGATAAGTGAACCCCCATAGGGGCTACGCCAGAAAAGAAAAAAAAATAAGGAGGCAACTAGACGCGCGGTTTTAGAGAAAGGAAGCCGTTTAGTCTAACTTTTTGCGCGTCGGCGCGAGTTAAAGAAATACCGATCTCGCATATAGAAAGCAAAAGTGACCCACTTCACCCACTCCGCGGCGCGTCGTTTGAACGAAAAAATAAAGAGAAAAAAAGATAAAAGAAAAAAGAAACGGCGTCGTTAAGCATGGCTTTCGTAAAATATTAATTGCTTTCGCCGCGCTTGTGTCTTTTGCGTGCAAAACGAGACTCTTTTTTCTTGTCTTTTTTTTTGTTTTTTTTTTTTTAACGATGCCGCGGAGATTATTTTTCTCGTTCCGCGTGCGCGAGAAAGAGCGCGGTGACTCTTGCTCTTCTCGGAATTGTAATTAGAAATATGGCGGTTCCTTCTTCTTTTTTTTCAGACAAAATCACGGCTATTTCGGTGCAAATTTTCGTTTTATCAAGATGAGATGTAAATTAGTTTGATTAGATGCGTATTCTTATTAGCATTGATAATGACGTACGTGCTTCTTTTTTTCCTACGAGTCGAAGAAAAATGTTATTTTTAACGAGAACGAGTGGACGAAACGCAGTCTAACTAAATATATTGATATTGTATGTATTTTATATTACCAATGAGAATATAATTTCTGAACGTAACAATATTATTTTTGGAAGTGTGCAATTAATTTTTTCGCGAGATACTGATTTGGCAGAAGAGAAAAGAAAGGAACGTACATAGAGAGTGAGAATAAACTAAATAGAGAACGGAAGAAGCTTTTGCGATTGGCCTTGAATTCAAGGTTATCGAGGAATGATTAATTGCTCGACTCGGTCGGTCATTCACGATGAATACTTGGTCATTATTTTTCGACTGTTCTTGTTTGAAAGATGCAAAACATGGAATGCATCTGCGCTATAAACAAAGTCATTAATTAATCATTGACTTTTTCTAGTAGGTTATACCTATACACGCACCCACATATATGTATGTATGTATGTATGTATATGCACGTACAACAATAACGCGTATACATACCTTTTTTCATTTTCTTAATACACACGATTGTACGGTTTAGCAACGAATCTTACCATCGAGATTCGAGTCGTTGTCATTTTAAATTATCGTGCGGTATGTTGTTGGTCGGTTCGTTTGTATGACTTGAAGGTTTTAATTTAAATAATTCACGTTACTTTATTTATTAAAATTTAATCAATATAAATATTTCAACCGAGTACATATATATAAATAGAGATATAATTTAATTTATGGTTGTCCGATATCTACTGCGATAATTATAA
Organism: Theocolax elegans; assembly: GCA_026168455.1. Taxonomy (NCBI): domain Eukaryota; kingdom Metazoa; phylum Arthropoda; class Insecta; order Hymenoptera; family Cerocephalidae; genus Theocolax; species Theocolax elegans. The sequence goes on from CM047428.1 coordinate 81,639,874, forward strand.
TCTTAAATCATGTTGTAGTGTAAATTTGAGAGGTTGAATAAACCTTTCGAGTCTAAATATCGTATGCATTAGACTTACCGAAAGTATTATTTGGGTTCATGGCGTAAAGAGCTCGTTACATAAAATCATATTCGATGGTTAACGACGAGTATATATCTATAATGATGAATCGCGAGCGTCCGTCGTTTAAAAATGTTTAATTACTCGCGATAAATGTAAAAAATATGGTGCATAATACTGCACGCATCAATTACGTTAGGACGTTAAAAGCTAATGCTATACAATTAGATGAAAAAGATGCTAATGAAATTTCGACAATAGGTTGCAGGAAGAAAAAAGGAAAATGATTATTTCCTCGTAAATTGCAGTTTATAATAGATAAAAATGTAATAATACCGCGTGTATATGTATATTCATAAATAATGCCAGATCTATCATTATTAGGGGCATATGTATATATGTATATATATGTATATACGTATATTGGTTGTATTATTATAGCGAGCGGATGATCAAGCCGCAAAGCCTAATTGATCATTAAATGACGGAGCTCGGAAAAAGGCGAGCCTTATAAAAATCCGAAGAAATAAGGCAGGAATAATAAAGCGGAGGAAGATGCTATAGACAGATACACACACAGACAGGGGAATGGTGGCTGTGAGAGAAGTGGCGGGGGGAGGTGGAGGTGGAGGGGGAGGAGAGGCTGGAGAAAATGTTTATTTTTCGCTGATTCTGCGAGGTAATCACGTCGTTGATCGACTTGATGAGGCGAATCGAGTTGATGCATACTCGGCACTCTCTTTCTCTTTCTCTCTCATTGTTTCTTAGTGATTTTCTGAATTGCGCGGAGAGTGGGCCATACGCCGGTAGATAACTCTTCTGATGTGTCTTCGTGACGTAAATAAGGTAATGGGAGAGTATACACGTACACACACGACGTAGACATAATGATGGCGTTCTTACGTACACATACACTCAGGGAGAGGGAGAGGAAGAGAGAGAGAGTCTGATCATGCATGTCTCGTGGTATAACCCCGCGGCGCAATTCCCTTGCAAATCACATTTGCGAATTCGCGCGAAATTATAAGGGCTGCCTGAAATCACCGTCTCCCTCCCTCTCCTTCTCCCTCTCCCTCTCCCTCTCCCTCTCCCTCTCCCTCTGCCCCTCAATGTAACGCAAATTCGCGATTTCGGGATGTTTATCGTAGATTGAACTCATCATCGTAGTATACACGCGTGTGTCTCTCACTCTGTCTGGCTCTGCGCAGACATGGGAATTAACGAACTTTCCTTTTTTTTCCATTTCCCTGCGGTTTCGTTCCAATGTTACTTTCAATGCGAAATACCATCTTTATCATTATCATCATCCTCCTCCTCATCCTCATCCTCGTCCTCATCCTCATCCTCATCCTCATCCTCATCCTCATCCTTGTCATCATCATCATCATTATTATTATTACTATTGTCATTGCCATTGGTTTTATTTAACAATTTTTCTTTGTTTATATCACATCGGTAGCTGCGATGGGTGATGCGTTTAACCTTGTAGAGCGATGGAAATTTTCAAAGTAATCTCGTTTCCTCAAATTTTGATGGAATACATATGTATATACATTGAAAATTTAATCAGACGTCGTTTATTACATTTCCATATGTGGGAATTCGGTAAACCGCTACACTCGGTAACACATACATTTTTAAGAATACACACATTTTAATATTCTTCGGTGTGACGAACATAATAATGTTCTTATCGTATACAATACGAGTAATTGCCTTACTAATTTTATTACTCTGTAAATAAAAGAACATTCACTTCCTCTTTCGTTTTTTCTGCTATTCGCGCTTTTTATTATTACGAGAAGACACCGCGTGTGAATAATCAATTTTACCGAGACTGAAGAACATTATTCTCTGACTGACCGAAAATCCACGCAAATTGTCCTTGTTTTTTCTTAAGTCACTCCTACAGATCCTAAATGTAAGTTATTTAAAAAATCTATGGAAAAAACAGCGCTAGTTCTAACAAACTTCTAATTGCTACTTAAAAAGACATTTGAAACGAATAGATTTCAATTAATCTTGATTTGTTAGATGTTAAAAATCAGTAAAGTTGCAACTATTCTCAATGAACGTAATTTTTTAACTTTTTTAAATTTAAATTGAAGCTATTAATTTTAACTTTTTGTTAGAATCAATTCTTATGCGTCTTGCAAAATACACATTATCACAGAGGTACATTACACAGGTACTGTATTAATATTCTAAATTCGATGGAATGAAAACGGTAAAAATTTACTCTATCGCTCAAAAGTAAACTATAAGTCTCTCCTAAATCTGAATAGGGTTTCACAGTTCACTATAGCAATTTTCAACTTTAAAAATACGCTTTTAACGTGACAAACATAACGTTATCGCAGCTATCAATATTCAGTTAGAAACAATATATTATCTACTTTTTCGTTAAACTAATAAATATACATTTACCCAATCGAGACCCGTGTAAAAAAAAAGTCTGGGGAACGTCTGGGAAAAGTCTGGCTTATAAAGTCTTGTCAAAGTCTAGCTGGTGAGACTATCCCATACTTTTTGCCAGACTTAATATATTTTAAATCAACCAGACTTTCTCCCGCACATTTTGCCAGACTTTATAATTATTTTGAAAGTCTGGGATAAATAAGCCATACTTTCTCCCACACATTTTACTAGATTTTAAAATTATTTTTAAAAGTCTGGGATAATTCAACCAGACTTTCCCTAGACTTCCCCCTCGTCGAATCTTTGTAGCATTCCATCTTTCAAACATAAAATTTATATTATTTCTAATTAATAGAAACAATACATCCTCGACTTGTTTTGAGCTATTGAACTCTCAAAACCACCAGATACTTATCTATGACATATAAAAAAGTCACTAAATTTGCGTGTATCTCGCGACAACAAACTGATGAAACGGTTAGGTTACAATTATAAGAAACAATCATCAAATTGAAGTTGGTTTTCATATCGTTTTGTACCCTAACCATTTCATCAGTTTGTTGTCGCGAGATATTTTTTTGTATGTGATAGATAAGCATCTGGTGGTTTTGAGAGTTCGATAGCTCAAAACATGTCGAGGGTGTATTGTTTTTGTTAATTAGAAATAATATACATTTTATGTTTGAAAGATGCAATGCGACGAAGATTCGACGAGGGGGAAGTCTGGGGAAAGTCTGGTTAAATTCCCCAGACTTTTAAAAATTATTATATAGTCTGGCAAAATGTGGGGGAGAAAATCTGGTTGAATTCTCCCAGACTTTCAAAATAATTATAAAGTCTGGCAAAATGTACGGAAGAAAGTCTGGTTGATGTAAAATATATTAAGTCTGGCAAAAAGTATGGGATAGTCTCACCAGCTAGACTTTCCCAAGACTTTATAAGCCAGACTTTTCCCAGACGTTTCCCATACTTTTTTTTTTACACGGGGAAGGACAAAATCCAAAGTATTTATATGACCTATCTTAATTAATTAATCAGATATTTTTTAACAGTTGTCCTAAATCGTTTAAATGATACATCATAATCGAAGGAGTAGGTTTCCATTAATAAGTAAACTAGTATATTACTTTTGTTACTATTTTGAAGAGTGTGCGTAATTCTAGTGAAACAAATTGAAGTATCAATTTTACAAAGTACAGTACGTTTAGTACAGATGCACTGCAAATAAGTAAAATTGTACTATTTCAAGGAGGAGTGTAGGAGAGAGAGAGAGAGAGAGAGAGAGAGAGAGAGAGAGAGAGGGAGAGGAGGGGGCAGTAAAGATCGTGCGAGTCATAAAGCTTAGTTAACCTTTCGTAAATTACAGGTAGGTATAAATATCGCCATCCAAATGAGATTAACCATTTAATCCTTGTGTAAGACGTTTATCGTGAGAAATCGCCTCTGATACACAAGACTGATGTCTCGAAATAAATGGGCACGCCGCATCGTGAACATTTATATACTTATATTATACATATATACATATAGGTATATACGTGGATTATCGAAATGACCGCTTGGCCTTAATAATTATCAAATCAAAAGAAGGAAGAAAAGAGGATAAAAGGAAAGAATCACTGCAGGTGATATTCGTTGCATTAATCAAAAGTGGGTGGGTGTGAGGGCGCGCGCGCGCGCTCGTGTCAAATAATGTCGAGGTAAAACTAAATAAAAATGAAAAGAGGTGGATGTGGGATGCGGGAGAGGAAGAGAGGGGGAGGTCCTCCCGACAAAGCGGTAGATATTAGCTGGGTTTTACGGAAAGCGAACCGCGTGGCTCATCAGTCAAAAGGACGTTCGTACCCCCATTGCGATACGTATCCGGTCCTAGCGAATATCCAAGCCAAAGACTGCGCTAAGAATCCTGCACGTGGCGAGATGCAAAAGGAGGAACAACTCCATTTTCTCGTCGCAACTTTCGTCGGGTTGGAGAGAAGAACGAGAGAAAAAAATAAGAAGAAAAAGGAGAAGAGCGGATAGTAAAAGTGAGAGAGCGGGTGGGTTCCACGGGAGATGAGAGTGAGAGAGAAAAAAAGAAAAACGAAAACAAGAGAGAGTGAGAGAGAGAGAGAGAGATAATGACGATGCTCGGCGCCTCTCCGATCATTCTTCAGTCTAGCGCAACGACTCGTATTTTTTGCCTTAGCGAGAAGACGTTAAAATTGCTTTAATGGACGAGCGAAAGAGAGAGAGAGAGAGAGAGAGAGAAGGAGAGACGAACTGGGACTCGGAACGAAGGAGGATGTTGCTTTGAAACCAGGTACTGTACACAGGTGCTTATCTTCTCCTGACATTTCGTACCGGGCGAGCAGACGAATGATCTTCTTCGGCGTATAGACCGTAAGTCTTTTTTCATGCCGCGGTAGATAAAGGAGCAACGATTAAACGAAAATTGAAAGTTACTCGACGATTAGATACCAAATTTTGCTTTTAATCAACACAAGATTAAACTCCACCCCTCTTCTATTTGACTATTTTTCCTTTTATTAATTTTCACACCCAACATCTATTTTTACGTATATTTAAGAAAACTTTCTTTCTGCACTATCGAACAATGGGAATACTTTAGAAGGAGAAACTTTAGAATAATACAATCTTCAATAAATTTATTATGTTTGTAAACCATAAATACAATGTGTGTTTAAGATTTTAAGACATAATGTTCTTGGTTATTATTATAAACCATTTATTGATAATTATAATTAAAAATTGAAAAATATATATTATTACATGAATTTATCTATATACAAAAGTTTAATGTCATTCATAATTGATACTTCGTGCTATTTTCAATAATTATAATAAATCTAGTAAATGCAAGTTCATTCGTTGTTAAACAAAAATGAAAATACGTTTACTAGATATTGTTTACATTAAACTACGTTTATTTCGTATCGTGTTCTCGTGCGAAATTCGAAGATCCAATTCGGAGTTAATTTTTTACAGTGTTGAATAGAAATTCGAATATCCGTGTTTTTTTTGTTTGTTTCTCATAATCTCTAGGTATTCCGTATCAGATATATTTGCTACATTACTGCAGCTATTTGTCTCTGTCGCAGTGAGCAATTAACTTTTCTTAGCTTTTATTTTTTTATAGTACTCTTTTTTTAACAAATAGAGGGTGGCATTTTGTTTTGCACTTCGATTGGGTTTCCAAGAATAGAAGAGTGTTGCGCACGATTATATATTGAATGTTGGTGCGTTTTTCACTTTATATAAATGCAAACTCGTTTTTACATGGTGTTCGAGACTCCTTTTTTCTGAATATCTGGACAATTTTATCCTTGTGATCTTAATTGGAAGTCGTTAAAACCAACATGCTAAACACATCAGTGACAAACTCTTCATAATCAATTTTCTTTTTTCTCTCTCTCCCTCCCTCTCTCTCTCTCTCTCTCTCTCTCTCTCTCTCTCTCTCACTCTCGCTTTATCTCTTCTATACATTCACAATTTTTATCTTTCAAATCTTTGTTAGTCGGCTAGCTGAAATACGGTATATGTCTATATATATATATATATATACTTTTACGACCGGTGAAATAACCAATTAATTACGGGTGTTCCGCGCGGATTAACATTTTAATAATGTTACGAAAGTATTTAAATCAGTTAGCTTTATACAATTACGTCTAAATGAAACATCGTTATTCTTAATAATTAATTTTGTTAAGTTTAAAAATACTGTTTAAAAAAAATAATAGCATAATATAGAAAAAATATATTGCTGGGAGTCTAAAGTTCTACCTCATTACCATCGCGCTTACTGCATAATTGATTTTATTGCTAGAGAGAATTTATAACATTCATAAAAATAGAATACATACCCCAACAAGCAATAAATACAAATAATAAATCGTTACTCAAGTAGAACAAAATAAGGAAAACGTATTGCCGAAATAACTTTATTTTAATCCTTCCCATTTTTTAATACTCCAAGATAATCGAATGCAATTATGTAGACCTACGCTACGATTTATTTAATTTCTTAGTTGTTCAATGACAGTTCGATATCTAAAAAAAGTTACAATTTACTATAGAAGGATACCAGCTTTGAGTTTTGAAAAACTAATCTTACTAGACATCTAATCTAATTAAACATTAATAAATTGTGCTAAATTTTCTAACAGACGAAATAAAAATTATTAACAAATCGAGAATTATGGGACACAATAATGAGACAGCGTTGGGATATGGGTCATATGTTTATCATTATGTACACATGTTTTTATACGTGTTCCCACCTTTTCACTGTAAAAAATGATACATTTAACAATTAAAATAATTATTTTGCTGATATTTATTTTTTCCTCTTACTTGTTTTTAATACTAACTTTACCAATATCTTATTATCAACAACTTTAGAATGAACATAAAATGTACTCAAATTAAAACAGCAAGAAACAACTTTATCGTATAAAAATGTAATAAAACTTGATTGATAGGATTGAAAAATATATTGAGTAATGTTTAATTTAATATCGAAGCGATGATATATTAATCGAAAGTATAATAAAAATAATCGGTAGTGGCAGAGCGACGCGTTATCTAAACAAATGTTAGGCGATGCCAGAAATGTTAATTTGCACCTCCTGCGATTCCTATTCCCAAACATCTTAATATAGAAAAGAGGTAGGTTCAATGACGGGAAGAGAAAGATAGAAAATAAGAGGAGTAAAAAAAAGAAGAAGATAAAGAGACGAAGGTATGGGTGTAGAAAATAGTAGGATAGTGGTAGAAGTAGTACGAGTAGACGACACCCAAGGAAAAGTCATCCATCGCGCCGCAGCAGTAGGTCAACGGACCTTGCGCTGGCGGTGGCGGTGGCGCATATTCACCTGCAGTGGCAATAAAATTTCTCACTACCTGCCGAGACTCGATCTTTTCTCCGAGTTTAATCGGGCTGATGCGAGAGGGGCTACTCATACCTGCGCGATCGGTCGGCAAAAGGTGTCGCGAACCCACATGGGGCCCGCCAACCGAACCAGCTAAGGAGTAGCTCTAAAGACCCGCGTGCCTCTTCTCATTCCTTCCTTCCTTCCTTCCTTCCTGCCTTCCTGCCTTCCTTTCCTCCCACCCTCCTTCCTTCCTTCCTTCCTTCCTTCCTTCCTTCCTCCCTTCCTTCTTACATCACCCTCGATATAGACCTGTACCAAGGAATTACGACGGTAGGAGGTCCCTCTCCAACAGGTTCACCTTTTAATTCTTACTATTATGGGAATACCAATGCCACGCGCCGGCGCCAATTTCTACCAACACCGGAACCACCATCACCTTCTTTATTTACCCATATCTTTATCCAGATGGTATATACATCCCCAACCATCAATGTAAGTCCGTTACTTTTGTTTCGCTTATTAAAACACTTTACTTTCAGAAATTATTTCAATTGATCCATTCAATTTTTGGTATTGAATACCTTACATCAAAGTCCTTTCACTTTAATTGATATTGATTCGCTCATTACATCTTGCAATCTTTCTTTCAACCAAGTTGTTTTTTTATTTTCTACATTGTTATAAATTTGACTTGGTTTTTAGGTTAAAACGACAATTCTAAATCTCAAAAATTTAGATACAATAACTTATTTAATTGATCAAGAAAATAATGAATAAATCAATAATGATCGAATCGAGAAAAACATAAATCACGTGACCTGTTAATAACTAACCTTATTTGTTATGCACCGGCCAAGTCACTCCGAGGGACTTTTTAATTATAAAATTTCTAACAGTGCAAAATAAAGTCGCCTCCACCATCGAAAATGTGAGATTCATTAAATAAACGGTTGTACGTGCCCTTGATTTTTCAGTAAACGCCAATTTTTGCGCACACGTACAAGTATTGTTGTTTACAATGAACAAGTCTCCTTAAAAATAGAAAAAAATCTTTAAAACTTAACCTTGAAATACCGCCTTATAAAAATTATGTACTTATTTGATTTTCTATATCTCCCAAAAATATTCATTTAAAAAATGTGTTTACTTGAACAATTTAAAATTTTTAGCCACTTTAAAATAAATTTTGTGTGCTAGTCTGTCAAACGTAGAACATTTGACGTAGGTTCTCATGAATGAAAGTATTTATAAATGAAGTAAAAGTGTATTGTTAAATATAATATATAATTAGATAATTATTGAATTCGCGTTGTTATTTGGAATAAGTAACTTTAATACATTATAGTACTAATTTTCACACACCCTTTTTTACGTTAAATGGACGTATCGGAAAGAGATAATATATTTAAAATGTATTTTTCTTTTATTTAACTATCGCATTATTATTACCTTAGGATAATAAAATATATATTTTATACGATCAGTTAACAGTTTAACAGGTTAACATCGGGGAAAAAATGTAAATTCATATTATTGGCAGTGTACGAGAAGTAAACGACTAAATTTAAAACAGCAAATGATAAAAAAAAAGTAAAAAAAAAAGATGATCCTGTTGAAAGATCACGTAAAATGAGAATCGATAAAGAAAAGTTCATTTTGTATAGGTAACCAGGAAATTTATCGAGATGTTACAGGTTGAATTGGCAATCGCGGGAAAATAAAAGACGATGGCAATGGCATCGCCCAGTCGTTTACGAGTCGTTAGGCACCGATACTTATGTGCTTATGCAAATGGCCAAACGATTACTGATAAATGCGGGTAATACAACGTCATAATATCCAAACCGTATAATCCTTCATCTCTCTACGAACCTCGCGAATTATCATTTGATACAACAACATTTTGTCAGCCGTATAATATAATATTTTACGTTCATTTTACAGTAATGACGATAACCTATATGTAAAACACAGTATTATACGTCCTACTCTACCAAATGTTACGAACAATTTACTAAATTGCTCGATTAGCGGAAATATTTTTATGCATTCGGAGCATTCTACAAAAAATAAAGTTTCTTGTAATAGGTGTGATATATTTTTTAATAATATATTATTTTTACTTAATTTTAAGAGAATACAGTTTTTTACTTTAAATTAGACTTTTTGCATTCCAGCTTGAAAAATTGACGGAAATAAGTAGTAAAATCGCAATTTTTACTTTTAAAAATCTTGTATTTCATGTATCCCTCGATAATGTGTCAATTAGTTAAAATGCAGGTAGGATATATCTTTTTATATTAAAGGAAGAAAATAACTATTTTTGCGTTACGTTTTTAACGTTTCGTTGGGAAAATTCGTTAACCTCTTCAGACTAAACAACCTTATCTATAATCTCATCGCACTAAATTTATCTACAATCCGTTTTGTCTATTTGTATACGAAACGACGCGAAATATGTACGATGTGCAAAGAAATTTTGCCAACGAAACGTTGCATATAAAGTAAAAGTGAAGATTTTCCCGTAGATTTAAATGAGTAGCGCGCGCGTATCTATATATATATATAGATATAATAATACGAACGAACGTGGTATGGAGCACCATGTTTCAAAGTGGTTAAAAAGGTGGTCGTTATCTTAGGGTGTAGAATAGCAAACGTCGATAAGAAACTTGTCGTACCAAACTTCTCACTGTATATATACTATGGATTTTCTTTTTCCACTTTTCGAAAACCTTGTTAAACAATCTTGTACGAATTGTTTAAGTTAATCAAGGTAAAATCAAGAACACACAAAGGCGAGGGTATAGGTATAATATAGAAACGACGTCTTACGAAGCAACAAATCCGAGGGAAAAAAAGGTTATAATTTTCCAGTAGCCAGTGAAACCGAAACTCGTGATTTGAAATCGAAAGGAAGTAAGGGAAACTGTTGTGTGCCCGGAGCGCGAACTTTCGAATTCCCAGAACGTAGAACACGATTCGGCTTTTCGGGTGTACGTGTTACCTATACATTTATATATATATACACTAAACTCGGAGAGATAGAGCGTATGAGGCGCGTGAGTGTGTGCGTGCCCGAAGAAAATAAAAGGAGGTAAGAAGAAGGGGTTGCTTGAGGAGGCGCTGGGGTCCGAGTATTTTAAAATCCGAGAGAAAGAGAAGAAACACGCGAAGGGCTGGCCGAGGGTTGGCAGCTCTTGCCAAAGAACGAGGATGCGATACTTCGGCCTACGAGCGGTGTGTGGAGGAGGGGTAGGGGTAAAGAAAATGGCTCCGTCAGTATAGCACACACGCACACTCGGAGGGCTGAGTTAACGGGACCTACGGACCACTCAACAAGCTCCCACGATCGGGAATCTCAATGCTGAATCTTGTCCTTGTTACTGCTCCCTCTCTCTCTCTCTCTCTCTCTCTGTGGGTCCCACCCTCTTCTCATGAGAAAAGCGCCTAAAACGTTTTCAAAGGAGCTGAAACGAAAATGATGATCGAGAGTATATATGTATATAGGTATATATACAGATACACGTACATTCGAGAACTCGGATTACCGATACGTATACGTACACCGAATAATTACGCCCAGGATGGAGCCTGACACTTTACAGTCGATGTACTGTACAGGTACCTATATGCGTATTGTGTTAGTTGCTTCCTCACATATTTCCGATTTTATCAAGTTTTTTACCAATCCGTACAGTTACTTTATTGTCCTTGTAAAAGTGCAGAGCGCGTGTCAAAGTTAGAGTGTAGGAAGAGTATGCGAGTGTGTGTATGCGCGTGTGCGTACGTGAAGAAAAAGAAACGAGCCTTGCTCGGGAGATCTGAATGAAACGCGTTCGAGGAAGCCATTTGCCGGAGGATCCGGAAATCACGTGCAATTCTTTGCTCGAGGAGGAGGAGGAGGAGGAGGAGAGAGAGCGCTTTTTCGTTATAGCTTAAACTCTTGGTAAAATTTGGAGGCGCGCGGGCGCGCGAATGTGCGTGCATGGACGTTAGTGTGTGTGTACACACGCGGCGGCACTAGACTCGAGGAACAGCCCCGTCATTACGAGCGCTGACTCAGACGAAGCATCGAGTCAACCGCGAAACCAGTTTTTCGTCCAGTCTAGAGCAATGTTTCCTGCACTTTTCTTTTTTAAAACACCCGAGCTACGACGATCTCCTTTTGTTATCTTTACCCACTTGAAATCATTAACAATTATTTACCTTACCTATGTGCTTACACGATATAATCACTACGACTTCTTTCCATTTTCTACATATTTTCTACAAAATAACTTTACTAGTAGAACGGTCTATCCTGCTCTTTTTCATATATATTTTTCTTTTTTATCGTCGACAAATTTACGAAATTAATATTTCGTTCATCTAAACTCTGAAACTGATTAATTATTCGATCGTCTGATAATAATTTCCTGTTCTGGAAAGGTGTCTGCTGTATTTTAACATAATCTTACTATTTATATTTTCTGATAACCTTAGGAGTTGCAACAAGAGTTGAAAAAATGATTAATTCTTATATTCTGTTATTATTCATGAAATTTATATCTTAAATTTATCTATAGTTCGTAATTTTCTTCTGACAATTGTTGTTCAGACTTTATTATTATAATTGGCGTATTTCTTCTGTATTAATACTTTTTACCGTGTAATATAAATAAAAAAAGTATACTACTACTTTTAAAATATAAACTGAATATACCGATACTTATTTTGAATTTCTATACATATGGAATAAATAACACTGAGAAAAACAAGTTGTAATTTATAAATTGTGTATAAAATGAATAATTAACGCGGTGAAAGAGATTCACTAATAACTGTTATACCGACGTAATAGCTATCACGAGTAATTATAGACAGACAAAAAATGAAAAGGATGGAATGCCACTTAGTTAATAGATAAATAAATAGTATTTAGACAAATAATGTGAAATGTGTAATTTGTTGTGATGCCTTTTCGCGCGAGTAAAATAAATACGTAAATAAAACAAAGTTGATAAGCTGTAAAATATCTTGTTCAATTGATTCATGCGTATGTTGTAAATGAGAAAAAGATATATTCAAAAAGACAATATCACGTGTACCGAAGTAAATGGAGCCCACGGTTTATAAAAATAAGAGGAGTAAAACAGTTGTGGGTAAGTGCAACGCAACAGGTATTTTCTTATCACTTTCGCAAGTAAAATGGCCAACTGGTTCGTGTTTATCAATCCGTTTTATACAACGAATTGTACAGGGAGAAATAAAAAGGGCGAGCGTACATCGTTCAATCTCAGAATTTCGAAAATTAAAGAAACACGAGTAGCGATCGGTAAGGCTTGAAGATATACACTGTATCCATTATTTAGGGATCGGTATTAAAAAATTCCTGTCTCGCAGTAACGCCAGGGAGAGGGAGAGAGAGAGAGAGAGAGAGGGAGGCGGAGAGGTGGAGATAGAGCACAGAAATGATTCTTTAACTTTCACTCTTTGTCTTTTTGTCTCGGGTGGAGAACGCATTGGCAATCGCGTATATTTCGCCTGGTTCTGCTCGAGCGCAACGACAGCAGCAGCCTCGAATGGAATTCGCCAGGAGTGGAATGTTCTCTCTCTCTCTCTCTCTCTCTCTCTCTCTACGTCGTGTTCGGTGGAATGCATTGCAACGGGGGTTTCCACGACGTATCCCTGCGTAGCCCCCGAGTTCGAGTTCGAGAAATAAATATATATGTATATATATGACTTGGTGAATTTCGTATATAAATGTCCTTCTGAATCATATGAATCGCTAAATTAACCAATGTTTAATTCATACCTTTTATCATTCTATTCTTTAAGATATTTCAAAGCAATACATTTGCCTTTGTATATTACCCACACGTACAGACAAACAGACAATCTCGCATTTCGATTTGTAAACCCGCAGATTTTAAAGGAACCGTACAATGAGCACGATATTCCTTCTCACGTGTTGTACTTTCCGCATATATCGGCACTCCCTCCACACTGCACCTTTTAAAATTATTATTTTTACGTATATCGCTGCACATTAATATATAAGTATTCGTTTATTTATTCTGATCTTATGGTGATTATTATCGTATGAAAAATGTACAATAGACATTGCACGCTAATCGAAATAACTACAAGTCAGTATTCTAAGACAAAAGTCTCCAAAATTTCATGATTTATACACCCCTTATGATTAATTCGAGTTCGATAATCTCCAATGGTATTACGAAAACACGCAGCACCTGCAAGTGGGGTCGTCAATATACCTGACTCGCCAGCTCGTGTACCACTCTACCAATCTCCCAGTGGAAAACATTACCTTTTCTAGATCATCTAGCCTGGACACATTGTTCACAGACGTCTTCACCTACGAAAATGGTGCAACTAACCAAACCATAATTATTCAGTCGGATTGAAAAAAGGAGAAGAAGAAGGTCAGGCTTAACTATTTAATATTCAGCATCTCGTCAAGATCATTTATTACGATAGCTCTATAATAATAATATCGATTATCATCGATGGCCAAGCATCTTATCGATTAATTTCGCAAAAGAAGAAGATGAAGAAAAAGAAGAGGAGGATAAAAAATAAAAAGAAATTCGCATAGGTTGATGGCAAAAAAAGGCGTGCCTGGCAAAAGCGAAAATCTCAATCAAATCTCTCTCTCTCTCTCTCTCTCTCTCTCTCTTTTGAGGCACACTCGGTAAACAAGCGGAGCGCAAAAAGAGCAGTTCGCGTTTTTCGATCTAATCAACGTAGTCGGCGAGAGCGAGCGAGCAAGCGAGCGAGCAAGCGAGCGAGCGAGAGAGAGAGAGAGAGAGAGAGAGAACGGACAATGGATTTTTTCCTCGCCAAGATGGGGAGAGTGAAAGAGTCTCTCTCGCTCTTGCTCTCGAGCCAGCAGGGAATATTCGCCAGTAATCACTCTTCGGCTTTCTGCAGTGAAGCTAAGCGATTCATTCGGCGTCCAAGGTCGAGGCATTTTTCACGCCAAGGCCAACGTCTATAACTTTGCTCCTTCTCTCCATCTCTCTCTCTTTCTCTCGCGTTTCTTCTCATATAGATATATAGAATCACCGAGTAACTCGATAGTCCAAATTTCCGTCGACCATCAATGTCTTTATTAATGAGCTTGAACTATACACTCGTAGACAAGTGCAGACATACGCATACGTAGAAACAGTTGATCTTCAATTTTCATTACCTTAAACCTATTCTCTACTCCTTTTTTATGCGCGTAGAAAAGTTTCGTTCACGACGAGATGAATAGGCACTTCCAGAAACGTCCACCTCCTCCGCACACTCTCCTTTTTTTTAGTCTTTCGTGCGCCGCGCGCATACTTTTTCTCCTTTTGTCTTCTCTCCCCCCCGCCCCCCTCCCCCACTTTTCTACCCCACCCTCTCTCTTCGTGCGGCAGCAACTCTCGTGTTTCTCCTAACTTTCGCTTTTATTTTACTCCTTTTTACCCTTTCTCTTTCTCTCCATCTCTCTCCCTCCCCTCCCCTCCCCCCCCCCTCCCCTCCCCCCCTCTCTCCCTGCGATTTCCACTTCATCGGGCCTTCCGTTTAAATTGTTTCCAGAAATTACGTAACGCCATTACTTTTTTTCCTCTTCTCTTTTCTCTTCTTATCCTCGGTTTTTTCCTTTCTAATTGTAAATTTTCAATCGACAAACTTCTCTTTTAATTGCTTACTTAGTTCATACCGTTTTAGTGCGCGTTATCCTCGTAATCTATACGTTACCTTCTTTCAATGATGCTATTTCTTATTATACTTATACGCGTTCCTCTTTTTACGGAAATTTTTAGAAGATATAAATAATCTAACCAAATTGTATAATATTTAATAGAACGTTAGTATTACGTTTTTCAAGAAAAAATGGTATATCATTTAAATCCGTCGTCTCTACGTTGCCTTAAAACCTATGGGAATGAGGAAAAGCAGAAACACTTAAACAATCAGCATTCGCGTGCAATTTGTATTTGTCAAATGAAAGACGGAAAGTATATAAACCGGTAGTAATTTTTTTAAGCGTATTCAAAGAAAGATCCGTGGCGCAAATGTGCGAAGCCAGGAAATCCTCGGGATTCCAATTTAATCCCGCAGGTTAAGCAAAGGAATTATATGCCTCTCGGGGGTGTAGAAACGCGCGCGCGCACTTGCGTCTACAAATTCCGCGTTACCGCGGTTCTCCATCTCTCTCTACCTCTCTCTCCCTCTCTTCCTCGATTTCGTAGTATTGTAGCATGGGGCTCGCGTCGCGCGTACAATGCGCTGCCGTATCCTATTTACGCATTCGATGAAATACCATAGATTTATTCACCATACTATTAGCAAAATGTGTAACATATTTAAAATGTTGTTATAGTCTCTCGTTGCGTGTATCGTAGAAGATTATTGAATGCAGTGTTATTCAAAAGTTTAGTCTCGATGACGCAGATACTTTTTTGATCGTTCGATACATCTTCTCTCAAATGAAATCGCGGCATTCGATTTTTACGATATCATCTTTAAACCATGCAAGGATAAATCACACGCTCGGTTGGTTCGTTATAGTGACGATCGATCGATCGTGAGTTGCACAAATATTAGGTACCTCACAAACAAAAAAATGGAAAGAAAATAATAAGACGATTATTTAAAATATTAAAACCATTTTAGATGACATATTATACTCGGAGGTTCGCTTATGTTTTTTCTTTCATTAAGAATTTTTATTATCATTTATTCTGATGCACATTTTCAGTTAAATATATAGCAATTTTTGACAAACAAGATAAACTCTGCCAAATACGTATTATCGTAAAGTATACCTATAGATTTTTTGTACCATAATTTGTTATTCATATTCATTTGATCAATTGCTTTCGAAATTTCCCGTTATTATCTTGTAAGTAAAAATATTTTAAAACAATTAATTAATAAACCACTTTGACTTTGTTACATCACAATTGGATTATTCGAATGTGTCAAAAGTGTTACAAGTAAGTAAATTGCAAAAAGTACCAAAATAAAGATATTGTGAATCTATATAGTAATGTACAAAAATATTTATTGAAATATAAAAATTCGGAGAAATTATAAAGTTCTAACTATAATCGATAGAGGATAAAACAATATTAAATCAAGATGATGTTCTAAGTTGCATAGTGAAACTTATGTATTTGTATATAGCATTCTTAATTATAGATTCTCAGATTATAACAAGTGTTTAACAATCTGAGTAGAATTGACTAATATAAGATAAAATCAAAACAATTTTTGAGCATAAACTAGTGAATTAGCAAATTAGTTAGTTTTTTTATCAAAACGATGTTACACAAATACTTGAATTTTTTAACTAAATCGAAATTATAAATATAGTTATTACGTATAAAGAGCTAATATAGTCTGTTGAAAATTCTTATACAAATTAAATAATTAAAATTGAAAGATGACAATTTATAACACAATTGTGCATTGTAATTAAAAAAAGGTTGAATTAATATTTCAAAATAATATTTAATTCCACAGTAAAGTATGAAACGCGAGCGAGTTATAACTATCGACTAACAAAATAATAAGCTGCAGATAAGAAAAAATTAGAATGCGTTTAATGAAATTGTTGTTTACGATAGGTGTAGTTGACCGAACGAGCGAAGACAGAAAGATGTTGAAGTAAACCAAAGAGAAACGAGGAGTAAAAGGTGGTACGCATAAAGGGTTCTAAGGGAAACGAAACGGAAACGCAAAAAGAAGAGTCAAATTTATTCGGTTGCGGAGGACGTTTGAAAAAGAAGTCGATGCACGTGGATCACGTTGCAATTCGATCCTTTGAAGCCCCCCCCCCCTCTCCCCCTCTCCCCCTGTCTCTCTCTCTCTCTCTCTCTCTTCTTTTTATATTTCTGGTGGAAGCTAGTAGTAGCTCGCGTCTGTCCTCGGTTTTCTTGACGTGAATGAGGTGACAGGCATTGTCCCACGTGTACTCTCGTGCTTTCTCCCGTTGATCTAACTTGGGCCTTTTCTCGATCCTTTTGATACCAGCGAACGCACGAGATTTCTGCTCTCGGTCTCTATACACATACGTATATACCTATACATTATACGTACACTTATTTCTCTTACATCGACTGTTTCGACGTCCAAGCCGCACTTAGTCCGATCTCTTGGACCGCTTGTTCTTTTATCTCTAGTTTTTTTATTACTTCAATCACGACTACTATTTAATAAACAGTACTTTCGTTTATTGTACATCGTTTTAGAATTGGTTTTGTCATCGAAATGCCAGTTTATGAGACTACATTGTGAGTGGTTCTTACCCCTCGGTAATATCAGACTTTTTGCGCGCGTTATTGTTTTGAAAGATCATGCCCACAATGTATAACACTCGGTGTTCCGCATATTCAATCAAAAGCAATATTTCGGTATTTTTTCGTTTATATAATGAATTTCTAAGTAATTATAACCATGCAATACTTTATCCGACAACATATCGATAAAATAACTTTTCAATTCTTATCATGCTATACTATTTTGTTAAGTTAAAATTATTTTTCCATTTGACAAGAGAATATTACTATATAATTAATCTTAATCATTTTGACCATAAAAAACATCTGCAGTATTGATATAATCCAAACATTATAATCAAATGTATACTTCGCAAGGTTTGAAAAAACTACGAGCACATCAGTTATAGCAAACAGAAGAACTAAGAATAGAAATGAATGAATAATTTTTAGGTGATGTAACATTTTCTTAAAAGTATTACTACGTATACTAAATGTAAAAACAAATAAAAGTGAACCCTATAGTAATGGAGAAACGTATACTTTTCCTCTAATCTTTTTCCAGAATTGTAATAAGACAAAAGCGTTTTGAGCATGTGTTTCGCTTTAGAAATTTTATCATACCAACAGTGCAATTTTTATCCAGAATATTTAGACATATTTTATAAAGATTTTCTCGAGTCTAAATGTTGCGGTCGATTGAAAAAAGTTGAATGAAGTTTGTAAATAATGTGTAAGTAAATTTTCCTTGTTATAACGTAAGTTGTTTAACTTTCAGTTCCATCAGGTAGGATAAAACACCCGTCGAACCGTAGCGCTTGGAAAAAGTGATAATTAAAAGCGAATGTAAGTAAAAGAACGAGGTACACGTACACGAGGCAAGGATGAAAGGCGCGCGTATGCCCGATAGGATACACGAATGCGTATAGAAATGCGAAAGCTTGGGAAGATCCTGCTAAGTAGCAATAAATTTCGGGTAATCAGATCGCGGCTGATTTAGAACGTTATCGAGTGGAGGCATCCCAAGGAGCAAGCCAGGCCTCGTACGCGCGCGCATTTCGATCTTGCCTAGAGTCTGCCGCTCCCTCCCTACACCTTCCTCCTCCTCCACCCGTGAGCACCAGCTTAATCACGCCTAAACTATCGACCAAATTAATTAACGGTAGATGCAAGTAGGCCCGTAATTAAATCGCCCAGAAATCGACCCCCTCTTGATGAATATTCCTCTACCAAATTCTCTCTCTTCCTTCCTCCTTCTCCTCTACGTTGTTTTTTCCACATTTAATTTCAATACACGTTACGGCATACTTTTTCAACCACTGTCGAGATAAAAAAAATGTTAAAGTATTTACAATGTACGCAGACAATAAAGTTCAAAGAAATGCATATATGTGAAAAAAAAATAAAAGTACTAAACTTCCGTAGGAAAGATTATTTATTCGACATCCACATCCCATCCAATTAAGATGAATATAATTCTTGAAGGTAAGAAAAAGCGCCTAACAACTGAAGCGTTAAAATCTTTTCACGTTTCTCTAAGAATCGCCCCTCGTTTTCTTCTTCTACATCTTTTTTTTGGGACGTCCAAAATCATTGGAAAATCGGCGCCTACAACGCGGGTGGGTTTTTTCTACATATACGACTTTTCACTATGGTACAATTTTCGTCTTTTGCTTTTGTCGAAAGTTGTCGGGTGGTGGTGGTATTGTGCTTCGACGAGCTCGAGATTTGAAAAGCGAGATGCATCACTGCGTTTCTATATCGCTTGGACAAAATTATCGCTCGGCGCAATCGGCTTCTTTTTGATCCTTGATAATGCTGCTTACTCGAGGGCAAAATTTTCTTTTTTTTTTTTTGATTGCGATCTTTTCTTTCTTTCGTCGAGTTTATTTTTAACTGGGATTGTTTTAAGCGTAATTCAATATCGTTATGCCCGTTGTTTCGTACTTAAAAGCAAGTTTTGCCTATACCATTTGGAATGTTCCACATTTTAAAAAATGTCTAATACTAAAGTTGAGCAACGATGATACATTCGTAGTAAAAGGTAAGAAATAAACAATGAACAAAAGTAAAATAAAGTAAGGCACGGTCAAGTAAAGTGAAGTAAAAAAAACAAGAAACAATAAGATTATACGAAATAAGTATAGAGTTTGTTCCGGTTGAAAAAATTTTATCGATTAAACAAGCAAGGCTGGAAGGAAAGGTTCCATTAAACGTCGTGGATTCTTGCATCACAACAAAATATTTGCTTTTCAAGCAGACCTGTTTGTATAGGTACGCTCGCGAGTGAGAGAGAGAGAGAGAGAGAGAGAGAGAGAGAGAAATCTCCAAGGTCTCTTGGGCGTCTTTCTTTCCTCCCTTTCTTTCCAACTTCTTTCTCTCGCGCGGGCGCGTTGAGCTTTTATATCCTTCGCCGTTGGCCAGCGCTGCTAACCCGTTTCGAAAACATCCGCCCAAAATAACACGTGCTCCTACAACTATATACTCACTTTTATAGAAATATATGTACACATTTTTATTTACTTTTACGCTCGTTCCCTTGATATTTTTTAATACTGTTGTTTCCGTTTATATTAATCTTAACTATATGACCATTTGTTTGTCCTTCTCTCATTACAACTGCAATTTGTTTAGATGTAAATTTAAGATTTAAATACATACGCGTTTACGTACATCGCGATGTAAACAAAATTACTCCTATATTAGAATTATGGTAATTCATACAGGTGTATTAAGTTTATATTTAAGCGTCAGTATGCAAACCAAATACAATCGTTCAAAATGATTAATTATCAATCACGATGAAAAATCAATTAATTTATAGGAAATTTTTCGAATCAACTCGAAATACAATTTTTGACCACATGAACGCATCTTTAAATTGAAAACACATATCGTTCGTTCAATTTAAAATATTTGCATCTTATTAAATGGATTTGAGAACCCACCCTATATAGGTACGTATAGCCGTATACGCATAATTGGCTCATTCATTGGATAATCAAAAGTGATTAATATAATGTAAACGCGACAAACGAAAGTAATACTTAACCGATCCAACGTATAAGAGGAAAAAAGGGGGAAAGAAAAAAAATTAATACCCTCGAAGCAAAAATTCGCGTGTCGGGTTGCAAGGTACCCAATATAAAAGAAAGCAGAGGGACGCGAAAGAAAAAAACTAATAATAATAATAAATCGAACAGCTTCCCTGGACTCAAAAATTTGAGTTGCATAGACCACCGTACAAATCGAATTAAAAAGAACGTGTAATTTTTTTCTCGACTTTGCCCCCCCCTCCCCCCCTCCCCCTTTCTCCCTCCCTCCCTCCCTACCTCTTAAAGATTGCGGGTAACCATTAATTTCTTTATTAACTTGAAAGTGAAAAATTAAAAAAGGGAAAGAGTTGCACCGTGTCGTATACGTGTGCGTAAGTTCAAAAATTTAGCGATATTATAGGTTTGGAAAGAAAACGGAAGTAACACGTTGTTCCCATGACTGCGAGAGGCTATACGATTTTCTCCCTTTTCAAAACCATACGAGAGAAGGATGAAAGATCGTGTTTGTGAAATTCGTTTTTGAACGTCGAGCGAACTTCTCTCACTCTCTATCGCTATATATATATATATCTCCCTCTCTATACACTCGCGCACAATGTGTGGAAATTATGGAGCCGGGAATTAGAAGAGGACAGAGGACAACGTGTGTGTGTGTCTATATAAAAGAGAAATCATTTTTCACGTCAAATTCGGCGATGCGAATATCCGGGACGATTTTTCCAAGAATTTTCGTTTAATCATTATTTTCGTCTTCTCCTTTTTTTATTAAAGTTTGCGGCCAAAGTCAAACATTTCATCGTTATTAATCATGAACAAGAAATTACTCGATTATTATAATTTATGTATATGAGATAATTTAGTAAACCATCATTAACAAAATTGTATACAATGTTTATAAAAATTTGGTAAAATCTTTATAAAAATTATTTTGTTGAATTGTGCGGGATTATAAAAATACAGGTACTGTCATAATATTAAATTTGATGATACTTTTTAATGGAATGACAAACGTTTTTTAACAAACTCGTTATTATTTTTTTTATTAAAAACAACAATAAATGTTACATGTTATAAAAAAAATAAGCGAGGGAAGATAAACATTTAAGCAATGTATTTACCAAGATTATTTTAGTGTAAACGTTTCTTTACATTCTTTCACTTGCTTTCAGAACTACGTGGGGTGTCCATTGTTCCGCGTTACGCAGCATAAATTTTCAGGACGAAAATATACGAGCGAGCATTGTAAGAATCCTAAGGTAAAGATTTTCCAAAAATCTAGTAAAAGCTCAGTGTTAGCTTAAACTCTAATCTATTAATCTATTGCAGTGTGTCATCAAAAACAAAAAAAAATAGACTTTCCCTTTTTTGGTCAAATTTATGGATATTACGAGCCAACGGACATTGCTCGATACTTAAACTAAAAATGTAGACGTAATATTCGCTGCATAACGAACAATGATTATGCCAAAAATATAGGAGGAAAAGCGCCTGAAATTCAATTTTTCATATTTTTTAAAATGAGAATTTACCTGATAATTGTTACAAAAATTATAGAAATGTATCATGCAATATTTGAGTGGATTATACGTTACTGTATGTATATATATATATATATAAATTTTAATTTTACGCCCTCGTTCGCACTTTTCATTCGAATGAAATTCTAAAAGATGGTTTAATGCCATGGCACTGCGTTTCATTAATTTAAAATGAAACCTCTTTTAAGTAATTTCGTTTCAGATTAGTTGAAAATAACTCAAAACTGTATGTAGAAGTGAAAAAAAATTAGAGTTACAGATTATTAGGCTTACTAATTATTAATCTGTGAAAAAAGTCTCAAATGTTTATATATAGAGAGTATGCAGTGTTAAAATCAACGACGATTGATGCTCTCGGTAATTTGCATAATCAAAGAAATTTGAAGAAATCTAATTGAATTAAACTAACGCGCAACGGTATAATAAATATAATTCGTAGAAAGAAAATGTTAAAACGTTCGACAGGTCAAAAAAAATGTGTTCGTACGTGTGTGTACGTATAGACGTGCAAGTTTCGAGATGAAATAAATAAGTTTAAACGCATTACATAAGTCTTGCGTGACTAGAGCCTATTTTGTTCGATCTACGGACTCGCAGCCGTGCACACAAAACTGAACGAAAGAAGGAAGAAGGTAAAAAAAGAGGAGAACTCTAAGGTGAGTGGGAGAGAAGCTATTCCTTTTTGAAAACGCTAGTTTTCCAAGAAGAGAAGATTTATTTTTCTGAAGAGATTCCGACGGCGCTTTCCCCCCACCGACTAGTTTCGTCTACGTTTTTCTGAGTTACGAGTTACGACCTTGCAACTCCGAGGGTAGTTTTCACAAAGCTACGCTTCACCTCTCCCCCCCCCCCCCCCTCTCTCTCTCTCTCTTACTCTCTCATAGTTACGCTACCAGTGGAAAATCGTACCCACAACTCTACATCGTGTACCGATTTTTCATGCACACCTTATGCATCTCTCTCTCTCTCTCTCTCTCTCTCTCTCTCTCTCTCCCTCAGTCTTGAAAAAATTTCTCAAAGAGTTCTTAAGTCTCGGAAGATGAATGACGAACGATTATGTTTCCCTTTCTGCATTCTTGTGTGAACTGCTGTATGATTCTCCTTCTTCGTCTTACTTTTTTCATTCCGGAGGCTAAGACCCTTATTTATGTGTTCATTATTTCATCATTTTAATCGACTATAACAAATTTATTGGGTTTTTGTTTACTCGATTTTTCTTTTTCGGAAAATTTGATCGGATTTTATTATTTACGAATTTTGTTTGCAATAACTAAGTAAGTAATAGATATTGCAATTGACGCATTCGATTTACAACAATTTTAATAAATATTTTGAAATTCCTCGTTTGCAGATTTTATTGCAAAGTACGAAAAGTATTCGTTACAATCAATATTCTGCAAATAATTACAATACGATTAATTAGAAATAATAATTCTACGTCTCATCTCATCTAGAAAGTTGAAAATCTTGTTGATATTGCAATTCTACAGGATGGATATAATAATTGCAACAACGTGTAATTTTGCAAATTAATGTTACAACCCTTTTGGGATATGTTACGAACATACGGTTAATAATCACGAGCAGGCGAATAGCTGCAGAATTGTTCCGATTCTAATTTCAGATATTAATCAAGATTATATTTCAAGGCTCTTACTATTCGCGCAGACATTTATTGTTACATTGTAACCTTATAATTACGTAAAGTTTTCACTGGGATCAAATTCAATTTGTAATAATTACACAATTAAAAAAGAAATTATCTAGAAATTATTATTTTATAGAAATATTTACTTACTTATATACTTGGCAAAATATCGTGTAAATTTAATTACAAGAATTCCACCTTTCTGCTATATATACAAATATAAAATAATTCATATGCAATTAAATTTTATAGGCTGCTTTACGAAAGTTACACGCAGTTGATGAAAAATAGTGATAAAAATATTCTGCAATCAACTTCAATTTAATCGCTGAGAACTCGGAAACAATTTAAGGTAAGCACCCAAACTCAAATTCAGCTAAAAGGTAAAATGAAGTATATATAATTTGCATATTATGGAAGATATAAGAATTAGACGAAATTTTTGCCTAAGAATTTTATAAAATTAAAATAATAGATTTTCGTTAATATTTTGTCTAGTTGTTATTTTTTTCATAACTTTTGACCAAATTAAGATATTTGAGCTTCTTCTTTTAGAGTGTATCTATTTGATTGAAGCTTTTTGTTAGATTTAAGTTTGAGTGCCTATCATTAATTGTTTCCAAGTTACCAGCGATCAGACAGCCTATTTATGTACCAGAAAGCAATTCCCAAAGTTGCAACAAATTCCGTGACTCGGAAGGTAAAACTCCTCTTGATTAATAGATTTTTTAAACTATACATTATCAAACTTGACCTTTGCTCTACTGTAATGATTTTCTTGATAATACTTAATTATTACACGTCTTCGTATATCAACGTGAAATTAAAATGAATATAACGAATAAAAGTGGTATCAAATAATTAAAGACGACGATCAAACCAATCTACAGGTTTTTCGCTCGCATATAGATATGCCCACGTATAGATATATACATACATATATAATATATAACGTTTTCACTCTCGGCGAAAAATTTCATATCAAAGAGGCAATTAGCCTCAAAGCTGATTTATACGAGGCATAAATAATTTGAAGAAGTACTAATTATCGTGAAGGTCCCATGGAGAGGGAGGGAGAGGGAGAGGGAGAGAGAGATCTATCTATTTGTTCCCTCTCCTCGTATGCCCCCTGCTCCTCTCGCTGTATCTCTCTCTCTCTCCCTCCCTCTCTCTCTCTCACTCTCTGTACCCGACGCAGAAGATGAAAGCACCCGCGTGTGCACGGGCGTTCGCGCCGACCAAACTTCCCGTGAAGCGATAAATTCTAGAAACAATAGGAAACTCGCCGGCTAGACAATAGAAGAAATATACCGACACCGACGCCCCAAAGGAGCTCTTCGGGCGACGGAAGTGCTTTCGGCTTTATTTTCGGGCTAGCTCTCGTGAAAAAAA
The DNA here is from genome assembly GCA_026168455.1 of Theocolax elegans. Classification (NCBI taxonomy): domain Eukaryota; kingdom Metazoa; phylum Arthropoda; class Insecta; order Hymenoptera; family Cerocephalidae; genus Theocolax; species Theocolax elegans. The sequence continues at coordinate 81,665,125 of CM047428.1, forward strand.
TAGATGAAGAAGAAGAAGAAGAAGAAGAAGGAGAAGAAGAAGAGAGAACCGAGTGTAAAATGCATCCTCGAGGCTCCCGTTACGTACCCGACGAACGAGAAAATGTGTACTTTATCCAGTGCGATCCACTGGACTCTATTTCGACTCGTTTACCTTACACTTTGACCAAATTCTCAAGATATAAACCGAGTGCGCGATTCCCCCCTCTTTCTCTGGCTCGACAATTTCCAAGCTTTTTTTTCTGCTCGCACGTGTACTGTATCATTTTCCGCGCATTCCGGGTTTGTTTAGCTTTATCGCTTTCCTCTTTACCAGATCACGTGATATATAGATATTGCAATTGACGCATTCGATTTACAACAATTTTAATAAATATTTTGAAATTCCTCGTTTGCAGATTTTATTGCAAAGTACGAAAAGTATTCGTTACAATCAATATTCTGCAAATAATTACAATACGATTAATTAGAAATAATAATTCTACGTCTCATCTCATCTAGAAAGTTGAAAATCTTGTTGATATTGCAATTCTACAGGATGGATATAATAATTGCAACAACGTGTAATTTTGCAAATTAATGTTACAACCCTTTTGGGATATGTTACGAACATACGGTTAATAATCACGAGCAGGCGAATAGCTGCAGAATTGTTCCGATTCTAATTTCAGATATTAATCAAGATTATATTTCAAGGCTCTTACTATTCGCGCAGACATTTATTGTTACATTGTAACCTTATAATTACGTAAAGTTTTCACTGGGATCAATTCAATTTGTAATAATTACACAATTAAAAAAGAAATTATCTAGAAATTATTATTTTATAGAAATATTTACTTACTTATATACTTGGCAAAATATCGTGTAAATTTAATTACAAGAATTCCACCTTTCTGCTATATATACAAATATAAAATAATTCATATGCAATTAAATTTTATAGGCTGCTTTACGAAAGTTACACGCAGTTGATGAAAAATAGTGATAAAAATATTCTGCAATCAACTTCAATTTAATCGCTGAGAACTCGGAAACAATTTAAGGTAAGCACCCAAACTCAAATTCAGCTAAAAGGTAAAATGAAGTATATATAATTTGCATATTATGGAAGATATAAGAATTAGACGAAATTTTTGCCTAAGAATTTTATAAAATTAAAATAATAGATTTTCGTTAATATTTTGTCTAGTTGTTATTTTTTTCATAACTTTTGACCAAATTAAGATATTTGAGCTTCTTCTTTTAGATGTATCTATTTGATTGAAGCTTTTTGTTAGATTTAAGTTTGAGTGCCTATCATTAATTGTTTCCAAGTTACCAGCGATCAGACAGCCTATTTATGTACCAGAAAGCAATTCCCAAAGTTGCAACAAATTCCGTGACTCGGAAGGTAAAACTCCTCTTGATTAATAGATTTTTTAAACTATACATTATCAAACTTGACCTTTGCTCTACTGTAATGATTTTCTTGATAATACTTAATTATTACACGTCTTCGTATATCAACGTGAAATTAAAATGAATATAACGAATAAAAGTGGTATCAAATAATTAAAGACGACGATCAAACCAATCTACAGGTTTTTCGCTCGCATATAGATATGCCCACGTATAGATATATACATACATATATATATAACGTTTTCACTCTCGGCGAAAAATTTCATATCAAAGAGGCAATTAGCCTCAAAGCTGATTTATACGAGGCATAAATAATTTGAAGAAGTACTAATTATCGTGAAGGTCCCATGGAGAGGGAGGGAGAGGGAGAGGGAGAGAGAGATCTATCTATTTGTTCCCTCTCCTCGTATGCCCCCTGCTCCTCTCGCTGTATCTCTCTCTCTCTCCCTCTCTCTCTCTCCCTCAGTCTTGAAAAAATTTCTCAAAGAGTTCTTAAGTCTCGGAAGATGAATGACGAACGATTATGTTTCCCTTTCTGCATTCTTGTGTGAACTGCTGTATGATTCTCCTTCTTCGTCTTACTTTTTTCATTCCGGAGGCTAAGACCCTTATTTATGTGTTCATTATTTCATCATTTTAATCGACTATAACAAATTTATTGGTTTTTGTTTACTCGATTTTTCTTTTTCGGAAAATTTGATCGGATTTTATTATTTACGAATTTTGTTTGCAATAACTAAGTAAGTAATAGATATTGCAATTGACGCATTCGATTTACAACAATTTTAATAAATATTTTGAAATTCCTCGTTTGCAGATTTTATTGCAAAGTACGAAAAGTATTCGTTACAATCAATATTCTGCAAATAATTACAATACGATTAATTAGAAATAATAATTCTACGTCTCATCTCATCTAGAAAGTTGAAAATCTTGTTGATATTGCAATTCTACAGGATGGATATAATAATTGCAACAACGTGTAATTTTGCAAATTAATGTTACAACCCTTTTGGGATATGTTACGAACATACGGTTAATAATCACGAGCAGGCGAATAGCTGCAGAATTGTTCCGATTCTAATTTCAGATATTAATCAAGATTATATTTCAAGGCTCTTACTATTCGCGCAGACATTTATTGTTACATTGTAACCTTATAATTACGTAAGTTTTCACTGGGATCAATTCAATTTGTAATAATTACACAATTAAAAAAGAAATTATCTAGAAATTATTATTTTATAGAAATATTTACTTACTTATATACTTGGCAAAATATCGTGTAAATTTAATTACAAGAATTCCACCTTTCTGCTATATATACAAATATAAAATAATTCATATGCAATTAAATTTTATAGGCTGCTTACGAAAGTTACACGCAGTTGATGAAAAATAGTGATAAAAATATTCTGCAATCAACTTCAATTTAATCGCTGAGAACTCGGAAACAATTTAAGGTAAGCACCCAAACTCAAATTCAGCTAAAAGGTAAAATGAAGTATATATAATTTGCATATTATGGAAGATATAAGAATTAGACGAAATTTTTGCCTAAGAATTTTATAAAATTAAAATAATAGATTTTCGTTAATATTTTGTCTAGTTGTTATTTTTTTCATAACTTTTGACCAAATTAAGATATTTGAGCTTCTTCTTTTAGAGTGTATCTATTTGATTGAAGCTTTTTGTTAGATTTAAGTTTGAGTGCCTATCATTAATTGTTTCCAAGTTACCAGCGATCAGACAGCCTATTTATGTACCAGAAAGCAATTCCCAAAGTTGCAACAAATTCCGTGACTCGGAAGGTAAAACTCCTCTTGATTAATAGATTTTTTAAACTATACATTATCAAACTTGACCTTTGCTCTACTGTAATGATTTTCTTGATAATACTTAATTATTACACGTCTTCGTATATCAACGTGAAATTAAAATGAATATAACGAATAAAAGTGGTATCAAATAATTAAAGACGACGATCAAACCAATCTACAGGTTTTTCGCTCGCATATAGATATGCCCACGTATAGATATATACATACATATATAATATAACGTTTTCACTCTCGGCGAAAAATTTCATATCAAAGAGGCAATTAGCCTCAAAGCTGATTTATACGAGGCATAAATAATTTGAAGAAGTACTAATTATCGTGAAGGTCCCATGGAGAGGGAGGGAGAGGGAGAGAGATCTATCTATTTGTTCCCTCTCCTCGTATGCCCCCTGCTCCTCTCGCTGTATCTCTCTCTCTCTCTCACTCTCTGTACCCGACGCAGAAGATGAAAGCACCCGCGTGTGCACGGGCGTTCGCGCCGACCAAACTTCCCGTGAAGCGATAAATTCTAGAAACAATAGGAAACTCGCCGGCTAGACAATAGAAGAAATATACCGACACCGACGCCCCAAAGGAGCTCTTCGGGCGACGGAAGTGCTTTCGGCTTTATTTTCGGGCTAGCTCTCGTGAAAAAAATAGATGAAGAAGAAGAAGAAGAGAGAACCGAGTGTAAATGCATCCTCGAGGCTCCCGTTACGTACCCGACGAACGAGAAAATGTGTACTTTATCCAGTGCGATCCACTGGACTCTATTTCGACTCGTTTACCTTACACTTTGACCAAATTCTCAAGATATAAACCGAGTGCGCGATTCCCCCCTCTTTCACTGGCTCGACAATTTCCAAGCTTTTTTTTCTGCTCGCACGTGTACTGTATCATTTTCCGCGCATTCCGGGTTTGTTTAGCTTTATCGCTTTCTCTTTACCAGATCACGTGATATATATATATATACACTTCCAAAATCGATTTTCGGAAAAAGATTGCAGTAGATTAAGTAATTCGCGAGTTAATAGATATTAAATTCACTTTCTTCAAAATGTATGGTCGGTACTGTCTATAGGAACTTGAATTCGTGCATTCCGAGATAAATAGTTGAGAACTTAAAAAATTGGAAATTCACTGCAGTTGCTCCGATGTAAAAGGTGTGGGTGTTTTAATATAGTATAACTTATAATCAAGAGTATTGTAAGAACTGCATTTTTTTCAAACTGAACCGCATCAATCTCTACATATTATCCCGTTAATTTTTGTAAATTCGAGAAAATACAAGATATCCTGTAATTAATATCGCAATTTATTTTTTAATGAAGAATAGAATATGTACACTTTTTTTTTAAATCTTTCTTCGATTCTCTTCTGCTTGTTCTGAATATCATCTACAGATTTTCTCAATATTTTATATCTCTATATAAAAGAGATTTGTGTGTGCCGAAAAGATTAATTTCATACTTCATTGTTAGCGATGAAATATCATTTTTTTATTTTTATTAAATATTTGTTTTACACTATTAATACAGTATAATTATATTTTATACCGTTTATGTGTTGAGGAATTTTCTTTAGATTATTAAAACCATAATTAACAAATCCAACAAATTACGGCCGGTTTTTAAATGCAGATGATATATGTACAATAATAATTAATAACCAAAATAATTTTAATTGTATAACGTAACGGAATAAAATGTATCTAATCGTAAGTTTAGATATAGTTAACAATTGTATTACTGAAAATGAAAAATGACATGTGTTAGGTACGTAAATAGAAAAAACGAAATGTTAATATAATTGTAGGAAAAAGGGCTATCGACTATATAAACGAACGAATCGAGAAGAGATGATTTAAAATTCGAAAATGTCGAAATGTAATCTGGCTGCGTGTGAATCGAGTGTCGCTTTCGCTTCGTTCCCGTATAATTTTGGACATTCAAAAATCATTGGAAACGCCAGTCCGACGTCAGTCAACGTCACAGTTCTGTCAGATGTATGCACTCTTGGGGAGCGTCGCGACTCCACCCCAAAAGGACCTAAGTAACGGCTCACGAATACGCCGTACGTATTATGTATATACCTATACGCGATAACCCATACAAACCTGCTCTAAGAAACTTGTCAAATAACCCGTGGCGTTATACCCGAATTCGTTCGAATCGTTCGGCAATCAATTTTTTACCGGTATTTATTATCTACGTGTGCTTTTTCATTCTCAAAATTGATATACATAACATTTCATTTACTTTTAAATATTAAATATTGGATATTCTGAGAGCTTAGTAATCTCTCTCTCTCTCTCTCTCTCACTCTCTGTACCCGACGCAGAAGATGAAAGCACCCGCGTGTGCACGGGCGTTCGCGCCGACCAAACTTCCCGTGAAGCGATAAATTCTAGAAACAATAGGAAACTCGCCGGCTAGACAATAGAAGAAATATACCGACACCGACGCCCCAAAGGAGCTCTTCGGGCGACGGAAGTGCTTTCGGCTTTATTTTCGGGCTAGCTCTCGTGAAAAAAATAGATGAAGAAGAAGAAGAAGAAAAGAAGGAGAAGAAGAAGAGAGAACCGAGTGTAAATGCATCCTCGAGGCTCCCGTTACGTACCCGACGAACGAGAAAATGTGTACTTTATCCAGTGCGATCCACTGGACTCTATTTCGACTCGTTTACCTTACACTTTGACCAAATTCTCAAGATATAAACCGAGTGCGCGATTCCCCCCTCTTTCTCTGGCTCGACAATTTCCAAGCTTTTTTTTCTGCTCGCACGTGTACTGTATCATTTTCCGCGCATTCCGGGTTTGTTTAGCTTTATCGCTTTCTCTTTACCAGATCACGTGATATATATATGTGTATATATGTATCTGCTTTAAGAAACAATTAGAATATTAACGCTTCAAAATTAAAACTTACAGTTTCGTAATAATCGATACGTACAAACTAGACAATAATTATAGACTCCAAACATTTGAATATTAGATTTTCAAGGAAACTAATGTCTCTCGTTTGACTTGTTTAAACGAGTACCAAAAACGTGGATCTAACAAGGATGTTTCTTACACTGTTAAACGTGTCGGATGGACCGTTGCGTAAAAATACGAGTCACGATACGAAGATCCAACAACTTATGTATACCTTAGCTAATGTTTCAGAGCATCCCGTTCAACGCGTAAATTATAATATGGTATACGTAACACTGGTACTCATCGATGCGACTGTAAATCTTATATCGTATTGTAGCCAGCTTAAAGCAGTAGTTCAATTGACTTGACTATCACTCGTCTACATTGACATTTATTTTCTTTATTTACAATTTTCAACTTTCAACGATATTTAGATACGCGTATAAACTGATAGTCCTACAAACTTATCAAAACTTTTTTATTATATCAGTATCGAATTTTACAAGCATCTTATTATTGTAAATGTTACTTAAGTGCTCTTTTTTTAACTTTAAGTTGAGCTACCCTTTAGTGTGGCAAATAAGACTTTGTAGACAAGCTAAATAGAGAACAGCTATACAACAGCTATACAATCATTTCTGCGTAGAATACTGGATATCCTTAGAAATTATTGTATTAGCTGAGTCAGAATAATTAACCTATATAAAGTTATTTATTATTCATAATGTTTGAATGTTCGAAATGGCTAAAAATTATCAAATTTTAGTATCACAGTTATATTATATTAACTATTAGTTTATATTATGTATTATGTATTATATTATTATTATTAATTATAGTTACCCTAAGTAGAAAAACGTTACCGAACTGTGTGCCTTAGTTGCAGCAACTATTTCATATAATTTCAAATAGTTTCAGTAACTATACAAATAATTAAGATTTTGTTGTGAAACTATATTTGTTATAATAACTATTTATATTGATTATTAGCAACTATTTTGTAATAGGTACAAGTACAACAGCAACAGCTGATGCATAATTAATTAACTTTACACGTTTATTATTACATTAAAATATTTATAAATTCATCGAGATATAGTATATCTGTTCACATATATACATATATTTATATATATATATATATACACTTCCAAAATCGATTTTCGGAAAAAGATTGCAGTAGATTAAGTAATTCGCGAGTTAATAGATATTAAATTCACTTTCTTCAAAATGTATGGTCGGTACTGTCTATAGGAACTGAATTCCGTGCATTCCGAGATAAATAGTTGGAGAACTTAAAAATTGGAAATCACTGCAGTTGCTCCGATGTAAAAGGGTGTGGGTGTTTTAATATAGTCTAACTTATAATCAAGAGTATTGTAAGAACTGCCTTTTTTTCAAACTGAACCGCACATCAATCTCTACATTATTATCCCGTTATTTTTGTAAATTCGAGAAAATACAAGATATCCTGTAATTAATATCGCATTTATTTTTAATGAAGAATAGAATATGTACACTTTTTTTTTTTAAATCTTTCTTCGATTCTCTTCTGCTTGTTCTGAATATCATCTACGATTTTTCTCATATTTTTATATCTCTATATAAAAGATATTTGGTGTGTGCCGAAAAGATTAATTTCATACTTCATTGTAGCGATGAAATATCATTTTTTTATTTTTATTAAATATTTGTTTTAACACTATTAATACAGTATAATTATATTTTTATACCGTTTATGTGTTTGAGGAATTTGTCCTTTAGATTATTAAAACCATAATTAACAAATCCAACAAATTACGGCCGGTTTTTAAATGCAGATGATATATGTACAATAATAATTAATAACCAAAATAATTTTAATTGTATAACGTAACGGAATAAAATGTATCTAATCGTAAGTTTAGATATAGTTAACAATTGTATTACTGAAAATGAAAAATGACATGTGTTAGGTACGTAATAGAAAAAACGAAATGTTAATATAATTGTAGGAAAAAGGCTATCGACTATATAAACGAACGAATCGGAGAGAGATGATTTAAAATTCGAAAGGTCGAAATGTAATCTGGCTGCGTGTGAATCGAGTGTCGCTTTCGCTTCGTTCCCGTATAATTTGGACATTCAAAAATCATTGGAAACCGCCAGTCCCGACGTCAGTCAACGTCACAGTTCTGTCAGATGTATGCACTCTTGGGGAGGCGTCGCGACTCCACCCCCAAAAGGACCTAAGTAACGGCTCACGAATACGCCGTACGTATTATGTATATACTATACTGCGATAACCCATACAACACCTGCTCTAAGAAACTTGTCAAATAACCCGTGGCGTTATACCCGAATTTCGTTCGAATCGTTCGGCAATCAATTTTTACCGTATTTATTATCTACGTGTGCTTTTTCATTCTCAAAATTGATATACATAACATTTCATTTACTTTTAAATATTAAATATTGGATATTCTGAGAGCTTAGTAATTAAGTATAAGATACTTTCTAAATGTGAATTAGTGAATAATCACTAAAAATATAGTGATAAGTCAGTCACTATCACAAAGTAGTGAATAGTTACTAATTCAATTAGTCAAAATTTACTATTTAATAGGAATATATTCATAATTACGTGACAGTGACTGACATATCACTATTTCATTTTTAGAGAGTATATAATGGTATTGAAGATATTGTTCATATAACAAAACACATCTTATAATCAATTCGCGCTATTTACGTACGTTCGATATGTTTATTTTCTATTTCTCCCCATATTGCGTCTTATAAAAATTGTAAAAGCAAAAAAAACCACGTTACGGCTACGTCCTTCGTTGTTACAGATTTCCTTTACACACAAATATCACCTTCAAAACCCTTTTAATAATTTTATTCTTGGTTTAGTTTTTTAAAGAAAATATCACGAGTAAAATGGTTGATATAAAGAATGATGACCGGTTCATCAGGTACACGTATAACAAGAAAAGATATGCCAATCTCTAGAAAGTTAATTACCTGAAACGAAGCGCATCCTTGAATTTTTCGCGTCGAAAAGAAACGAGGGCGAGGGCGTATTCAGAATACGTATACATAAGGTTGCGTTTTTCAAAAGACGACCCCTGCTGCTGTTTCCTCCCGCCTACCGTATACTATTTATATCGAATTATATTTTTCAAAGCGTGCGCAATTTTACTCGTTTTGTAATGTGAGGTGCACATCGGGTAACAAGTAACGTTTTATACGTTACGGTAGTCAAATAACAATGCCAGAAAGTCTGTGATTAAAACGGATTTAAGTTGCTAATTAGAAGGTGAGTACAAACTGCGTAGAGGTCGAAAAACAATGAAGGTTATCAAACGCAGAGTCAAGAGAATCTTAATTGCAATGAAGGTATGTAGGCGTATGTAGGTATAGACCTACTTTTGAGCAGGTGAATTGCTCGTAACTATACGGTTCTGCGGGGATACCCTTTGGACTTCCGATTACTATATGCTGCAGGGTACTCTCTTTGGTTCTCTCTCTCTCTCTCTCTCTCTCTCTCTCTCTCTCTGGCGTGCGGTAAAAAAGAAGGAAAGTAAGGATTTAGCAGTATGCAGAGTTGAAGAAATCAAAGGAGAAAGAGAGAGGGAGGGAGGGAGAGAGAGAAACACAAAGCAAAGGCTAAGAGACTAATCGAAGGAGCAATGGTAAATCACGGTCGATACGAATACGCCGTACGTATTATGTATATACCTATACGCGATAACCCATACAAACCTGCTCTAAGAAACTTGTCAAATAACCCGTGGCGTTATACCCGAATTCGTTCGAATCGTTCGGCAATCAATTTTTTACCGGTATTTATTATCTACGTGTGCTTTTTCATTCTCAAAATTGATATACATAACATTTCATTTACTTTTAAATATTAAATATTGGATATTCTGAGAGCTTAGTAATTAAGTATAAGATACTTTCTAAATGTGAATTAGTGAATAATCACTAAAAATATAGTGATAAGTCAGTCACTATCACAAAGTAGTGAATAGTTACTAATTCAATTAGTCAAAATTTACTATTTTAATAGTGAATGCCCGCGTAAAAATATAAACTATTGCCACTATATTGCCGAGCAATGGGCAATAGCTATTGCAAACTTATTGCCAATATGTTGCCGCGACAATTGGCAATGTATTGCCAACATATCTCCAAAGGTACAATCGCCCATATATTTACCAATATTGGCAATAGTTACTATCTTACCTTTGTAAACTATATACCCAATATGTTGGCCATAGTTCATAAATTTAAAAAAAAAATAAAAAAAAATATTAGCCAGCCGCGGGATTTGCACCTCCATCTTAGATCGAATGCTGACTCTTTACACTGAGCCATTTTGTTATTTTGGGCAAGAGTTAATTTCAGGCTATAAAGACAGTGAAAGTTTGGTTAAAAAATTTCTAAGTCCAACATTTTATGAATTCAACTGTTCTTTTATAGCCTGAAATTAACTCTAATCCCGAGTAGAATGATTTCCAGGCAAAAAGAAGGCCCTGTTCAGGTTACCTGACGAATATTAAAGGCCCCTGAACAGGTGCCTGTAAAGGGCCTTTAAAAAATGTAAGGGGTGGAGATCAGGGCTGTTTTATGTAATACTATTTTGTGGGATTGTCAGGTGATATTAAGGCACTGAATTAGTAGTAAAACTAAATCTGAATGTATTTGTTATTTTACCTTTGTTTTTAATTGTTAACCTTTAGAGGACGGAATTTTCAAAACCACAATATACTAATATAAAGTTATAAATATAAGGTTAATTGGGCGTGCGTACATGCGTGTGTGTGTGTGTGTGCGTGTAGGTTTTGTAAATAAAATAAAATGCATTTTAATACATTAATATTTATAAACATAATTTTATAGATAATATAATTAAAAATATGGTTTAATATAATTTCCAAATAATACAACAATCTTATATAATATTATTAACTTTGAGCTTTTTTATACAATACAAAATTAAATCTTTTCACATATTTAAAGCAATATAATACTGCATAAACTTTTATATTATTAAAGTGTTTTTTTAAACTTTCACTATTATATATTGTATTTTCCTTTTCATCGATACCTTCGAACTCTTAGTAAATTATATTTATATACTATATATTATTACTCATTTATTACTCATTTTATATTTATAAAAACTCTTGATAAATTCTAACCTGAAAATTTATATACAATACTATAATTTGTAGATATATTACTAACCTCACATTCGAATTAACAAAATTGACTTTTACTATACGTCACATCCGAACTAACAAAATTAGGCCCTGACTTAAATTCCATTACATTCGTATCCCGGCCCTTAACAGGCGGCCTTTTCAGGCCCTGTTTTCTAATTCAGGCGGCCTGGCTAGAATTTCTACTCGGGATAACAAAAATAACAAAATGGCTCAGTGGTAAAGAGTCAGCATTCGGATCTAAAGATTGAAGGTTCAAATCCCGCGGCTGGCTAATATTTTTTTTTAATTTTTTTTTAAATTTATGAACTATGGCCAACATATTGGTAATAGTTTACAAAAGGTAAGATAGTAACTATTGCCAATATTTGGTATATATGGGTGATTGTACCTTTGGAGATATGTTGGCAATACATTGCCAATTGTCGCGGCAACATAGCTATTGCCCATTGCTCGGCAATATAGTGGCAATAGTTTATATTTTTACGCGGGTATTCACTAATTACGTGACAGTGACTGACATATCACTATTTCATTTTTAGAGAGTATATAATGGTATTGAAGATATTGTTCATATAACAAAACACATCTTATAATCAATTCGCGCTATTTACGTACGTTCGATATGTTTATTTTCTATTTCTCCCCATATTGCGTCTTATAAAAATTGTAAAAGCAAAAAAAACCACGTTACGCTACGTCCTTCGTTGTTACAGATTTCCTTTACACACAAATATCACCTTCAAAACCCTTTTAATAATTTTAATTCTTGGTTTAGTTTTTAAAGAAAATATCACGAGTAAAATGGTTGATATAAAGAATGATGACCGGTTCATCAGGTACACGTATAACAAGAAAAGATATGCCATCTCTAGAAAGTTAATTACCTGAAACGAAGCGCATCCTTGAAATTTTTTCGCGTCGAAAAGAAACGAGGGCGAGGGCGTATTCAGAATACGTATACATAAGGTTGCGTTTTTCAAAAGACGACCCCTGCTGCTGTTTCCGCCTACCGTATACTATTTATATCGAATTATATTTTTCAAAGCGTGCGCAATTTTACTCGTTTTGTAATGTGAGGTGCACATCGGGTAACAAGTAACGTTTTATACGTTACGGTAGTCAAATAACAATGCCAGAAAGTCTGTGATTAAAACGGATTTAAGTTGCTAATTAGAAGGTGAGTACAAACTGCGTAGAGGTCGAAAAACAATGAAGGTTATCAAACGCAGAGTCAAGAGAATCTTAATTGCAATGAAGGTATGTAGGCGTATGTAGGTATAGACCTACTTTTGAGCAGGTGAATTGCTCGTAACTATACGGTTCTGCGGGGATACCCTTTGGACTTCCGATTACTATATGCTGCAGGGTACTCTCTTTGGTTCTCCTCTCTCTCTCTCTCTCTCTCTCTCTCTGGCGTGCGGTAAAAAAGAAGGAAAGTAAGGATTTAGCAGTATGCAGAGTTGAAGAAATCAAAGGAGAAAGAGAGAGGGAGGGAGGGAGAGAGAGAAACACAAAGCAAAGGCTAAGAGACTAATCGAAGGAGCAATGGTAAATCACGGTCGATACGAATCGGCTGATAGTTCAACTCTTCCCACTCTCTAAAGTAAGATAAAGCGTCAGAGAGCATCGTGATTCCAGATAAACGAGCTTCTCTCGCGAGGAAACGCATCGACCTTTCACTCTCTTCCTCTCATTTACACCGTTTGCAAATCCAACGCTCCGCGCTTTAAAAGCGCATTCCACCCACGGGTTGAAGGAGGGAAGGAGGAAGAAGGAGGTAGAGTGGGAAGGAGAGAGAGAGAGAGAGAGAGAGAGAACCAATGGCCGCTAATGCGTTTCCCTAATGAACGTTTTCTTTGTCTCGGTCAAACAGCACAGAGGATCTCGGGACCTCGAGGAACACCAGAGAGAAAGATGGGAAACGGAACTGCTTCTCCTGCTGATGCCGCTACACCTACCGAATTCCCCGGAATGTATGTGCGGATCTCTCAGCGAAATTACTTTTTAGAGGACGGAATTTTCAAAACCACAATATACTAATATAAAGTTATAAATATAAGGTTAATTGGGCGTGCGTACATGCGTGTGTGTGTGTGTGTGCGTGTAGGTTTTGTAAATAAAATAAAATGCATTTTAATACATTAATATTTATAAACATAATTTTATAGATAATATAATTAAAAATATGGTTTAATATAATTTCCAAATAATACAACAATCTTATATAATATTATTAACTTTGAGCTTTTTTATACAATACAAAATTAAATCTTTTCACATATTTAAAGCAATATAATACTGCATAAACTTTTATATTATTAAAGTGTTTTTTTAAACTTTCACTATTATATATTGTATTTTCCTTTTCATCGATACCTTCGAACTCTTAGTAAATTATATTTATATACTATATATTATTACTCATTTATTACTCATTTTATATTTATAAAAACTCTTGATAAATTCTAACCTGAAAATTTATATACAATACTATAATTTGTAGATATATTACTAACCTCACATTCGAATTAACAAAATTGACTTTTACTATACGTCACATCCGAACTAACAAAATTAGGCCCTGACTTAAATTCCATTACATTCGTATCCCGGCCCTTAACAGGCGGCCTTTTCAGGCCCTGTTTTCTAATTCAGGCGGCCTGGCTAGAATTTCTACTCGGGATAACAAAAATAACAAAATGGCTCAGTGGTAAAGAGTCAGCATTCGGATCTAAAGATTGAAGGTTCAAATCCCGCGGCTGGCTAATATTTTTTTTTAATTTTTTTTTAAATTTATGAACTATGGCCAACATATTGGTAATAGTTTACAAAAGGTAAGATAGTAACTATTGCCAATATTTGGTATATATGGGTGATTGTACCTTTGGAGATATGTTGGCAATACATTGCCAATTGTCGCGGCAACATAGCATGCCCCTTGCTCCGGCAATATAGTGGCAATAGTTTATATTTTTACGCGGGTATTCACTAATTACGTGACAGTGACTGACATATCACTATTCATTTTAGAGAGTATATAATGGTATTGAAGATATGTTCATATAACAAAACACATCTTATAATCAATTCGCGCTATTTACGTACGTTCGATATGTTTATTTTCTATTTATCCCCCATTTATTGCGTCTTATAAAAATTGTAAAAGCAAAAAAACCACGTTACGCTACGTCCTTCGTTGTTACAGATTTCCTTTACACCAAATATCACCCTTCAACCCTTTTAATAATTTTAATTCTTGGTTTAGTTTTTAAAGAAAATATCACGAGTAAAAATGGTTGATATAAGAATGATGACCGGTTCATCAGGTACACGTATAACAAGGAAAAGATATGCCATCTCTAGAAAGTTAATTACCTGAAACGAAGCGCATCCTTGAAATTTTTTCGCGTCGAAAAGAAACGAGGGCGAGGGCGTATTCAGAATACGTATACATAAGGTTGCGTTTTTCAAAAGACGACCCCTGCTGCTGTTTCCGCCTACCGTATACTATTTATATCGAATTATATTTTTCAAAGCGTGCGCAATTTTACTCGTTTTGTAATGTGAGGTGCACATCGGGTAACAAGTAACGTTTTATACGTTACGGTAGTCAAATAACAATGCCAGAAAGTCTGTGATTAAACGGATTTAAGTTGCTAATTAGAAGGTGAGTACAAACTGCGTAGAGGTCGAAAAACAATGAAGGTTATCAAACGCAGAGTCAAGAGAATCTTAATTGCAATGAAGGTATGTAGGCGTATGTAGGTATAGACCTACTTTTGAGCAGGTGAATTGCTCGTAACTATACGGTTCTGCGGGGATACCCTTTGGACTTCCGATTACTATATGCTGCAGGGTACTCTCTTTGGTTCTCTCTCTCTCTCTCTCTCTCTCTCTCTCTCTCTGGCGTGCGGTAAAAAAAGAAGGAAAGTAAGGATTTAGCAGTATGCAGAGTTGAAGAAATCAAAGGAGAAAGAGAGAGGGAGGGAGGGAGAGAGAGAAACACAAAGCAAAGGCTAAGAGACTAATCGAAGGAGCAATGGTAAATCACGGTCGATACGAATCGGCTGATAGTTCAACTCTTCCCACTCTCTAAAGTAAGATAAAGCGTCAGAGAGCATCGTGATTCCAGATAAACGAGCTTCTCTCGCGAGGAAACGCATCGACCTTTCACTCTCTTCCTCTCATTTACACCGTTTGCAAATCCAACGCTCCGCGCTTTAAAAGCGCATTCCACCCACGGGTTGAAGGAGGGAAGGAGGAAGAAGGAGGTAGAGTGGGAAGGAGAGAGAGAGAGAGAGAGAGAGAGAGAGAGAGAGAGAACCAATGGCCGCTAATGCGTTTCCCTAATGAACGTTTTCTTTGTCTCGGTCAAACAGCACAGAGGATCTCGGGACCTCGAGGAACACCAGAGAGAAAGATGGGAAACGGAACTGCTTCTCCTGCTGATGCCGCTACACCTACCGAATTCCCCGGAATGTATGTGCGGATCTCTCAGCGAAATTACTTTTTAGTGGCACCGTGCATCCACGTACGATACTTTATCTAACATTCATTTTTTCTTAAAAGTCAAATTTACCACTTAAGTACTTTAATAATAATACAATAATTTATATTTACATAGCCCGCTTGTCGATCGACGAAATTTGAATTGAAATTGGTTATACATAGGTAATTCAAGTTATATTCTATACCCATTTTTAAAAACAAACTAACTTATAACCAAAAAATTGTTTGAATTTATACGCGTTGTCATTGGCTATTGCAGCATTCAATAAAAACCATTGCGAGCATTTTGAATGTTTGATAAAGTTTACTTATCTACAGCATTTACTGTCTTTACGTTGCTATGAACAGTGTCGATTTTTCAAGATCAATCATGACACTGCTAATTGCTATAGATAACTAAACATCAAAGTAAAAAATAGATTGTCTCGATGAGTACTAATAATTAATACATTTTGTATTCTTCACCATTTAAACTCATGGTATTGTATAAGTTTTTTAATAATTCAACTATATCTCTAATGGCTAAGTATTTATTGTTATTTTATAACTCGAATTATACTAAATCTTAAATAATCTGTAGAATTACTTTTAAACAACATAAAGAAAATACATATTTCGACTAAAACAAGTTTAAACTCAAATGCTTAAGGTGGTACCAAAGCAAGTTTACACATTCAAATTTCGCGGCAAAACTTTTATTGATTATTCCTTGTTTATCGCAAAAATAATTACTTTAAATAAAAATAGAGTTGTCCCCGCTAGTTACCACAACAACTAACATTTCTATCAAGGGAAAGTAAATAATATTGTTTTGTTTTTGTGCAAAGTTTGAATTACTAAAATAAGGTAAAACATAACTTTTTCGTTAAGTAAGTCAAACTTTTCATAAAAACAAAACAATTATTATTTACTCTCCCTTCTCAGAAATATTGGATGTTATAATAACTAGCAGGGACATCTCTTTATTTTTACAATAAACACGGAATAATCAATTAAAGTTTTGGCGCGACATTTAAATTTTTAAAGAAATTCGCTTTGGCGTCGCTTTACATGTTTCATAAAGCTTGACAAAATTGTGTAATAAGAATTGTTTAGATATATTTTAACAATTATTATACCAAATAAAGAGAAAATACTTTCAACTCTTCAATATTATGTATTAAGCTTTACAATTTTCAGTATTTTGTACCTATATTGAAGGGTACCTGATGTTAATTCTCTAAATGTTTATTTTTGATAAAAATTCAATATTTTTCGGTGTTTTAAAAATTAAAAGTTTTAAGCTTATTAAATGCAAAAGAATAATAGAAACGTGAAATTTGCTCTTCCTTCCGTATTAAGTGAATATAGTCTGATCTTTTATTAGTATAGGTTATACGTAAACATAACTCGTAAAACAACTTAAGCTTAATCTGTCGTTATTGTTATTGTTATTGTACTTACTCCAAAAACTTTGGATGAGCTATGTTTAGTGTATTCAGTGTATTCTCTATTTTTCTAAAAGGTATACAATTTGAATCAATTATTACAGGTATCACGGTACACTAAAAATTGTGATCGAGCGTAGTACAAAAGTGTATATGCATATTAATATATTTGCTTAGTCTTCACGAGACAAACACAAAAAAAGTTTTTTTTTTAACCGTCGTCACATACTAACCCATAATAACGCGATATTTTGTAGTGCTGTGGATTAGCCATTAACGTGAATTTAACTCGTGGGTCGGTATACCGTTGCGCGCTGGCCCATCTACCTGGAAAAGTAATATTAGTAGTTTAAACACGAGGCTGTTGTATATATTGCAATTGTTATTCGTGATTAATAAATACCATTATAAAAGAACTTAGATTTTTTTATCTGGCTCCTACAAATCAAATGTAATAATTACTTAAATCGTTAAATTCTTTTAAAAATGTATTATGCATTACATTGTAATTTATAGTATTTATTTAAAATATGTATTAAAAGCTCTATTTCGTATTTTTACATTACACTATACGTCACTGAACGGGGTGCCATAGTCAATATTTATCCTCACTACCTTACAGACAAACGCTATAAATGATATAGATTTTGAAATTAAAATGTTCCAATAAACTTTTTTTTGGTAATATTGATAGACAAAGGCATCTTCTCTCATATTTATTAATGTGGGATCCCCTTAATCCTGAAATGATACCTTCTTTAGTGGATGGCAAATTATTTTCAAATCTTTGTTTATATTTATTGTAACTAAAAATAAAATACAATTAATTAAAAAAAAATGAAGCATGAACAGATTTTAGACTATAAATATATACAAATATAGGTATACCTTATTCCATCTTAGCTTGCAAAATTTCATAATGTTTAAATTGTTTTGAACTTGTAGGTATTACCTATCTAGCAGTCATTTAATTCTTGAACTGCGCACGTTTATTTCTACACTTCATTCTTCATTTTGTATTTTCATTACCAGTATTCTATTTCAAATTTAAGTCTTATTTATTATATTCTAATGAAATTTTTCAAGATGAGTATCAAAATATTGGGTAGCAAAGAGTAAGCTTTTAAATAAAATCAAAACCAAAGTACAGAAGGTAGTGAGGATAGAATATTTTAGCGCATCAGTTTCCTCTCACTTTTTCATTACTCATATACTTCGATATCTAGTTTTTAGCCAATTCCTATATAAAAAGTTGTTATAAATTAGGTAAATTAAAGTAACTAATCTGTTATCAACTGACCAATTAAATTAGTAAATTTTTTGTAAAGAACAAGTAACAAAAACACTTTTTTACATTAAAAAGTATAAATTTCAAATCTTCTATCTTTTTAAACTGTAAATTACTATTTTTCTACTTTATCTTAATCACTCAATTTTCGATTTCAAAAACTAAAATGTACAAATATCTTTATTTTACAGCTCGTAAATGTATAATTTATGTACGCTTTTCAAAAATTGATGATTTCAAAAGTCTTATATTTTTGTTTGCATGTTAACTTTTAAACATTAGAAGTTATATACTATAGGAATGTCCTTTTCTAACTTTTTCATAAATAAAAATTATACGATTTATCTACTTTTTGCGTAATTTTCTACAGTTTTGAATTTAGAGCTTAGTTTTTTCTCATTTCCAAAAATTTTTGCATATTGTATTAAATTCATTACTTATATACACGAGAGTACTACTCTAATTTTAAGTTTATGTTACTTTTGCAAAGAAGAATCATTGAACTCTAGTGGGCACATGATTTTCCTATATAAATAGCATTTCATAGAAAAATATATAAGTAGATACAGAAAGGAAACTTTTTTATTAATGCTTAACCAAGTGCCAAACAAAAGTTTAAATAATTTTTTTTACGCTGAATAACGATTGTTACGAAGTTTAGTGAGTGCCTGGTCGAAAGATGCAAATAACATTTGTTTAAGTGACAATTAGTGCATTTTCATTCAGTATCGCTATACAATGAAATTAAATGTTATGTAGAAATATATATTACGATTGGACTTTGAATTTTATATCAAATTCCACTGTTCTTGTATATGGTGGAAGAATTCTTAATTTGAAACATATATTGATGATATGTACATGTATCACCAAATCTTAATATTTCTAAAAGATTTAATTTAATTATCTTGGCGAAAATGCGTAAAGATTACGTTTATGTTTCGACATGAAACTTGATTATCTTCGTAATGCTCGTAAAACAAAGTAAGTAAAAATTATTTATAATTTGTAAATTTTAGATGTTGGAGTGTACATAATACATGTTGTTTTTTAAATTCAAGGTAAAATGCAGTATTTACATTGTATTGGTTACGATTGACATAGGTATAGAGCGAGGCATAATGAATAGTCAGGAATAGATACGCAGAAAGACAAAGAGCAAGTTAATTAATAACGAAGCTGTTAAGAAAGCGATTAATACGGCTATTATAAGGACAATTCGGTGTTCCAAATGGCACGTCGAGAACAACGAGAGAGACCGTATTAAATCACCAAAAAAAGAGAAGAGAAAGAAAGATTACGCGATGTAAAGTCGATAAGGCCAATAATACTATATCCTTTCGAGTCGTCGCATTGGATAGTATTTATTATAATAAATTTCGAGGAAGTTCGAGGAAATGCGTTTAATTGGCTAAACGTGCAAGTCGAGATAATCTTTTGTCCCAGTCCCAGGCTCGTGCAGCGACTTATCTTACCTCCCGTTTATTTATTTCTTCTTTCCTCATTCGCCATTCACAACTAAACTAATTCCTTGATTGAGCGACATTGTAAAACTCTCATAGACCACTTCCTACACACGCACGTACGCACTCGCACGCACACGCACGCACACGCACGCACACGCACGGACCTTGAGAATCTTTCGATGCTGGAACCTAAATTCCTTGGCGTTTGACTGACAGACGGATTAATTTTTTTTTCCACATCTCTCAAATTTTTCGTACGTTCATGGGATTTCGCGTTTATAATCGTACACGCGCTTTATTAACTCTAAATGGAGGTGAAAATTGACACTTTAATTAACTATATTTCTCTCCTTTCGTAGATCTTTCCAAGACAGTGTAACGTATAATTTCCTTATGTAAATTCGGAATAGTTGTATTAATTAGTTGCCCTACGGGTTTCAATCTCGATCTTTGTTACGAAATATGTGATTTACCCTTTTTTTATTCGCTCCACTTTAAATGTATATATGTATACACATATTTGTCGATCTAAAATACCTTCTTATTGGAGATGAATTATATTAAATAATTTACATTTTCAAGTGTCGTATTATACTCATTCTTTTTCGACTAATCGAAGTAGAAGACACTCTGTATGCGAACAATTTTATTCGTTTTTATTTAGTCACGGACTTGTAGAATTTTGAATAGTTTGTTACTCTAGTTTACTAATTTTGAATAATCCGATGGTAATGTCTCTCGTTACTAAGAACTCCTAAAATCTGGATAATTAACATTTCTTTATTTTTTATTGATGAAGAAAATTACTTTTTTATAAAATCCTTTCCACGAGGTCATTCAATTTTATTTTAATGACGTATCTGAATTTATTTTTGATTTTTAAAGTAATAACGATTAAGTACTCAGTATTCTTTGGATTGTTAATTGGTTAACATAAAACTTAGACCGACCAACAGTTACTTCTTTAAAAAATTGGTCTATTAGATCATAAGCTTACGTTAAAATGTATCAACATTTGAAAATTCAGTACTACAAATTCTCATAACATTAAAATATAAAGAGTTAAAATTTTAATATTTTATTCATATTTTAACAATACCAATAACTTTCACCGAAAATACTAATGATTGTATAATTTATTGAACTAAACGACACTAATTACCTTAATTTTAAATCGTTGAACGATTTAAAATTAAGTATGCGAAATATTACATCAGTATATAATCGATAGAATGGAAATCGAAAAATGTGTGCTCTATTAAATTGGTAAAATCTAAAAAGTTTGACGTCTAAGTTTAAACCGAACGTGAAAAGGGGGTTTAAGAGGAGGTGATTGGTTAGATCAGGGGGCAACCGAGCGTGGAACACTTGGAGCACGATAAGTGGCGTATATGGTGATGATACCCAACGCGGAAAGGAGAAGGATGAACCAGCTTCGAAGGGAGTATATGTTCTTCGAGGATGAAATGGTTGGCGAGGGTGTACCGACCAACATCCTCCTAAACGGAGCCGTCGGAAACGAGTGTATACCGGCGGAGATGTAATTATTTATAAAATATTTGTATTAATAATTTTGAGAATGTTATGATGTTTAAATTTATTAAATCGATCTGGCGGAGGCGAGGGGAAAAATCTTACACACAGATGCTTTTGGAGACGTTTCGTTAGCGTGGTTTGCAAACTTTTTTATGTTGTTTATCTAAAAAAAATAACACAATATTTTATTTAAAAAATTAACTAAAAGTTAAAGTACAGTCTTATGATGTTTTTGAGCACGGGGTACGGGGTGTGTATCAAATTTCAAATATTTTTCTAAAGAGAGCAAGCGACTAAAAGGTAAATTTCAACGTTTGTGCGATAACGAAGTATACTCACTCTCTCACGAGAAATAGAAAAATAACTAAATTTAAAGATATTATTTGTGAGACAACTATTGTAAAACAGGTGACGCAAGGTCGATTACTTTAAACAATTTTTAAGTAAAATCCCCCGTTGTTTAAACATTTGTATACATATACGTAAAACTAAAATAATTTCTTGGTTCAAACTAACGCGTAAATGTGAATGTGAACTTTTTCTTTTCTCACCCTAGGCAAAAAGAAAAAAAGCCATGTAAGAGGGAGATTCGAAAGCGCGTAAAATAGGGTGGACGAAGAAGATAAGGCGAAAAATGTTGGAATTGGAGGATGCTCTAAGGTTATCTGGACGTCCTCTCTCTTTCTCGCTTTCTCTCTTGGCCGTAAGCTCGCACACACTCGGAATCTACTACGTATTCAAAATACGTCGATACTGCACAGCGTGTCGGGAAGGGGGAGCCAAAGGGGAAGAGAGGGAGAGAGAGAAAGAGAGATGTGGTGTCGTCACACACACACACGCAGCGCCTATAGTCCGAAGAAGCCCGCGGACCGAATCTTATCCGCGACGAGGGATGGACGCGTTCGATATATTTCGGCCGTGTCTCTCTCTCTCTCTCTCTCTCTCTCTCTCTCTATATATATACGTATCTCCCGGTGGCGTTATATCGGATCGGCTTATGTGTGTAAGGAATTGCTTCGGACACTCTCAATGGGGTTGACTAAGCGACTCATGGATTTTCTTTTTAAATTGGATTTTTTTCTTTTTCATCCTAACTTTTTCATTGACGATTAATCATTCTATCGGCGCATCTTTCTTCTACAACAATAAAAAACCTCGAAGATACCCAAAACTAGCATAAACAACATCTTTTTTTAAACACAATTATAAACTTCTTATTTAAGGAAAAGATATTATTTGCACGAGGATCGCCTTCGATATTTTGACACCTTGTACCGAATGTACGAAGTAAAGCAATATTTTGGTTCCCATATACGAGGTCGAAAAAAAATATACATATATGTATACTATAATATATATAACCCACCAATTTTAATACGGTGTCTTGTGTTAAAGAAAAAAAGGAAAAGAAAGAAAGCACGCTTGTTCGTATAAAATAAGCGAGGGAAATGAAAAGCAAATAGCATCGTATAAGGCAAAATGACCATCGCGTTAGCCTAGCGGCAAAGAAGCAGGTGCTTCCGCACTTGTAGTTGGAAGCCTGAGTGCCACTGGGTATGGAGAGGGGTCGCGAGCTCCCCCTTTTCTCCAAAGCTCACTCGCGTAGCGTTAGAGACGCCTATATATACATCCTATCTGGTTTGAGCTTAGAGAAAATGCCCGAAAGAACCCGATGAAACCATTTTCTCTCGGTGTATACTGCGAATTTAAAATCTAGGTTTACAGCCAAATTACTGTATTATATTTATATCCGAGAAACTCACTATTTTACGGTACCTCTCATTTTTTATTTTCCTTTGATTACGCTTGATAATCTTACCAATTGACGATTGTTGAACTTTATTTTTGTACTGTTGTACGAAATTATTTTAGTAATTCTTACAAAATCCGGTTTTAAATACATTTTTACGAAATATTTAGTCAACGTTTTTAAAATTCGAGTAATCTTCATAAAAAGAGAATATTGAAATATTCGTAAAAAAATAAAGTTTCAAAATTAATAGTATTTTTACGAAGATATATTATTATCTGGGCATAATCGACAGCATGATAAATAGTGATTGATAATATTAGTCAAAGAAATTTAAACCTTGAGTTATGTATATTGATTCATTTTCAAAGAGAAAATTTGTTTTACTTAATTTTATTTGACAAGCTTTTGTACTGTAGTCTTTATGACTATGAATATTACTTACTATTATTATACTTACTATTGCTTATTGAATATTCGTTTAATAATAATAATTTTTTGGATAAAAGTCGTTTCTTTAGACCGACAATTATTTATCATTCTCAAAAGTTGATAAATTCGGATTGTTTGCAATAACATTTATTAATCAATATGTGTTTGTTAATTGAAAAATACTAGTTATTAAGGTAAATAGTAAAGAAAGGCTTTATAAATAATAAATAAATAAATATATATAAATATACCGAGGAATAGATATAACATAAGGTACTATATGGTACTATATACTACATTAGCTTCCGAACGTATGTAGATACTTATTAAGAAACTCGGTTGAGCTTTCAGAGAATATTATTATCCCCAAAATCCTAATTATCGAGGATGCAATGTTACGCTTAAATCCTTCCGTAGATACCGGCATCCCGAGTAATTTTGAGAATTTTTCGTTAACGCTGTCATAATTAAATTCTTGAAATTGAAACATTCGTTTCTATACCTGCTTGGGAATTCGAGGAAAATGCAAAACCCGTAATGCTCAGATACAAAGGGTAGGTGACTCTGTAAACTCTCCGTAAGTATGTACACCCCAACTAACTTCACTTCTACCGTAGAATATGACTATTTACGAAGGTGACGTTGCCCATCACCAGTTTATTTGTCACCAGAATCTCAGTAAGAAGTACCTTCTTCGTTAAACTAGATTCTAGATTCAACTGTAGAGGGTACGTATAAGTTTATTTCACTTTTTCATTATTATATCATATACTCACATGAATTATTCATTTTATTCGTTAGACTCGAGTTGCTGCGCATTGTCTTATCCATTTATATTATAAACAAATATCTTAATTGTTTGATTTGATTAATCACCATTCATTTCCCATTGACCTGAAAAAAAACTCATTAGACTAGTATATTTAACGCTATAAATACATAAATACCTGCAATTTTATACAAAGATATTTAATTATCAATAGATTTAAATCGTTTTTATACATTTATTACATTAAACAATTAAAGTTTTTTTATCAATCTCTTGTCAGCATTATTTACAATACTGAATATTTTTGTGTGGCAAAATGTAGATAATGCTAACGCGTTACCATTTAGGTACAATTTAACAAAATGGTAACTATAAAGTAATTTTTAATTCTGCGAAAAATTTCAGATACAAGACTTTTATCGATACTTCCATAAGCTAACAATTTTCGCATCGTGCTTCGATTTGATTCTATAAATTAATAACATTGTAGATCTTATCGATATAGCAAAAGAATTGTTATATATTTTAGCGAGTCAAATAAAAAATTCTTTGTTTGTATTTGGAATGTCAGGGATTCTTTTACTCAAAGATTATATTTTTCAACTTGTAAATATTTTTGTAGAAAATACACTCTCTTTCAATTTCACATAAGGTGATCCTTGCATTGAGCCCCGTAAAAAAAAACATTACAGAAAAATGCGTTTTTGCGTACTATTATATTAAACGCGCAATATACAACAAGACATGCGTAATTGAAAAAAGTCTAATTTC
The DNA here is from genome assembly GCA_026168455.1 of Theocolax elegans. NCBI lineage: Eukaryota > Metazoa > Arthropoda > Insecta > Hymenoptera > Cerocephalidae > Theocolax > Theocolax elegans. Next base: position 81,690,429 of record CM047428.1, read on the forward strand.
CACAAAACCATTAAATTTTATTTTAATCCTCAATGAATGATTATTTAGCAACATGATAAAAGTGATAAATAAGCGAAAAACTTTTGAAAATTTTCAGTATCTAGATATCTATATAAAAATAATTAATATTTAAAAATTAAATCAATGTCTTCAATATTTATTCACACACTAGGAGAGGCCGTGGCCTTCGGATCACGGATCTCAACCAATCTCTAGGACATGTTTTGCAATATAAAAATATGAGAAAAACCAGGTTTTTATACCCTAAAGCGTTAATTTACCCAAGTTATGCAACTAACAAAAGCAAATTTTGTGAACAATGACTTCCACTTTGATCGCTTATAACTCGGAAACAAATAGAGATAAATACTCAATCCAAAATCCAGAAAAAGGCTGCGATCAGATATATGTGATTTAAATCTTAATATCAGCTTTCTTCTGGAATTTAGATTAAGTATTTATCTCTATTCGTTTTTCAGTTATAACGGATCAAAGTGGAAGTAATTTTTTTACAAAATGGGTTTTAGTTAGTTATAACTCGGGTGAATTAACGCGTTAGGGTCTAAAAATGTAGGATCCTCATATTTTTATGTTACAAAATATATCCTAGAGTTTGGTTGAGATCCTCAATCCGAAGACTATGGCCTCTCCTAGAAAGTTGTAAAATATTTTATATTTACCATTATTCTCACTAGGGGCGTTTTAATAATACACTCATATTTATATTAGTAAACTGTCCATAGTAGAGACATACTTTTGAAATATAACTTGTATATTCTAATGTTGAAGTAGGTATCTATAATTTAAAAGATAAAAAAGCTGTTACAACTCACTGCAATAAGCCATCTAGCAGAAGTTATGAGCTACTAAACTAAAATTTGGAAGAAAATCGAAATTAGTTAATTAACGATTAAGCAGTTAATCAGTTATAAGTAACTGACAATTAAAGATAAACATTCAAGTTGATATTTAAAAGAAAACTTAGATTCAATAGATACAACTAAAAAATTAATCCGGATATTTATGTCATTTAAAATTACAGCAGAAACAGTAAATGATGGATTTTTATCGAGATTTTTATTAATTAATGAAATTTTAAACTAAAATTTTGTTACAATTCCTAATAATGTTCGTTTTAGCTCTAATTTGAGTTTGCTTTTACATCTTAATTTAAATGGTTTTTCCAAATCCCCGAATTGTTACTTAAATATCTTATAACTTATAATAGACAGCTCATCATAAGATTATGTTACTACGACTCACCCGTATTTTTTTACAAAAACTTTCAAATTTCGCGATATGATCCGTGTTGTATATAGGTATGACAAAATTTAACATATTATGCTTAATATTTATTATAACAAATTTACATTAAATTAAATGTTATATATGTATATATCATTGCATAATTTAAACATAATTATTTTTTTATTTTTTGTAGCATCGATTACACTAATCTCGATGTTTTAAGTGTGCAGCAGTTTTGAGTCCATGAGATACAGTACAATTATTATTTGTTTTATTTCGAATAGTTTTAAATATTTCAATAGTGTAAAAAAATGTTTTATAAATTAATAATTTAGTTTATAATTTAAGTTAAATTTATAAAAAATTTTATTTAAATATATTCAAATAAAGTAAAAGTAAAACATAACTCTTTTCTGTAGATTGCAATAGTACACGTATAATATGGTATAAGTATATGTAGCCTCGTCAAATATTTATTATAAATTATTACGTTACGTTGTCGATAATCTACTTGGATCGTAATACATAAGTTTGATATTCCCTTAATAGGAAAATGATATAATTCGTGGAATATAGATAATCCTACTCAAGATTTTCTGAAATAATTATTTGCGCGCTGCTGAATAATAAGATAGATGAAAGCATGTTATACATAATAGTGATTATTTATAACTATATAATCAATAAAATAATATTAATTTCTTCTGCAGGTATACTTGACCAAGTTGCAATCGACGAATTCATTAAGTTGAATAAAAGTTGCATTGCCAAAGTTAACCAGTATTAAAATGGAGGAAGATATCGCGCTAGAGTTGGACGTGTACGATTTAGAATGGAATTTGCAACCATTGACACGAGCACGATCAAACACATGGCCTATGCCTCGTCCCGAAGGTTACGTCGATGACCCGTTAATCGATGGGTCAACGATGACCGGGAGCGGGGAATCTATCAAGCCTGAACCAACGATGCAGCGAAATGGACAAATAGGTGGATTGCCATCCATCAAGAAAAAATCATCGAGACGAAATGCTTGGGGAAGTTTGAGCTACGCAGAATTGATCACTCAAGCTATAAAGAGCGTTAAAGACGAAAGGCTCACGCTATCCCAAATCTACGAGTGGATGACGAAGAACGTCCCCTTTTTCAAGGACAAAGATAACAGCAAAAGCAGCGCGGGATGGAAAAATTCGATCAGGCACAACCTTTCGTTGCACAATCGTTTCGTTCGAGTGCCGAACGAAGGGACTGGTAAAAGTTCCTGGTGGATGATAAATCCAGATGCAAAACTGGGGAAAGCGACGAGACGACGAGCCACTTCGATGGAGACTGGAAAGTACGAGAAGAAACGTAACCGGGTGAAAAAATGGGTAGAAATAATGAGGAAGGGTAAGAATGAATCGAACGGTTCTTCCCTCACCGTGACCAATAACGAATCTAACGAGGTTTACACGAGCAATACGGTTAGAGCTGCCGGTACCCAATTCCAATCCGAATCTCTGAATTTTCGAGGAAGGGCGACGAGCTGCGCTTCCTCCTGCGGGAGATTAAGTCCGATTCCCGCTGCTCCAAACGAATGCGATCCTACGTACAATACCGTGGAATGCCCTCCGTTGCAAGCCCAACAAATGTTACCAACGTATCAACTTCCAGCTCGAGTGCACTCGTACTATCAAACTACCGACTACGAGCCACCGTCGAACAATTTGCAAGAAACTTTTCTCGAGTACAACGCGTCGCCAACGATCAGTTCGTGTCACCTTCATCAATTCGAATCGTGTATGTGCAACGTCTTGCAAACTGACGTACCATCGATGTATAATCAAAACTCGTTGTACGAGACATCTCACCCCGATCGGTTCATCCGAAACGAATATTCGAGTCAATGCGTTACGACGTCTCAAGCAACGTTGTATTCGCAGAACGCAGAAGTAGCCGACCCGAGTTACATCGAATCGCAACACGCTAACAAAGTGATGACTCCTACGGTCAACATTGCTAGTTCTAATACGCTTATGCGGAATAATTCGCTACTCGACGACATCGACGAAATCATAAGAAGGGAACAATATACAGCTGTCGATATCGTGAACAATGCCTTATCTTCGGCTTTGTACATAACGAAAGACAATCCTGTTGCATCGACCAATCAGCATCAGTGGATCCATTGAACCACAAGTGTCCATTTTATTTTTAGTTTTAAAAGTTCTGTCGGTTTTATGGAAATACCTGGGTATTGAAGTAAATTTAATTTTTTGTACACCGTACTTTGTTTAACCAATCAGTAAGGTCTCTATCTTACACATTTATTCTATCTTAATCTGGATTTTTAATTGAATATACAATAATAAAAAATACTATAATAATTACAAAAACAATTATTAATATATTGCTCTCTAATTTTCCTTCGAGTGAGAGCCACCCGTTTCGAGTGAAAACTCAAGTACTCGTAGACTCGAGTGGTTTTTCATTCGAAGGAATTTAGAGAGTCCTATTATATTGTTTAAAATTTTTAATTTCGGAAAAATTGATAGTGAATATCATATGTTAAGAACTTGGAATAATTTTGCATCCGAACAATAGACCTACAAATTCTAATAAAGATTCAGCTGACTTTGTAAAGTATTTGTTTCACTTGCGTCTGATTTGTTGTTTACAATTTGAATCATAGGGACAAAATGGAACATTTATGACCAATTTTCATTAATTTTATTGTATTAAAATAATTACTTTGTTGCATATTAAATGTGAACGATTTCTACTAGAATTTACTATATAAAAATAAATGTTGATTTTTTTCTTAAAAATTCTATTTATTCTAATATTTTCCTACAATTTAAAATAAAGATCATTTCCATAATAACACATTTAAAAACGCATAAATTATAAATGATTTTTAATGATGGTATTTATTTTAAAAATCGATATACTTTGGCGTTTAATTGTAGTTTTTCTTCTCATTTTGACACATTTTCTTCCTTTATAAATTATTTATTCCCATATGAATTGACATCGTCTTTTGAACTGATTAAAAAAATTAAAAAGATATACTTTTGTTTTAAAATGTTAACAATGCTGTCACGATAATTTATATCCAAAACATTTAAATACTTTTTAGAAAACATATATCTCCTTATCTTTATGTATCTAGTATTAATTTTTTGCAAGATGTGAAAAAATAAAATAAATATTTATTTAAAAAATAATGCCAATTTTTTATTATAGGCATTTGAATAAAATTATCTAAGTATATATTATATTGAAATATCCTATAACCTGCAATATTAATTGAGCATGAAAGAGAAACGATAAGAAATAATATTTGATGTCTGCTATGTCTGCAGATAGAGCGGTGAGCTACTAAACTTAGAGGTTTCGAAATCGATTCGAAATTTCTTTAGTAGAATATATCTTCAACAAGTGGTTTGTTTACAAACTTATTGGATGCATTCGAGATAAAAAAACAAAAAACAAAAAACAAAAAAATAAAGCAACTTAACTTACTTACTTGACAAGTATTGTAATCCAAAATAATATTTGTATACAATAGGTAAATAGAAAATTAATGATATATTGCATAATTATGAAATGGAACGTATGTATAATATATAAGAACATGGAGTATCTGCAATTAAATTGTAAATTCTAATTTATCCTCAAAAGATAAGAAGAAAGTGCGTAGTCAATTGAGTACTCACTACACACATGCACATTATCATTTATTAATTGCGAATTTCATAGCTCATGTGCGTATTCGAAGTAAAATATTTTAACGAGGTTATCAAGATTTCTCGCTTATCGTAATCGCGAATATATGTGTACACGTTACGAGGCATTAGTGCGTTTCGCGAACGAGAACTAGGCGGTGCAATAAATTTTGAATAACTTTATTTGAAATATGTGTATTATACAAGTGTAAAGAAAAATGGCAGTTATCAGCAACAATTGGTTTATCGACGTATTTATTATTTTACTTACCGGCTTCGTGTTGTTATATTTACACGTGTTGAATTCATCCTCCTACTGGAAGAGTCGTGGAGTCAAATCGGTGCCGGTGACAAATATTTTTGGTAATTTTGCCGATTGTATACTCGCTAAGAAACCATTTCGCGATTACCTCAAAGACTTGTACTTTTACGGAGAAGGTGAAAAATTTATCGGTTTCAATGTGTTTAGTAAACCGTTTTTGTTGCTTCGCGACCCGGAGGTAATAAAATACGTTTTGGTCAGAGATTTCAAAAATTTTCCAAACAGATGCATCACGCCCGCTCGCACCGACTACCACGGAAACGTTAATATTTTTTCACTTAAAAATCCAGCATGGAAAGCGTTGAGGCAAAAACTATCGCCTCTTTTTACGTCGAGTAAACTCAAACACATGTTCGACTCGATTGAGGAAACTGGGAAAGATCTTGATGCTCATATGGAATCGATCATCGTTAATGGTAAAGGTTTCTCATTAATTTTGTAACCGATACAAGTATTGTTTTAATTAATGCAACTTGCATCCTTGCAGATAAAAACAACGTGGTAGAAATGAAAAGTTTGTGCGAGAAATTCACAACGGACGTTATAGGTTTGACCATGTTCGGGATGAAATTAAATGCCTTGACCAATCCAAAAGCAGAAATTAGTTCGACAGGACAGAAACATTTTGAAAATTCTTACGTGCGATACATTACGTTGTTGTCGTTATTTTTTATGCCGAAATTAGCTAATCTACTGGGTATCACGTTTTTCCCACCGGATGTGGTGAAATTCTTCACGAGCGTCATACCCGAAGCTATGGCAGAACGTATCAAATCAGAAAGGAAGCAAAACGATCTCGTTGACATTTTTATCGATATGAGAAATACTTATCAGAATCCAGATGACAATTTCAAATATTGTAAGATTTACATTAAATTTCATTGATCTTTTCGCTCAAAGAAGTTTAATTGTATTGAACGTTAACTAATCTACGATTGTTTGTAACAAGCGATAAAAATAATATTTATCATAAGTGAAATAAGCTTATTCTAGATTTCCAAGATGATGGATTGTCAGCAACTGGCATTGTGTTTTTCCTAGGAGGCTTCGAACCATCCGCGTCAATGATGTATCTTGTCTTGTACGAATTGGCAAAGCAGCCTGACATTCAAAACAAACTCAGACAAGAAATTACGACCGCGCTCGATCAGTCGAATGGAAAAATTACCTATGATATGGTAGATACATAATTTACATCTCGTTACATTATATTTATAAATAATAATTGATATTCAATGTCTAGCTTATGGATATGACTTATTTGGACATGGTAACTTCCGAAGGTTTGAGAAAGTATCCGTTGCTTCATTTTATAGACAGAGAGGCTGATGAGCAATATCAATTTCCCGATACAAATATAATTATTGAAAAAGGTACACCAATCATTATACCAATGAGTGCTCTTCACATGGATCCAAAATATTTTCCGGAACCACAAACTTTTAATCCTGAACGATTTTCCATCGAAAATCGGAAAAACATACCTTCGTGCGTTTATTTTCCTTTTGGTGAGGGTCCACGAAATTGCATAGGTACGTATTACGTACATCTATTACATTATATTGTTATAAACTATTAGCTTTTATTCGTTACAAGTTGGCAAATTCTAAATGTTCTACCGATTCCTTATTTAGAAATTTTTAAATTGCCTCATTGGCTGGTAATTTGAGTTCCTAATTCATAGTTTAGAAATTATTAATATCATAATATGTTTTAAATGAAAGTAAATTTTAATTTCGAATTCACCATAAATTAGATTTTTGAGTAACATTTTTGTAAAAACCAGTTTTTATTTAATTTATTAGAAAATATGTAAATACTTTGATCATTTCTATTGACGAATTAACAGTTTATCCGTTACTAGTAAGAAAGTCTGTATTATTATCTTCGAAATCAACTAAATATTTGTTTGTCTTTTAGGAATGCGAATTGGATTGGTCCAAGCAAAGATCGGATTGATCCACATTCTGTCCAAGTATGAAGTTTCACCGTGTGCGGAAACCCCCATTCCTCTAGAATTCGACAATTGTTCGTTATTCACGAAATCGCGATATAACATGAAGTTAAATGTTAAAAAGTTAAAAATTAAGTGAAACGCGTGAGTAGATACTTTAATGTTAAAAAGTTGAAATCAAAATTTTTTAATTTATTCTTTATACCAGAGAGTATTTGAGATATCTACCGATGTTTGTTAAGCATGCTGTATTATGGATCACGGCACGTTACCCGAGCAACTAACTATTGTCACAGAATTGTTACTAAATTCGATAAACATTAAAATATCTGTTGTCAAAATATGTCATTCTCTTTCCTTAATAAACTCGTAAAGTTAAAAGTAAGAGACGAAAGTATAGGACCTCTGAACTTGAAGGTTCACTCCATACTTGAATCTTTGTTCTTGTGTACGTTTGTGGGTGTGTGTGTGTGTGTGTGTGCGTGAGTAACGAACCCTGGGAAGTGAGGAAGAGAGAGGGAGAGAGAGGGAGAGAGTATATGTATACGAAGGAAGACGGTAACTTCCGCAGTAGAGCCGAGCGCGTCTTGCAGAGAGGAGGCAAGGTATAGCTCGCGGACGCGAATTAGGAACAATCGCCAAAGGCAAACTCAGGACGGGTACGTGGACGACGAAGCCCGTTGTTTAACCAACAGTATAACGCCAACGCGAGGCGCCAATCACGCGCAAAGACAAACAGAGGAATCTACGACGTGGACCATCGCTGATTGTCCCAAAGAACAACTCTCTCTCTCTCTCTTCCCCCCCTCCCTCCCTCCCTCCCTCCCTCCCTCTCTCTCTCCCGGTCCCCTTCAAGATGGCCGCTCCCATAGCGTTCTCTAGTATATACCGTTTACTTAAACCGTGTGTCGAAAATGCCTCGGGCTACGCTTCCTGAATACGGAATTCGATCTCTGACGATCTTCGTTTTGACGGTTCTATCACGTTTCATTCGAATATATAGATATAGAATTTTTAGCTCAACAATCGACGCTTATTAGACTAAACTTACTCATGTGCCCTCTTCAAGAATTCACTCCTCTTATTGTTTAACATTTACTTTCCTCACTTCTATTTAATTCTCTACTTTTACTTTCGATATTTTTCTTTTCAATGTTTATTGTCAAATGTATAGAATGTGGAAGTAACCGATGATTAAATGCACTAAAATTATGGTATTGGTATCAGTACTTACGACAATACTATACTTATTTATACTTGATTTTATGATCACTATTGAAAAATATAGAAAATTATACTTAAAGTTCTCGCCTTAATACAGGTAAAAGACAAAGTCAGCCGTATCGTTCGAACTAATAATAGCTATAGTTCATCATTACACAGCAGTTGTTTAGTATACAAATTTTAATATATATATTTATATATTCATTTCAGTTGATTTTTAATCAAATAATTTACTTTGTTGAAATCTTACCATTTATTAATCAAAATGTAGCTTTAATATGTTTACCAAACATATTTATTTGTAGTATTATTTTTTATGTTAAAGAGATGTTAATGCGCTTCTCTTCTCTATTGATATTTCTAAAACTGAGACTATAAATCTATAACCCAAATATATAGTAAAAATAATAAAAAATATTGGGTAATATACAAGTATTTTTGGCTGTCCGTTAATTTATTTGTGTGTTTAGACGACGTCGTGACACAGCAACGATGTAGAATATTTTGCGCAGTACTAAATTATACTGATTCAATTGCACAATTATATTTTTTAAAAATGAAAAGAAAAGATGAGAAATGATTAAAACATTGATTATTACAAATTGATTAATAAAATTAAAAATGATCGAGAAACGAGGGAGCTCTGATTATTAGAAGCGAATGAATGATATACAATGTAGGGAAAAAAAAATAAGAGAAGGACAACTATTTTGCAAAGTCGAGAAGTAAAAGGAGAAAGAGGCACGCAAGTATATAAATGCGAAAAGAAAGATGGGAAGAGCTCGAGAAGAAGAGAGAAAGATAGGAGAAGGGTGGAGAAGGGTGGAGAAGGGTGGAGTGGTGGAAAGGATGCCGGACTAGTCGCGTGTGCGTGGCTATCGATCAGCCCCGTATATCCAAGCCCGCGTCGGTCTCCTCGGAAATTCTCATCCCCTCGAGTTGGACCGAATTTACCTAACGTAGGCTCTCTCCCTATCCCGCTCTCTCTCCCCCCGGCGTATATATATATATATGTATACACACACACACACACACACACACACACATATACACTCTTTCTCTCGGCGACTCCCTCTGTCTCTGCTCGCTTTTCCCCTTTTCTTTCCCCCTTTCTTTTTTCCATCCATCTCGTTTTACCTTGCGCGCTCTCTCGGTCCCTCACTCCCCCTCTTTGTCCATCGCCGCATCTTACTCGCTATCTCGCTCTGCGCTGCCTACATCTCGTCGCTCGTCTACTCTCCTCGCCCCTCTGCCGAGCCAGCTTTCACCCCGCAGGAGAGAGACAGCGCGATGAGGAGAGAGAGAGAGAGAGAGAGAGAGAGAGAGAGACGAAGATAGAGAGAAAGCTTGTTACAGACGTGACGGACCCTTCGCTAGCTCTGCTCACGACTGTATACGTACATGTATACACACGCGCGCGCGCACACACACACACACACACACACACACACACATACAAGTACACCTTGTAGAGAGGGCGAAGGGGGGCAACCAGCGATGCTTTTAGAGCTTGGAATATTCACGAGCCGAGACTCCTCGGACCGACCTAAGCATATCCACGCACTTGACGCGCCGACGAAGACGACGACCGCATCGAGCGCCCAATCTCGCGTACTATATACATACATCTACCTCCGAGGGAGAATCGATTGTCATCTCGCTACGATCTTACAGCCAACCGCTCGCCTTCTCCTATTATTACTCGAACCTTTTCTCTTAATTTCCTTTCCTTCCTATTTTTTTTAAATAATACATGTATATACCATCACAACGATTTTCTATTATTTGCATCAGATGCCAGATACAAGATTATATTACTTTTTCACGGCACTACAACAAAGTACATACACATATTTCATTTAGTTGATTACGAACACATTTTCACTTCGTAGAATCCTGAAATATATTTGATCAAACTCAAAAAATGTAATACGTTAAATTTACTTTATTATGGAATAACGATTTCTTTTCAAAATCGAAAATTGAATTTGAAATCATTTCGACTATGACAGTGATGGAAGAGAAGTACGTGATCCATGCAATCTCGCTACAATAGACAGGTACCATACTCTTTTATAATAATAATTAGCATATATATATAACGATTTTTCTACATTGTTAAGGGAGCAAAATAAAGTTTATGTTCTAACGTAAATTGTAAGGTGTATCATGAAAATCGCTTTTGGCGTATAACTTATTGTTTATTGAATTTTTTATTTTATTTGTGTTAGAAATATTGAAATATTTATTGAAATATGATCGTTTACAATCTGAATTAAAGAAGGACTATAAGAATAATGTAAGAACAACGTTATATTTGTATTACAATTAAAATTTTATTGTAGCAATAGCTTATCTCGCTGTACAAAGGTAAATTAAGCATACTAGAAATAGGTTACCACTATTTGGCCAAAAAATAGCAATATTTTTATTATTTAGCCTCTACTAACGTGTGCACATACGCAAGTGCAATTGGAAAAATGTTATAAACCCGTACCCACATATTTGGATGGTAAATTGTCATCATAAATAAATCAAATTATTGGGTTCATTAAAGTAATAATGCCAATAAACATGTAAACTATACAATCCTGAAAATTGGTCGTGGCGAAAAATAATATTGATGGTCTTGGCAAGAGAGAGAGCGAGAGAGAGAGAGAGAGAGAGAGATTAGACCCAAGGAAAATTCGCAGGTATGGTAATATGGGGATCGAAGCAATGCACGCACGTGTATGTGGATACATTGATTAATACTCGGGAGATATACAAGAGGCAAGCGGTAATAAAGAAATATAACCAAGAAGCGATCGGTTTTTCCCAAAGAAGAGCACTCCGTCAAACGTGACTGGTTGATTGCTGCGCTCCTCGAGCGCAATATATTTCAAACTTTTAAAGCCTCTATATAGGCACTCACTAACACACAGATTGACCAACAGAGAATCGGCCGCAAAAGCTTTTCGACTGCGGCGATGGCGGCAACTCGTAAATGCGCACTACGCGTCAACCGGTGAACATGTGTGCGACCTCCTATCCTATTCTTCCGTCACTTTTCGAGCTTATGCTCGACATTCCTTTTGGATTTATCTTGTTTTTTCAACCCCCTTGTATATACATATACATACTTACACCACCAAATTTTGTATTTATCTAATTACTTCTTGTTTACCTTTCGGGTTTTAATATTCAATCCTAATGTTATTCTTTCTTGGAATCCACTGCCGAGTCCCGTTATATGCCTACATCAATTTATTTGCAGTATACAAAGTAAAACATTTAATAAAAAAAACTATTATCTTACTAACTACACTGAGACAAAGAATTGACAAAATTATATTTACCAATAAACTGTGGAATTTTTATTTTACTAGAATATCCGATGAACTACGATTTCAAAATAAGTGAGGATTGATACTTTGACCACGGAAACTAATAAATTCCTGTATTTTTACTCTATCTTATAGTTGTAGATACTAAATGTTACATTGAAAAAGGTAATATTAGCAATATAGACTGTATTTTAGCGCAAAACTTACTAGCATTTGACGAGTGTTTGGTGGAAAAATAATATTTCGACAAATTTTGACCGAAAATAAGAGGTAAGATTTTCACCAAAACTCAGAACCAAATAACTTTTAATCAAATAATGCTACTTAATTTTCAATTTTCTTTTCAGTTTACGAAAATAGTTGTGCAGTCAATTATGGTATTTATTTACAGGAGAAGTAGGAAAATTGTAAAATTATCAAGAAAATGATTTCAAAATAATTAAAAAATCAACAATAGGTTTTCCAGTTAACTGCTTAATTTATTTTGTTTTTTGATAACGAAATTCTTGTAACGCATAGTTGTAAAAATAATAATTATATTAGATAAATAAATAAAAGAAGAAAGTACGTAGAACGTAGAAGAATAAGAAAATTGAGAAAATCGTAAAATTTGGTAGAAAGTAAAATTGTTATCGCCGAGACAGCAGCAGCGGAAACAGCAGCAACAGCAGCAATATACGTAGTTGAGAAGGCTAAGAAGAAAAGCTAAAAGAGGAGAGGAGAGGAGAGGAGAGGAGAGGTAAAATTTTCCAAGTTTGCCGCCCGCTGTGTGCAGTACGCTTCCTTTGCTCGGTCGAACAATGGGGCCACGACGAGACGGCCCGTTGTACAATCGTCCGGGGCAATCGGTGACGGTGACGGTTTTACAGTCGCTCAAAATCTACTCAAGATGTATATATATATATATATATACATACAGACATAGAAAGAGGGGGAGGGAGAGAGGGAAAGAGGGAGAGAAAGAGAGAGAGAGAGACAAGGCTGGCGTGTACGTGGATACGCATTCGCTCCGAGGATGCGGGAGTAAAATACGAAACTGGCCATTTTCCTACGGTGCATTCTGCGTGTGTACACGTCTATACATATATGTATACGTATACGTGCACCATCGCGAATCACGAAGCGCCGAATCGCTTTTTCTACGAAATCTTCGTAGGTACCGAGTCGACCCCTCTTCGTTCCCTCACGTGTATACGGGATTTCACGTCAAAATTACCACCTGACAAATATTCCATCGCTATTCTACATACCTGAACCTGCAGTGAATCTTTTAAAATTACGCGGTGTTGTCTTCCCCTTTTCGGAGCCTTCCTTCATACGAACGCTAATTTTATTTTACTAGTTTACTCACTTTATTTATTTTTTCTTTTTTCTTCTTTTCATTATTTTACAACAAACAATTTTTTAAATTATGGTACCTATTATTGTATACAGTAATTTTACGTAAAATATATATGAATGTTGCTTTGATGGAGGCTCATTTACTCATTTCATTCTATTTTGTTGTAATAATCTAATTTTAAAAATGATATATATATGTATGTATGTATACCCTTACATCCAAAATAAAAGATGGAAAATAACTAAAAACCGATAGTACTCTCCCCTTGTAAAATAGTAAAACTTTCAGAAAGAGAAATCTATTTTGTGATTTATAATTGGTGAGAAAGTTTTTACTATATTTCCCCTACCTATAGTAAAACTGATTAATGATATTCACACTATACCATTGGTATATCTGTCAACTGTTAATAATCAAACACATTTGATATATATAAACTTATTTTTCTGCATCGTATACATATATGCAGAAAAAATTACTTTGACATTATTATTACATGTATTACAAAAATAATGTGTTTAATAGTTGATTGCGCAATCCACCCTATGCTGATACGATTAGCCAATATGTTCGCTGTTGTATTAGGTATGTATTTATTTTTTCTCTTAAATGTGCGGTTAAAATCGATTAAATTTTCGCGGAATTACTGAATGTATTATGTCCTTTGATCTATAATTGACTGATTGTAACGAATATCAGTAAATAAGATGTGAATTTAAATAGGGATAACTCGCGTTAGTTGCAAGCAAGCAAAACTGTTGGTACTACCAGTTGCCAGTTGAGAAAGCGCACACTTGAGATTTCATAGTTTTTCGGTGAAGACGCACCACGACCGAGACCGAGTGAAATTTGACGATTCGAACCCCAAAAGGGTATGTACGTACGCGTATATGTGACACGAGGCAAGTAAAGTGAAATTCGGGTAAAAAAAGGAATAAGAAGTAGAAGAAGAAATAAAAAAGCGCGTTAAAGGTGGATAGCATAGAAGTAGATGGGCTCCGGTAGGTACGCAAACAAATCCTCGGTTCCCCACGTCCCTGTGGGACCGGAATAAGCCGCCCCTGCGCGAGGCACACCCCTCGGGCTATCTTCGCAGACCCTCCAACCTACACGTCGGAGGATATAGATTCTCGCGATTCGCGACGCGCCGGGAATCGCATGAATAATTTCCCTCCCTCGCCTCTCCCTTAACCATCCTCCCTCTACCCTCCTCCCTCCTCCCTCCTACCTCCTACCTCCTACCTCATCCCTCTTTCCACCACCCTCGGCTCAACCAGCCAGAGAGACGATAATGCCAATTCCTTTCTCGGGCGCGCTCCTCTCCGAATAAAATGAAGAACCGTGGAAACGAAAAGGAAACGTAGAACCAGCAGCAAATATATTCTTATTGTTTAAAAAGAATCACCCCGATTCCAAGTATCTACATATACATATAGAGGGACCCAGAGGTTTTCTAACAACTCGCGTCCTATACATCTATGTGCTATGTCCTATATGTCCTATATGCTGTGCGCTGTGCGCTCCAGAAAATCATTTGAATTTCCACTAAATTTTGATATTCCAATGGATTTACATATATAAACCTTGCTTTACCACTATATTCGTAATAAATAAAATTGCTATATGAATCGAGGATATCTCTGCTTGTGAGTTGCGGTATTTCACTCTTGGTTGAATTGGTGAACCATTTTCTGTACTCCATTATTTTTCGTAAAAAATCTCGCATATACTCCTCTATTGTTTGTTAAATATATTTCTCAAATGAAATAATCCAATGTCTATTCGCAGTGACAATCTAATCTAAATACTTTAAATTTAGGTGGTTCAAGGTAGTCCATAGTATATGAAAAAATAAAATGTACTAATCTCAAACTACAACTGCATGCTTAAACAATTAATCATTATTAAATATTTATTTGAATAATTCATTTAACTTTCTTTCAAATAAATTTATAACATTTATATTTAAATTTTCGAAACATTTCCTTATTTCAAAATTTTTTAAAATGTAAGTATATATTTTATTAATATCGCTTGATTTCTTGTTTTGCATAGCGATTCCATTGCGAATTTTGAAGAACTAGAAATATAATTTGGTTTTAATGCGTAGTATGTTTGTGGTACTTTATTATATCAACACGCTATTTTATCGTTAAAAACGTTTCACTTATTATACCTCATTTGTACAAGATGTTTTACATGATAATACTAATTTTATAAAATAAAAATTTGATAATTCATTTTTTGAAATAGAACATTATCCATATTGTCGAAGAGGGTAAATACGTTGTTGAAAATAAAAATTTGATGGATTCGAGTAAGAGAGAAAAAGTTATTAAAAAGTAAACCAAGCGAATTATATAGTTAAATAATTATAGAGTTGTCAATGAAATATTTAATAGACTGGGTAAATGCAATAATATATGCACGATCTCAATTCTTTCGTAAATTGAAGCGAGAGAGAGGGGGGGGGGGAAGGGGGAGGGGGAGATAGAGATAGAGTCACATAAATATTTACAATCGCAAGCAAATTAAATGCAATGAGTCGGAAGCCCATCAATTCGTAAAGAGCAATCGAAAGCGAGGAGGAATCGCATATTCCGAGCATAATCGTCTTGGAATTTAATCTGACGGTGGTTCCACCCTCCCTCTCCCTCTATCTCTCTCTTTCTCTCTTTCTCCGTGGAGTGCATAGTTTATTCGCCACACAGCGAGAGAGAGAGAGAGAGAGAGAGAGAGAGAGATATCCCTATTCTCCCTCTACTCTGATCGATTTCCAAACGGAGATATGGATGGTTTCCGCTTTCATTGATTGCCGCTCTGCGAAACACCGAGATTCCTTTATATATATATTTCAGAAATCTTGTGCGTACATGTGCAGTGGGTGATTCAGATGTAGATGACAATCAAAAACATACCCGTTATAAATGTTTACAATTTCTCTTTGACTATTTTTCCATTAATTTACATTTACTTCTCATTTTCGATTGTGAAATGTTTCAGAAAGAATATTATGCGATATTTCGCAGCATCGAGCGTACGGTAGAATCACTTGACTTAACGTCAAATTTGTTTAAAACAAATCAACTGTGATTGGGCTCGTAATTTGTAAAAACCGTAGATATAATCTGAAAATCAGGGGAAACGCGATAAAATAAAATGACCGGGCGCATTGATAAACTATACTTTCGGACTAGGCTGCCTCCTCTCGGTCCGGTAAGAATGATTACGCGCGGAAACAATAATTTTCCTCCTTGCTTGTAAATAACGTACGAGCTGGAGTTGAAAAAATAAGCGAGACAAAAGGAAAGAAAAGAGAAAATGAGTGGCTCGAAACTACAGTTTCATTCGGTCGAACAAATGACTCGCGTAAAGTCAGTGCACCCTCTCTCTTTGGATTTTGGGTAATTGGTCCCGCGTACCCAGTAATCTTGGTGGTCAGCGGGCCAAGCTCACCTAAAATCACTTGGCAAATAACAGTCGAGATTCAAGAGACACGCTCTCTCTCTCTCTCTCTCTCTCTCTCTCTCGCTCGGGCGCATTGTTTTATTCGCGCTTGTTCCTTCATTATTTCGATCGTCGCTTACATTTCGTTCGGTCCTTTCATCTCCCGTGTAATTGACTAGAATGACTTTTTTAAATAGCAGCTCTTTCACTCTCCGGGCGTGCACACGCTCTCAGGAAATTGAATATCGAGAAATTATGGAACGATGCCCAGGTCCTTTAAATGCACAATAAAACGAGCTTTCGACGTCGAGGCGGTGCAAGCCCATGGCAAACGGAAGCCGAGCTTCCGTCCTCTACTTTCCCTCTTATTTTCTTTTTTCTTTCGCAGCGCCTCGCATCTTCTCTCCGAGGTACCTAAGTGCTTTCGAGTCTCGAATTTTCTCGTCTAATCAACTTGGAAGAATTACTTCGGAAGACCTCTACGACAAGCTTTATTACCAAAGTAATCTTGTATTCTCGAATAAAAAAATGTAAAGATATACTCTATACAGATTCGCTCCCGTAGTTTGTCCTTATTAACTTTTTAATATATCTATCTACCTATACATACTATCGATTATAAACATTAAGTATACGCTTATTTAGATTAATCTATACTATTTTATTTACATACATAATTATACCAAAGATATACATACAAACATAACTCTATTTTTTTTTTTTTTATCAAATTTTTTCATCAACAAGCATTTTTGTTGTGAACGATAATGTCTGTAAATGCAATAATGCGTACGAACGCGTAAATCGCAGCTCATCGTTTACTTTTAATCGAAACATTTTATTTTTTTAAAGGAACAATCTGAGTAAATCTGGGATTAACTAAGATAAGCTTAAACTTTTTTATATACGTCAAAAATTGTACCACGTGTGGATTTTAAAAAAAATCGATGTACACCTTATTCCCGCATTTGTTGCATAGTACATTTACATATTAATGTAACATTAATTAGTACCTTTACCGCCAGTTATTATATCAAGCAATGTAATTTCAATAAACAAAATTTTAATAAATTAAATGAAAACAGTAAAAATTAATAGTAAATACTAAATTATTTAAAATAAGTAAATAATAACAAAAGATTAACAAATCAATATATTTTTATATATTGTGGTTATGTCAATACGAAATCTTTTTACAGTTCCCCTAATGATTTTTCTTTGTTTTTTTAATACACTACACATTTCTATACAAATGTTATCAAATATACAACATGCCAGTACAATAATCGTGGAACATTCTATTAGAAACCTAAAAATTATAAAGTCACCATGGTAAAACGATTACTGTAGTGAAGCTGAAGTGGAATCTCAAAGACTGAATGTCTCAATGTATAACTTAATTCTAAAACTTGTAGGTTATGTTCCATTCTCAATGTTCTCGATCACATTTGTCCGCAAGCAGATTTCCTAATATATATATTTTTAAGGTTTCATTTTTTAAGGTCCCCTGTAGCAAAACTATTTTTTATCGAAATTGTTTCCAAACAATGTTTAAATGAGTGAAATGGCAAATCGTCTATGAATAAGTTGATTTTGCATATGCTAGAGAAAGAAACATACTCTATGGTATATTCGATTAAAATGTAAAGATTAAAGGAAAAAGTTGAAAATGTAATATCTTGTAAGCTCGGTACAACACTGGTCGCATAGGCTCACACGAAAGGGTATAACAATCGAATTTAGGATCTACGAAGGAATTTAAGTGGTAAAGAAAACGAAGAAGAATATCCATCAGCAGGAGTTGGTCAGTTTATCCTTTGGAACGGATTCATTAGGCTTGAAGGTTCATTAGCGCGACCCCCTCCTGGTGAGTGAGTAAGAGTGTGTGTGTGCGTGTGTGCGTGTGTGCGTGTGTGTGCCTATTTTGCTCTTCTTCTTTCTTCCTCTCTCGGTCGAAAGTGCAGAGCTACGCGCGAACCTCTCGAATGCGCCACGATAATCTCTGTGGTGTGCCGCGAGCCGCGCTCTTTCAGGGCCAGAGAGAATCTCGGCTCGAGAGTGCAAATACACGCGGATGCAGAGAGGTGGCAAAGTGAACTCGACGAGAGAAAATTCGAATTTTAGCCGAGAGGAAATACTAGGCTGGAAAAGAGGGTGGTTTGGGTATTAATTATATAAAGATGTATCAAAAATTTGAGTAGTATTATTATATAGAAATTGAATTTAACCAAAATAAACGTTTGAAAACACTGTAGAAGAGTGCAAGCAATAAATATCTTGAAAATCATGGAAGAGCAGAATACGTGTACGATAATCCGTAAACGATTAAAATCTGGTGATAATAAATGTAAAAAGAGTATATATATATATATATATATACTTTAAATACCAAGAGAGAGGGGAGAAAGAAGAAGGAGAAGGGAAAGGAGAAGGAGAAGGAGCAGAAGAAACGATAACAAGCGTGGTAGTAAGTAAGAAGGGGATATTCTCGAAAAATAGGAAGATTCAGAGTTGTAAATACCTCAAACTCAATGTTTCAAGATCCTGTCATTGTTCGTAGAGAACAGCAGGGGGCGGTTCTCCTCCTTAATGACTTACGACCCTTTGGAATAACCATGCTCTACTAGGATATGGTTATCCCCACTTTTACCTTTCAACTACCCTCTCCCCTCTTCGCTGAGCACCTTTACTTTGCTTGATGCATATATCTATATAGATATATCTATCTATCGATGGAAATCGTTGTTATATATATATATATTCACCGAGATTTACGAGGTACAGATACGTCGATTAATTTTTCTTTACAACCCGAGAAAGTGAGCTTGTGCGCGCGCGCGCGTGCACGCTAGTTTAAACCGGAACAATCGTTTCCTTGAATTTTGCCAATTGTCGACGCGGCAAGATTCTTCTAATTTCGAGATTACTTTATATTTTTTCTTCTCGTTCAAGTCGGTAAGTTGACGTTAATCCCTATAATGCGACTATCTGCGTTAACCACACTTCTACTCTGGGTTTTTTTTCTAATTATAATGTTCAATATAAACCATTACACCTTAACTTCCAACTGTTCGTCTTCTATTTAACTATATGGGGATATGGGGATACAAGGAACGAGATATATATCATTAACGGTATATTGTTAAGATAAACGATAGCGATAAAGAGAAAGAATATACTAAACGACTGTAGTTTCTGATGTAACAAATACAAAAGTATAATAATTGTATGAATTACTTCGATCTAACTTGAAATTAATCGAAAATTTACCACCATGCGAAAACAGTTTACCCTGTTACTATTACCGAATAATTTTTTTTTTTATTATTTTAACGTCGCTCTCTTTATGTTTCCAAATCGGTGCCAATGAAGAACGACAGAGGTCATATACGATATTAGCACTTGTTGAAAAATACATTTCCCCAGTATTGCTGGTATTAATCGGCTAGAACCTCCAGATTACGAGCCCAACGCCCTAACCGACCGAGTCATCACCGCAGGCCACTAATAATAATCTTTTATTTATTTCTTTCGGAATAATAAATCACGTACTTATTTTTTTGATAATCAAATAATCGTATAAAAAAAGTAGTACGTAAAAATGTATTTTTTAAAAATAAAAATCAAGTATAACCGAATGATTTTAAATCTAAAATATGGTATAAGTATATTAAATTCCTCGATCGTACGTCGCTCCGAGTAACAGTGTTCTTCCAGACTTTAGAAAAACAATGACTCAACGAAATCGCAACTCGGCGAACTGCAACATCTTAACTAGGTATATGCAATCATTTGCTTTTAAATATAAAAAGAAAAGTGTTGTACGTTACCGGTTACACACGGAGGTAATTCTAAAATAGAACACGTGTGCGCGGAAAAGGTACTCTACCTCCGGATAGGTAGATTTAGTGAATTTTTATTGTTTTAACGCGTCGTTTAGATCGTGAGACAGTTCGGTTGCGTGCCGTACGAGCTCTCGCATTACTTCAGAGGGTTATATCCCTCGGACTTGGACACGCACGACGTGTTCTTAATTGATTCTCGCTTATTTCGAGGAAGCACGTGCTCTCCTCCCCACCTCATCTCCCCCCCCCCTCCCCCCTCTCTTTCTCTCTCTCTCTCTCTCACTCTGTCTCTCTTCAGGCTATCCCGTCCTATTTACATATTTATGAGCTTGTAAAAGTTTTTCTTTGTCATTTCGGCGCTACGTGAGTTTATTTTACTGCTCCGTTATACGAATTTTATGCTTTTCCCTTCATTTTTACGATATATCCGTACACACGCACACCCATATATATATATATATATAAATACGCATCGATGTAGGCCGGAGCAATGCTTTTCTAAAGGACTAACCGAAAATTACGTATTATCCACGAGTCACTCTTTTCGAGAATTCATTATCGTTTATTGATTTGTTAATAATTGATCGCTAATTCGGATTTACGATCCGTACACAAGAATAATCTCGTATATAACACAATTTATTGCGCATCTTTACTGTTTTCAATTTCAATCGAGTTGTTTCATTAGAATAATATTTATTTTAAAAAGATATACTTTGTTAAACATAAATCTCAATATTTATATATATAAATACGCATCGATGTAGGCCGGAGCAATGCTTTTCTAAAGGGACTAACCGAAAATTACGTATTATCCACGAGTCACTCTTTTCGAGAATTCATTATCGTTATTGATTTGTTAATAATTGATCGCTAATTCGGATTTACGATCCGTACACAAGAATAATCTCGTATATAACACAATTTATTGCGCATCTTTACTGTTTTCAATTTCAATCGAGTTGTTTCATTAGAATAATATTTATTTTAAAAAGATATACTTTGTTAAACATAAATCTCAATATTTATGTTGGATTTTATCGAGCACAATTAAATGAACAAAGATTTTTAAAATTAATATTAAATAAGTGAAAATGATCCGAACGTAAAATAGTAAGAGAAAATGTATTAATTGATAACGAGTCGTCTGTGCGTTTCGATAATGAAAAATGAATAATTCAAAATTTACTCAAGGGTGACTCGAGCTACCTATTAATTATATATCCGTGTATACACTATATACTAATCTAATCTGAAAAAATAAATGCAGAGTTATGTATAATCGCGTCTCGCAACTTTCTATAATAATACGAGTATAGGTATATAAGCCGCGTATTAGAAAGATCCCTATAGGTGTAGGTATAAGTATAGGTATATGTATATATATATATATATATATATATATATATATATATAAATACGCATCGATGTAGGCCGGAGCAATGCTTTTCTAAAGGACTAACCGAAAATTACGTATTATCCACGAGTCACTCTTTTCGAGAATTCATTATCGTTTATTGATTTGTTAATAATTGATCGCTAATTCGGATTTACGATCCGTACACAAGAATAATCTCGTATAAACACAATTTATTGCGCATCTTTACTGTTTTCAATTTCAATCGAGTTGTTTCATTAGAATAATATTTATTTTAAAAAGATATACTTTGTTAAACATAAATCTCAATATTTATGTTGGATTTTATCGAGCACAATTAAATGAACAAAGATTTTTAAAATTAATATTAAATAAGTGAAAATGATCCGAACGTAAAATAGTAAGAGAAAATGTATTAATTGATAACGAGTCGTCTGTGCGTTTCGATAATGAAAAATGAATAATTCAAAATTTACTCAAGGGTGACTCGAGCTACCTATTAATTATATATCCGTGTATACACTATATACTAATCTAATCTGAAAAATAAATGCAGAGTTATGTATAATCGCGTCTCGCAACTTTCTATAATAATACGAGTATAGGTATATAAGCCGCGTATTAGAAAGATCCCTATAGGTGTAGGTATAAGTATAGGTATATATGTATATATATATATATATAGTTATTTAAGGATAAGTCAGGAACCGGTGCGGTAGTTTGTGTATTTTGTCTGATGGGGAATACAGTTCGAGGATTAGAGGACACTACGCGCGCAAGTCGCAACCCAAGGAGTCCTCTGACCCAAAAAAGAATCTGACTATAAGAAGATTTGACGCTCTTCTTAATTCCATTCAACTTTTTTTCGCCTCTTCCAAGATGAACTGCGTAAGGCTTTGACTTTTTTTACGATATTTGTATTGACCCTTTCGGGCACGATCCGAGTTATATGGACTGTGCGTGCTGTCTATAACTTACCATGTATACCTATGTCTAAATCTATTACGCATTAATCTTAAACAATTAAATATATCATAAATTGTTTAAAAATAAATAAAAATTAGTTCGTCGGTTAACCACATCTCGCTTATACGATGTACTCCTAACTCGATGTGACGAACGTACGATTGTACATTTCGTCGTTGCAGTAAGGGTTACGCGATTTCGAACATCACGCGCGTACACGGTATTCAAATGCAGATTTGCACACCAACTCTCTCCCTCTCTCTCTCTCTCACTCTGTCTCTCTTCAGGCTATCCCGTCCTATTTACATATTTATGAGCTTGTAAAAGTTTTTCTTTGTCATTTCGGCGCTACGTGAGTTTATTTTACTGCTCCGTTATACGAATTTTATGCTTTTCCCTTCATTTTTACGATATATCCGTACACACGCACACCCATATATATATATATATATATATAGTTATTTAAGGATAAGTCAGGAACCGGTGCGGTAGTTTGTGTATTTTGTCTGATGGGGAATACAGTTCGAGGATTAGAGGACACTACGCGCGCAAGTCGCAACCCAAGGAGTCCTCTGACCCAAAAAAGAATCTGACTATAAGAAGATTTGACGCTCTTCTTAATTCCATTCAACTTTTTTTCGCCTCTTCCAAGATGAACTGCGTAAGGCTTTGACTTTTTTTACGATATTTGTATTGACCCTTTCGGGCACGATCCGAGTTATATGGACTGTGCGTGCTGTCTATAACTTACCATGTATACCTATGTCTAAATCTATTACGCATTAATCTTAAACAATTAAATATATCATAAATTGTTTAAAAATAAATAAAAATTAGTTCGTCGGTTAACCACATCTCGCTTATACGATGTACTCTAACTCGATGTGACGAACGTACGATTGTACATTTCGTCGTTGCAGTAAGGGTTACGCGATTTCGAACATCACGCGCGTACACGGTATTCAAATGCAGATTTGCACACCAACTCTCTCCCTCTCTCTCTCTCTCACTCTGTCTCTCTTCAGGCTATCCCGTCCTATTTACATATTTATGAGCTTGTAAAAGTTTTTCTTTGTCATTTCGGCGCTACGTGAGTTTATTTTACTGCTCCGTTGCGCTATACGAATTTTATGCTTTTCCCTTCATTTTTACGATATATCCGTACACACGCACACCCATATATATATATATAGTTATTTAAGGATAAGTCAGGAACCGGTGCGGTAGTTTGTGTATTTTGTCTGATGGGGAATACAGTTCGAGGATTAGAGGACACTACGCGCGCAAGTCGCAACCCAAGGAGTCCTCTGACCCAAAAAAGAATCTGACTATAAGAAGATTTGACGCTCTTCTTAATTCCATTCAACTTTTTTTCGCCTCTTCCAAGATGAACTGCGTAAGGCTTTGACTTTTTTTACGATATTTGTATTGACCCTTTCGGGCACGATCCGAGTTATATGGACTGTGCGTGCTGTCTATAACTTACCATGTATACCTATGTCTAAATCTATTACGCATTAATCTTAAACAATTAAATATATCATAAATTGTTTAAAAATAAATAAAAATTAGTTCGTCGGTTAACCACATCTCGCTTATACGATGTACTCTAACTCGATGTGACGAACGTACGATTGTACATTTCGTCGTTGCAGTAAGGGTTACGCGATTTCGAACATCACGCGCGTACACGGTATTCAAATGCAGATTTGCACACCAACTCTCTCCCTCTCTCTCTCTCTCACTCTGTCTCTCTTCAGGCTATCCCGTCCTATTTACATATTTATGAGCTTGTAAAAGTTTTTCTTTGTCATTTCGGCGCTACGTGAGTTTATTTTACTGCTCCGTTATACGAATTTTATGCTTTTCCCTTCATTTTTACGATATATCCGTACACACGCACACCCATATATATATATATATATATATATATATATATATTTATTTGATTCTAATTATTATGACAAGATATCTTAATTTTCCGTTTTCGAAAAGGGGCGGGCGGCGCGCCATTTAATTTATAGAGAGTAATATAGTTATTTAAGGATAAGTCAGGGAACCGGTGCGGTAGTTTGTGTATTTTGTCTGATGGGGAATCAGTTCGAGGATTAGAGGCCATACGCGCGCAAGTCGCAACCCAAGGAGTCCTCTGACCCAAAAAAGAATCTGACTATAAGAAGATTTGACGCTCGTCTTAATTCCATTCACTTTGTTTCGCCTCTTCCAAGATGAACTGCGTAAGGCTTTGACTTTTTTTACGATATTTGTATTGACCCTTTCGGGCACGATCCGAGTTATATGGACTGTGCGTGCTGTCTATAACTTACCATGTATACCTATGTCTAAATCTATTACGCATTAATCTTAAACAATTAAATATATCATAAATTGTTTAAAAATAAATAAAAATTAGTTCGTCGGTTAACCACATCTCGCTTATACGATGTACTCCTAACTCGATGTGACGAACGTACGATTGTACATTTCGTCGTTGCAGTAAGGGTTACGCGATTTCGAACATCACGCGCGTACACGGTATTCAAATGCAGATTTGCACACCAACTCTCTCCCTCTCCCTCTCTCTCTCTCTCTCTCTCTCTCTCTCTCTCTCTCTCTCTGTACACGCAAACACATACTGCAGGGCCAAGGGAATCTGTGCAATGTCCGTTTTTACCAGACGAAGAAAAGTATTGTCATCGTAAATTTTCTTTTCTTCTCGTTCAATACGAAACACGAAAGCTGCCAAGAATAAAACGTAAATCATTTTATTTTCGTTTTCGAAAAGGGGAATATGCTCGCGCATTTTACATTCCAAACTCAAAGTATCACAGTCAAGAACGCTTTCTTTCTAACAATAATCTTATTCTTTTTTTACATCTTAATATATACCTTTGACCCTTCATTATTTTATACAATTTTAAATATTTTTTATCTTAAGTATTTAAACTTTTTTTTCTTCTCATCTTTAATGTTCTTTTACTTTCGGGTTCCTCATACTATGATACGAAAATTATACGAAAGTTGTAACACCTTAATCGTTATGCGAAATTCGAAAGTATACATTGTTAAATTATTGTAATATAATTATTAGAAATAGAAAAGGGTAAACTGATCTAATAACCCGATATAATTACAAAGTTATTATTAAATAAAACAGTAAAATTAAATTTTGAATGAAAAATCAGTGCACAATACGGACTTTAAGAACATAGATTGAGAGTGTCAAATGTCATGATTGTAATTATAAATTCTCGCGTCGAATGTGGATTAAATAATATACAGACGATAGAGTTAACCAATTCGTTGAATTTCGGAAAGTTTCGAGTTAGCGGAAACAATCGGACGCAATGATATACATTAGAGTCTTAACAGCTAACGTTGATTAACTCGCATTGCAGTATTGTTACAGTACTCTGTCAAATTCATACAAATAAATTAATAATTATCTTTTGCAATAACTAACTAACGATATTAGTCAAAATAAATTAATTAATAATTAATTTAAAAATTAGATTCAGTGGAATATATAGATCTGTATTCTGTACGTATATACAAACGAAAACAATGAGTGCTGTAATCAAAGAGATTCCAAAGGCAAGTAATGCAACAAATTTAAATTATTTAATTAAAAAACGGTGAAGATTTTTGACAGCATAACGTTATTATTTTATAAAATTACAGTCCGAAATAACGCGTGTGCTAAGATTGTCCGGACACATCGGCTTCGACAGTCTTCCTGATCAAATGGTGACCAAGTCGATGGAAAACGGTTTCGTGTTCAACATCCTATGTATCGGTAACATAAGAATTTTCACTTACACTAACGAACGAATAGTACTATAGATATTACTATATTTTAAAGGTGAAACGGGCGCGGGTAAATCAACATTAATGGATTCGCTATTCAACACAAATTTCGAATCAACTCCGAGTCCACACAATTTGGATGGTGTCAAATTGAAAGCAAACACTTACGATTTACAAGAAAGTAATGTCAAATTGAGATTGACCATTTGTCACACCGTTGGTTACGGCGATCAAATTAACAAAGACAATAGTTTTCAGGACATCACGAATTATATCGACGAACAATTTGAAAATTACTTGCAAGAAGAGTTGAAAATTAAACGATCTCTTCACGCTTATCAAGACACGAGGATTCACGTCTGCCTATATTTCATATGTCCGACTGGGCATGGGTAAAAATCATATCATACAAGTATTATAACCTAATCAAACCACTTCAAAAACAAAACATATTATTTTGTCACTAAGTTTTTAAATAATGCATAAAAAAAGAGTTTTGCTTAACCTTACAATTCTTTATGTCCTGCATTAAGGCTTTGTTATTTAAAAAAATATTAATTTAGTTACAATTTTTTCATATAAACGTGTTTTGTGATTTAATAACAATATTAATCAATGTATCTCGTAATTCGATGTACTCTTCGATTACATCAACAGATTAAAGGCAATCGATCTAGTGTGCATGAAACAATTGCATCAGAAAGTGAACATATTTCCCATAATAGCCAAAGCCGACACGATGTCGAAGCAAGAGCTAGATAATTTCAAGGTAATAGCCAACAATTAATAATAATATAAATTATCTCTAATTATCAGATATTTGTATAAATTTTATAAAATTGTGTAGATCAAAGTGATGAAGGAATTTGTAAACTACGGGATTGAAATTTACAAGTTTCCAACGGACGACGAAAGTGTGACAGACGTAAACAGTCAAATGAATACTCAGTTACCTTTTGCCGTGGTTGGAAGTACCGATTTTTCACTGATCGGTAATCGAATGATGAGGTGTCGCGAGTATCCTTGGGGTATAGTCGAAGGTATCCATTTTAGTACATAACCAAAATAATATGTTGCATATCCGTTGTAAATACAATTTTATTGTCGAGCAGTTGAAAACGAATATCACAGCGATTTCGTTAAAGCTACGTGAAATGTTGATTCGAACGAATATGGAAGACATGCGTGATAAGACGCACAATCACTTTTACGAAATATATCGTAAGAAAAGGCTAGAAGAGGTAAATTATATTTGTGAATTCGCGAGCGTTTACGATTTAATACGCACGTAACACGCAAAAAATGTGATTTCAGTTGGGATTCGTTGATTTGAACGACAATGACAATAGTATCGGATTTTTGGAAATATGTGAAATCAGAAGAAACACGATAATGGAAAATTTTAGAAAGAGGGAGGACAATATGCGCAAATCATTCATCACCCGAGTCCAAGATACGGAAGCTGAATTGAAACAAGCCGAGAAAGATGTAAATATATCAAAATTATTATTTCCTGCACTTGAAATTCTTAAATTTTTTATTGTATTCAAAAAGTATATTTAATGTTTCCCAAAATTAGAGACCCTGATGACAATAATTGTATATTATTATTAATGTTTTGAGGGTAGAATAAAAAGCAATGCTACAGTTGATATATTTTTGACATCTTTTTCTTAGACAATTATTTTCTATAAATACTCTAATCTACAAATGTAAATGTGGTAATTTTAAATTGCATACGAATAAAAAATTTGAATTCCCGTTTAATTTTGATAGCCCGTTTAACATTTTGAATGTTGTTACGTTAGCTCTACGAAAAATACGAGGAACTGAGCAAAGACTACATGAGCGAAAGGAATAAATTGGAGGAGAGTATGCGTCAGTTGGAGGACGATATCCATGATTACAATAAAATCAAGAAACAATCGGCTGCAGTTAATTATCAGTCGTATTACTCGCTCACTCTTGGAAGGAATAAAAGGAAATAGCATAGACGCGTAATGTCGATAACTCTACCTTCATGGAATTAAAGATTTCGTGCACACTTTACAATCCCATACACTTGATTCCATTAATATAAATCATGTTATTTCACTACGGGTTTATTAATTTTGTTGAACGCGCACACACACACACATACATTAGAAAAATATATTTAATCGGATTGTATCCTTTCTAACGTATACATTAGATTCGATTCACATCTACGTAATATACATGAAGACGTTTCAACAGAAACCCGGAAATCGGTTTTTCCAACTCGCTGATTCGTGAAACGTCAAGATGTGTTATTATCTGGTCATCGAACGTGCTCAAGCTTCTATACACGTACACACCCATATATACGCATACACCGTATCAGAGAGCAAAAAATATCTGTATATATATATATGTATACATATACCAATATAACTTCTTATTGCAGAAATATGTTGCAGACGTACACGACGATATATAGTTATATTATTATATTATGGATTATTCATTACATTTACAAATAATATAGTTTTAAATTATAATTTTAATGTTTATTCATGTCGAAGACACCGGTTTAATGAAAATTAATGTATACATCGTTAAAATCCTATTTCATCCCGACGGAAAAAAAATTTATTATACATGTATTACGTATATTTGTGATTAATATACATGTATACATATACGTATCTATATCTATATATATATCTATATCTATATCTATATCTATATCGACGTAATTAATATCTGTAAGCACGTGCGATCGAGAACAACGTACAAGTGTTTTAATAATTTTTGGTTCTATAATCATTATATGATAGTTTTGAAAGTTTTATCATCTCAATGTAGAATATTTCCACGACGAACACTGGATTTCACATTACGTATTCTCACTTTTACACATATATATTTCATGACAATATCGTAATTATATATACTTGACGTTCATGGCACAGACGGAATTTTCGTATTTTTAAATCTTCTGCTTAAGCGGCGAGGGGGGGGGGGGAGGTGGGGTCAGGGCTAGGGAATGTAAAAAAATGTGCATCAGTTGAATTCGGAGCAGCGATTTAGTCAATTTGACTAAAATTTAATAGAGGAATGTGAAAAATTAAATATCTAAACGTGTATTATGTAAATTATTTCATTTTTCTCAAAAATTACTTCAAAGTTAATTATATAAAGCATGTATCTTATTAATATATCCTACTTATATGATTGTAATAAATTAAAGCAATATCGCATGATAATAATATGACATAATATAATCATTCATTATGCATGACATATTATATAGAATAAAATTAAGTATCGTATAAACAATGCAATAATAGGTTTAATGAAGCTTGACTAAAGTCAATTCAAAACACCGTGGTAAATACGTCTGTAGCACCCTTTCCATCATGTGTATACATTGGTATTCGCAACGAAAATCCGACTAGTGTATATATATCCTGTATATGAATATACATCTGCGGAGCTAATGCGATTTGATTCACGATCGAAGTTATAACGGATCTACGACCGATTGGAAGGTATACCAAACGTTTCTCTCGACGAATTTCGACATTTCCACATCGTATTTTGTCTCTCTCGATTAACTATTTTTATTTTTACCTTTTGAAGATAACTTTTTATTATTTAATTGTTTGGTGAAAATTGAGTGCACAGTAGAATATACCCGAAATGTATGAGCACCTTCGGCTTTTAGAGAATAAAATGTAATCAAATGTTTCTTACATTTGTTATGTAGAATTGTTGAATTTTTTACATTTTGAAAACCGAAATTTCGATTTTTCTGATTATGTACTCAAATTTTTATACGTTACAGATTAGAAATATTCAAGGTTAATGCTTTTCAAACGTTTAAAATGTAACATTTTTCTTGAATGAATATTATCTCGAAAGTATTGCAGTTTTAACAGAATTTTGTAATTGTATACTCAAATTGTTAGGTATTTATCATATTAATTTATTATTATATCATATTATTAAAAATGAATAAATAAAAAGTGAGGAATTAGTAATAAAAAAGTAGAGACGTTTAATAGTAGGCCACATTTTTTCTAAACTAGGTAGGTGTTGCTCCGAAAATCGTAACGATTACCCCAAGGGTCGGTTAAAAATGAATAGCGGCTCGAAAAGTGAAATAGCGAAATAGCAGGTCAGCTAATGAAATGTCAACCGCGGGTATAGAAAAGAAAAAGGAACGAGAGCAGCTCCTTAAAGAATAAAAATAAAGAAGGAGTACGTAAGAAAATGGATTATACAGTTGGATAAATAAAAAGCGTAAAGATGATCGAGAAGAAAGAATGAAAAAAAGGAAAAAGGAAGAAGGAAGGAAAAGGAAGGCAAAGGTTTTTGTGTGTCAGTCGGTCTTTCAGTGATGCAGTAGTATTAGTAACACATGCAACGACGCGTGGGTCGCGTGCCGGACAGGATATTTTCCTTCCCTCTCTTTCTCGTCCGGTTCTCGTTTGACGCGCGGACAGGTTGCTCGGCTGCTCGGCTCCTCGGGTCCGTAAGCGCCAGCCGCACACATACA
This sequence comes from Theocolax elegans, assembly GCA_026168455.1. Lineage (NCBI taxonomy): Eukaryota > Metazoa > Arthropoda > Insecta > Hymenoptera > Cerocephalidae > Theocolax > Theocolax elegans. The sequence continues at coordinate 81,721,517 of CM047428.1, forward strand.
AGGGGGTCAATCGAGAATTAACCTGGTTTTACCCTCCAAATCAGGAAGTGACCATGTGCCCGCAGGTGTACACATACCTTCATCCTTTTAACTTCGCTCCTACCGTGATGTAATCGATTTCGGTGAATACCTTTTTTCTCCCTCCTTTCCCTCTCTCTCTCCCTCTCTCTCTCTCTCTCTTGCTCTTTCTTGCTCTTTTTTTTCCATTCACTCTTCCTCACGGCTCAAATTACCGATGGTAATGAAAAATTCTTTTTTCTTCTCTTTTTCCCTCTCTCTTCTCGCTCGCTCGCCCGCCCGTTTGTACAGTGCCCGCGGATTTGTACGAAATACAATATTTGTGAAATTTCGTTTCTTAATTTATGCAGTGAGAAAATCAGTTCGAGGCTATACCCCCCCCCCTCCCCCGCCCCCTTCCCCGTCGCACTCCCTCTCTCTTTCTCTCTTTTAGAGTTTTTTGACGTTAGAGGTAACCTTATACTTTTACCGAATAACGAAGTGGCAAAAATCTCGAAGATATCGATGTTTATCTTGTGACAATTGTTATTCACTTGGATCGATCGTAATATCTTTTTTATGCAACATATATTTTTGTATTACGTAAGCTAAAACCATAGATTGTATACGTATATAGGTACTTGAGAAAAATAAAGAGAATTTCTTTGATGAAAGAAAGAGGATACCTGAAGCGCTTAAGCTTAGCTCAATAAAAACCCTTTGCGGTATTAAGCATTACACACCAAGATGCGATACGTTCCGACATAATGTAAGCTAAAAATTTGAGGACAAAATTTTTTGTTTTACGTCCCTCTTTCGAAAATGTGGGAAAACAATAATAAAAACCGTCTTGCGTACGGATATAGATTTTTCGTAAGGAAAGACCGTAACGCGAAGGTAGTGTGTACAGAGCAGGTAACCTCGTAAACGCTCACTTTGCTTTTGTAAAATCGAAAAGCGGCTTCGGAAGGAAACGCGGATCGCAGTGCACAGGTGCTTATAAACATAAAATTTAGTGGCGTTGCACTCTGTCTCTCTCTCTCTCTCTCTCTCCCTCTCCTTCCTTCTCCTCTCTGTAAAATGATTTTATTGCGCCTTGGACGCCGTGGACTGACAGGTAAGTTTTTCTTCGAAACGCGATGTAATAAAACGATTCGAAACATTATATTATATACCTTCGAAGTATCGACGATGCGCGCGAGCCTCTCTTACTTACGTGCAACTACATTGTTAACTGCGAATTTCGGAATTCTGATTACTTTAGTGCGCGGCGTATACCTCGAGGGCTAACATTTTCTTTAAAACTTTTCTCAGTACCGATACTTTACTTTACTTTTTTTTCGCCACTCGGTGTAAGTATACCTCGCTTTTGTCTTGCCAAATTTTTATTGTCAATATATTCTAGATTATTTTAATAAAACTTCGCGTTTCTCTCGTTTTGTCGATTTACAGTTTTACTTGGAACTCACTCGCCTTTTTATGAATTACGTAGGCGGGTCTTGTGGGGACAACACAACTCTATGCCAATTGCAATATCTTTACACATACGCGCATACAAATCTTTCATTTGGGGTATTTAATCAGTGTACATTGAAAAATTTTCTCTACAATTCTCGATTGAGCGGAAGTTAGCACATTAATAGGAAAATATTAATTATGACCACATTTTGATAAGGTTACAAAATATTGATAACTCTTTAATAAAATATTAACAAACCAAAATATAAAGTAAATTTGAGTTATTTTTAACTATAAAAACTTGTATTTCTCGCAAAAGAAAGACAAGTATTTTTTGAACATTGAAATTAAAATTATAATTTTATTAAATAATAATATAATTAAATTAATTAAACTTTATTTGAAAAATGAAAAATTATTTATTACTCAGCTAGTAATTATTAACTTATTTCAATTGAATATTTTGTCAGTTGACATAGGCTAATAAATATCATACTAAATTCGGGAATATTGTATTTATTTCTACGTAAGTACTAATTTAGTCCTATTGTCTAAACCCTGTAGTATTATTATTAATAATTTTACAGATTATTTGATAACGTAGGTATACCAATTGTTCGATGTATCGTTATAAACACATTTTCACTTTCTCTCGCCTCGATAAAATATAAGATTGTTTGTAAACAGTACGTATATACATTTATATTCTAAATAGTATCTAAATAGAATATACGTCAATAAATAATTAAATGTAGATACCTATAAATTCAGTTGAAGTTAATAATTTGTGTTATTATATTACGGATTAAAACATTGAAATGTTAATATTTCATTATCTCATACATAGTTTAAGTAGATTCGGTATCGCCTAAAGGTAGATCTAAAAGCCACGTATGTGTGTATGGGTTTACATTATTAACAATTGATCCGTCACGGAATACACGTGAATTTCTCCCTCTTTGATCGTGGCGAGTGCAACTGCGAGTTGTCGACGATTTTTAATATTAGATAAATCACCGATGTCCATTAAAAAAGTAATTAAATTAATGAAAAACGTACGGTACGGGATTGTAGAATGAAAAGATAATTTAGTTCTGTATGAAAGATTCGAAATAAATATAAAATAAGGTGTGCCGTTAACTATTTATCGTTTAACCTATCCCTACATATTTTAATACATTAATTTTCATGTACTTTTTATTATTATTATTATTATTATTATTATTATTATTATTATTATTGTATCTTTATACATTAATCACGTTATTTTATTTAAAATGGGCTAAAATAAACATTATATTTGTTATCTAGCATGTGCAATTGTTTTATTGTTTAACTTGTCACACATTAAACAGTCGGTAAAACTTTAAATTTATTATTTCGTAAAATATTTATCAGAGTGAAAATAGTGAATGGTTAATGAAGCAGAATAACGTTTATCAAGGGTACAATGGTGAAGTACGATAAGAATAAGAGAAAGAAATAAAGAAAAAAAGGAAAAGAGGTTGTACAGCAAAAGGATGTAGATCGTCGATTCGAGTATCCGGAGGATATCCTGCCTATACAAGGAGTTACGAAGGGAGCATCCACTCGAGGCGCCAGTGAAAACTCCGCGGATCTCGTAGGACCTGCTTCTAGTAGCAGCTATATACTGCACTTGCGCCAGGGTGCACAAACACACACACACACACACACATATGTATATATATATATGTAATCGACGCCCCCTGGTGACACCCTCTTCCGGCACTTCAAACCCGAATATAACCGACTGACATACATACATACTTTTTTTTCTTTCTCTCTCTCTCTCTCTCTCTCTCTGTACGCGTATACTTTTATCGAGTGGCAGTAACGCTATTACACGATGGAAAATTTGTCGGGCTGCTTGTGTCGTACTTTAATTTTACAGAAGTTTTCGTCGTTACATCTCATTGCGCATCTGATAATTATTGTAAACAAGAAGAAATAATAAGTGCATCGTATTGCAAAACAATGATAAATCGCTTCAAAACGTCGAGTTTTTATCGAGATATTTTTTATTCGAACAAAGACTAATCTGATTTTAAAATTCTAAATGGGCTTTCGCAAAATTAAATGTATTTCAAAAGTTACTATGAACATATGCATATCTGTATTTTTTCGTTATTTAATTTTTGAGATTTCGTAACCAAGTATTTTGTCCGCATAAACTGCCTCTTCTCTTTTTACAACGGTAAAGAATGGTGCACACTTGCGATTCTTGAATTCGGTTAGCTTCGCGATAGTTTGCATAAATGAATTTTCGAGCTTTCTGCAAATGTCTATAAGTATATATGTGTGTGCTGAGCAAACCTCAAGGGCTATATATTTATGTGTGTGTATACGAACCAGGTGTTTGTGTCACTTTCTTATCCTGCTGATCCTTGACTTTTCCGAATTCATCTGGAAAATCGGTTAGGAAAATAACCGATTTTATAAAATTGCATATATCGTAGAATATATTTGATGCAAATCTATACGGTTTCCTTCGATACTCACACACGAGGACCAAATTTTCCTGACATATTTCCCACTTTCTTTTTCAAAATACGTAGATGTAAATATTATAATTACGATCTAGCGCATATGTAGATTGGTAATAATTTAAAGCCATGCACTAATAAAATAGTAACTGTTGATGGATTAGAAATCTAGATAAATTCATATATGATTCTTAAGTGATACGTAATAAATGTTTACAGAGAACATTTTTCCAATTTAAAGTTTCAAAAATTTAAACATAAAAAATATTGAAAAATCCGAAAAAGTAAATGATATTTAAAATAAATGTAGATTTTTAAAGAGTCAATTATTAATCCACCGGTTATTTAAAAAAATAGCAATGTTAATTTTTAGATATGGGATTTTCTTAATTGCACAATAATAACACACACATTTTTTCATTTCTGATCGTACTTTTTATAAAATTCTGAATGAAGTTCAATTAATAAAATAAATATTTTTCGTTGATTGCGGATTATAAAATTCACACACACGAGAAGGAATAATTTGGAAAAAATATTTTCTCACTCTTTGGACATTTGGAAAGTGTAACAAAAGTGTATAGAAAGAAATATCGATGACAAGGTGGCTCGCTAGATCCTTATACACAGAATGGAAAAGGGAGATAGAGATAAAGTACGAAACATATTTTGGGAAAGCAAAAAGGATTCCGTGAGAACCACAGGGGTTAGAAGCAAGAGTTGGACGTCAAACGAAGGGCTCTGATCTCAATCAAAGGGGGAGAGATGCGACTGGAAAAGGGGAGAATGGCCGGTGCAGAATCTACCCCGAAATTTTTCACGCTTTCACTGAGAAAACGACTCGATTTATCTTTTACATATATATCTACATCCACGGACCTGATGTGCAAAAAAGGGTAAAGACACTTGCGACTATCGAAAAAAAAAAGAAATTTTTTTTACTTTTACGATATTCGCTTATACGAAGCTAAGGAGAGAAAAAAGGGTTTAAGAATCTCGACGATTGAAAAATCCAGTGACTCCGGGGTTTCTTTTATACTCTTTTCGAGACTGACAAACCGTAAAATTTTTCGGAAATTCGTGAACCTTTTTTCACACGCTGAGTAGAAAGAGAGGAAGAGAGGAAGAGAGAGAGAGAGAGCGAGAGAGAGAAAGGAAAAAAAGTAACGGGATGGTATATAGCATCACTACCACCAACGAAGCAGAGGGAGGTTTTTTAACTGATCCGAGCGAGTAATGCGCAGATGTGGAACTAACCGAGTTAGGTGCATCTTTACTTTACTGCGGTTATAATTTATCGAGTACTTCAAGTTTTCCATCGATTTTGTAAACTATATCTTTCCCGTTACGTCATATGTCTACTTTTAAATATATGTACTGCTAAACCGATCATTTGGTGTTTTATTTATTACTCAATATCATTTCCTACATGATTGTTATCAATATATACACTTTATAAATAATTAGAATGAAAACTTGAATTTTAGGTATTTTTAATAACCAATAATGCGATAGTAAACATATAAAATTAAATTACGAATTAAATATGCACCTTTATTAGCATTTAGCAAATGATGGCTTTATATGCGCGCTGCCAAAATATGACAAATATATTCGAAGTTTACTCATAAAAAGAAAGTTCCGAAAAAGAAGAAAGTAAATCTGTAATATATAAGTATATAAATGAATGACGACGATTGGAAAAGAATTTTTTACAACCGGAAATTTCAACGATTCCAGCGAAACCACACGTGCTGTCCAGGGTTTGTGAAGTAACGTAACAAAAGCGAACTCTATATATACATACACGTATACACACATATATATGTATATATATATATATATATATATATGGTTGTTGCTCCATGATGAGCACACATGCTCGAAAGACACTCGATGGTATTGTCGGCGGAATACCGTTGTTTGCTCGAGGATCTGGCAAGCAGCTGATTGGGATTTTCGCTCGCGCGGATTACACATGGCAAAGCTTTTCTAGTTCACCCATCGGCTTCGCTCTCGCTCTTACACCGACAACACCGTCTAATGCTTTTGCTTTTGCTTTTGCTTTTGCTTTTGCTTTTGCTCTTGCTTCACATATACTTGTCTATACATATATATAGAGGGTGGTTCGCATTGCACCTTGAAAATCGAGATAAGCCCTTCTGAGACTGACGCGATTCAAAAGGTGCTTTGTGAAACACCCTCTTTCTTCTTCTTCTTCTTCTTTTTTTTTCTTTTTTTTCATTTCATTTCATTTTATTCTCGAACGTTTCCTTTTCTCAGATTCGAGATTGCGCGAAATGTAGTTCTTCTTTTCCTTCTCTTCTGGACAATCAAATTTTTTGACGACTTTCACTGTTTCGATGCGTTTTCACACGGTTACCTTTCTTAAAGTCATACAACATTTTCTTTTTATCATCTCCGGGAATGTCAAGGCCATCCAAACATTTCAGTCTCCCGCGTCTTCCTAATTTTCAATTTTCAATTGTAATCAAGAAACGTAATTTGTAATACAGTTTCAAAAATTTGTTATATTCATTAATTCATTCAGTCAAAATTTTCGAAAATTACTTGGCACACGTTTACAACATATTTTAAAACAATTCATCTAATTAATTAATGATAAATAATTGAAACTATAACGATCAGTAACAGATTGTGTTTCATCATTTTCTCACTTTAGTAAAAATCTATTTATCTTTATTATATCTTAATTAAAAATTTATAAATTTTAAGCGCGGCTAATTTACATTGGCATTGCGCTCAAAGTATAATGGAATTATTAAAAGTATAAAAAATATAGTAGGTATTTAAAAAGGCCAGCTATAGTGTTTCAGTCTAAAGTTAGTCGATGAGCTGATTTTATAATATCCTACGGCAGATGTGTTTTGACTAAATATCATGACTACACCGTACGTTATAATAGTTATCTAAAAATTATCGAAAATATTATAATTTACATACAACTTGATTTTGATAATATTTTTTAAATGTTAAAATATACAGCCTACAAAGTACCCTTAATCAATCTTTTCATAAAATTAAAGGAAAATAGATAATCATAATTGAAGAAGCGGAAAAAAAGGAAAAAAATCATCTCTTTTTCTCTTTCTCTAGCGAAGCAGTGTAAAGATTCTTAGGTCGAAGATGCCGAGGGAAATTAGATGCCTGATGAGTCGGTGGTTCCCATCCTCTCTCTCCATCTCTCTCTCTCTCTCTCTCTGTCTCTATTTCTTTCCCTGTCTTTCTCTCTCTTGAATCTCGATTCGTATAATAACCACGTAGGGGAGGAAAACACACACACACACACATCACAATCAGCTTCCAAGACTGTATAGCCACACAGATATTTATAATGGATACGAGTATAATAAGTAGGCGCGAGGAAAAAAAATGTAAAAACGAAAAGTGGAGAAAGGGACAGGAAATCAGGCTAGGGTAATGACCCAATTACCTCTAGTCATCCGATTTAAAATATTATCATTTTTACCTTGAATAGTTTCAATTTAAATGCTAATAACTCTATACACACACGCGCGCGCACACACACACACACACACACACACACACACACACACACACACACTTAGTAAAATATAGCTATTCTACTTTACTATTTTTACGACTGATATAATTACTTTATAAATTATCTATTTAATGCTAATTTGAATTGCATCGTAATAATTATTGTTTAGTTGTAATGCGTTCTATGATAACAACATGATGAATTTTAAATTTTGTATCCTTTTTTCCTTGTTAAATCGAACTAGAATTTATTATTTTATTTACGTTGCACAATCAATATTATTAATTATTATAAGAAATGCTCCAAGCGATTTAACCCTACTAACGTGCACGGAGGCGAATTCGCACCGCCAAAAATTTCAATTTGCTGGCATTTCATGCAGTAACAATTTTTGCAAAATAATTTTTTTATAACAGAATATTGTTTTTTATAAAATTAAATTATCGCACTGAATTGTACGAGGAATTTAACCTCAAAATCAAATCATCATATATTTGTCGATTCAGCAACCTTTCTTCGTGTCCAAATCGATGGTTTTAAAAACAAAATCCTAATTCACAATCGAACGTTAAGAGAGTTCAATCAATTAATTAAAGAGATTAGATACAAGTCACTATAACTAATTTATATTTGCGTTACTGTAAGTATGAAAAATTAATTTATTCAAGTGATACGAAATATTTTCGTCAGCGATAAGAGTTAGTACACTATTTAAAATTATTAAAAATACAGTTAAAAACAGTTGTTAATTCGAGCAACATTGGATTTTAATAAAATGTAATTAACACTTCGTTAAATTAAAACTAGCAAAAAAGTGTAAAATTTGGTTAATGGATGGAGAAAAATGCAAAAAATGATAATATTATTCGCACGGTTAAAGAACTAATAGCATTGTAAGTTATTTACTCATTCGTAAGTTTGTTCAACGCTACGACGAGTGGGAAAGCAAGAGAGATTACGAGGGAGAGAAAAAAAGCGATGCACCATGTGAATGAGAGAGAAGGAGACACACAGAGAGAACGACGACAACCTGTTGAGTCAGACAATATCGCGTTTTTACTAATGCTCCGTTCTCTCGAGCCTCCGCGAGGGGTTGCGCTGTCTCTCTCGCTCTCTCGCTCTCTCACTTTCTTTCCTTCTCTTTCTCTCGCGCTTACACTCGGTCTATATATACATATATACATGTATACATGTATACATACACACACACACACACATACACATACATATATAAATACATATATAGATATAATTTATCTGGAAAAGTTGAGCCCCGAACGGCGCAAGGGATTTGCTGGATAACCACTAGACATGCAGCTATCCTCTATTTGATTCTCTCCTGTGTCATTTGGAGTTTCGAGTTTTCGCGCTTAAGCCTTTTTCAGGCACTATCTTTTATATCCATTTTACATAGTTTTAGATTGTTTGAAAGGAAAAAAATCTCGGAGATATTTTTGTTTGTTAGAAACGACCTCGATGCCGTTTATACATTATGCGTGAATTCGCAGAAGTGTTACATCGTTTTATTCAATATTCACACATGCTTCGCAGATTTCCATACGGCACGCGAAACTACTTTTTTTTAAAAACTATACAAAGATATCTTCTGTTCTCTGCCGCGATCAATCGCATACCAGAATGTTACTTATGTAGCAATTAAGTTATATTAATACAGACAAATTACAAATTTATTTTATATTGAAATTTTTATTTGGTGTCAATTTAATAGATATTTTACTGTTTATTAATATGATTCATCGCAACGACATCATTTGTAAATGAAATATTTTTATAAATATTTACAAATTACTAGGTAGAAACACTTTAAATCTTCGTAAAATTGCATTCGATATATTGCGTAATCTACAAATTAAAGTTCTTTTGAACAATCAAAATTTTATTTAAAGATAATGTTGAAGAAACGTGTATGTTATAACATAGCTATATACCTTCGATATTAATTTGCATTATGCAATATTCAGTTGTCGAACGAAATATATTCTACACCTAAAATAGAAAAATCAATAAAATTGTCATTTGTAAATTTGAAGAAAAATAGTGTGCAACGTGAAAAGATTTTAAGAAGTTAAGTATGAATTTTCTTAAAAAACGTATTTTTTTATTTTATTTTATGTTCATGCTAACGTTACTTCCTTTGGCCCGAAAGTAAAATAGAAGACGTAAAAGAGGCACAAGTAAAACAGAACAGAGTAGAAAGAGAGAGAAACAATAAGGAAGAATAAGCAGGAGCGCAAGCGGGCTTCTTTGGACGAAGGTGGAATTTTAAGCTGCACTTTCGTTATTCAAAAAGGTGACGGAGCGCTTTTCTTTCGTGGAAAAAGAAATTCACCTCTGTCATCTCAAAAGCCGCCTGTGTCATCGGAACGAAGTGAGCGAAAAAAAGGAAAACAAAAGCCAATTTCAACGCAGGACTTGGCGTTGACGAGGCAGAAAAATGTTTTGTTATTGAATTCTGTGGCTGGTGCACATATATACTATTTTTATAACATATTGCACTTTTATAATATTGCACGTACGTCTGGCATGAGAATATTTTTAAAAATCGCTTTTTATCGCGTTGTTTAAACGCAGCAAAAGTGCAAGACAATTTTGTATACTTTATTGCAAAATACTTTTGTAATACTTTAATCTCATTTTAGTATTTTTTTATTATTAATATGCAATTGGTCAAAGAGGGCAATAGATTTTTTTTAAAAACGAAAGAATTTAGATTTTTCCTACGATGTAACATATTTATATTATGCGCATTCAAAGTTTTCCTTACAATTAGGTGTAATACTTGTGAAAGGAATAATTGTTTTTAATATACTATTTAAGTATAACATAATCCGCTAAAAATACGTGGTATTTCAATATCTATATTTATACTCCTATCTTGGTTAGTTATTGTTTTGGTTGAATATGTTTTAATTCATATAGCGCTATACATAGCGCCGCTTTTTCATTCAATCGGGAGCTTTGTCGCGATACTCATAATCGGAATTTTTGTAAATAGATAATCGTGGTCTTAAATGTTAGTGTATATTATTTTTTCCTTATGTGCAATAAATCTTATCCCCTCCTCATCATTCAATTGTAAAATAGTTAACAGTATAATAAAAAAATATTTACAATACTGTGTATTGTTACTGACGAGTTGTTAGTTCGAAATTTGTTGGAAAAACACACTATTGGGTAATTTTTTTTGGTAATTTCACGTTAATTCGATTTCTCCATTACTTATGAATGAGATCGTACCTATAAATCGTCCTGAGTGGAGAACTTGAAAGAGGAGGTAGAGACCAAATAATGTTTTTACATAGCTCTATTGATATGGATGGTTGGGTTACTGAAAATCTCTAATAATTTCCTCAATTTTTAGAAATTTATTAAAATAAATATATCCAGCAATTCAGTAATCACTGAATAAATTTTAGAATTTAAATAAGTTTATAGTGTATTTTAGTTACTACTTTTCTTTAATTATTGTATATCCGATAACTGCAAAATATACGATTCTAATAAAATTTTTAATGCTAATAATTGTTGCGTTATTTTCTATTACGATTAAAACAAATTATTTTTTAGACCAAACGTAATACATTCTAAATAACGGCTTAGAACAATGTAATAGCATCTATTTACACAAGTAAAATGAAAAGTAATCCTTTTTAAGAATAACTTTAACTAATTCTCATCCAGCACAAATCGAGTGTAACATCTAAATTAAAAAGTTTTCAAGTATCGACTTTAATATAGATGAATATTCGAATGATTAAATGGACAAACTTGTTAAAGCTACGATGCGTTCAATATTCATGATTTTGTACATTCTCAACTTTCTTTTCTTCAACCAACTGTCATTAGACTACAATTTGCAAACATTAACGCGTTAGACTCTGCAAGATTTACCCCTTGCAATTCTTGCGGTTATGTCTCCTGGTATGTAATTTTTTATTTCGCGATAATTATTTCCTTCACTTTTTATGGAGTTTCATTCGTCTTGAATCTTTAAAGGTTATTGGGTTATCGAAGAGTTGATATTTCTTAGAAATGTGAAGAGTGCAGTGTATCGAATAATTACGTTGACATTTACGACGATGCTTATCGATTAAAAAATAAGTATATACATGTTTTCTACGTTATAAACCTTTTTCTATATTATTATTCTTTCTTATTTATAAATAATTGATTGTACAATAAATCTAAATTTCTTTTAAAAATGTTGAATAGTTTTAGTAAATTAAAACTTTACTAAATATAATTTAGCAATATAATTTAGAAGTACACAACTATTTATTTGAATCTCCAAATATCCACGGGAAGATGAATAATTAATTTAAATTTGTCCCTAAAACAACAAAAACGAAAGTTCTCAAAGTAAATAATATCGTTTCGAAAGAAATGTTGCATTTTTATAATATAATGAAATCATGAATATAGTATCACAAACATAAAACTTGTAAATAAAATTTTGACGAAATCGTAGACCCTTCATTAATTTTTCTGTACCCGCAATTAAATAAAACAAATTTCTTTTGGTGTTTTGCAAAGTGCAGAGAAGATAATGCAACGATACAGTGTAACCCGATAATTAAATATGGTTAAATACATGATATTGGCAGTTATATCGATCAATATCCCAGGAATATAATTATTTTTATTGAAATTTTTTGAAAAAATCCGATATTTTTTGAAATCTTAAAAATAAGTGAGTAAGTGATTTTTCTATATTTCTATCTTTCGTACCTTGGATCGTTAGCTGAGCCCCTAAAAGCTTCCTGCTGACCCCAATGATGACCAATCAAAATCACCCAAATTTTTCAACCTTTTGTTTTTTAATGTTCATGCAGTTTAATCTTACCAGTAATTGGTATACTCATTTTCATTAATAATATGCAATATCAATAGAACAATAGAATATGTTTAATCTCTCTGAAATAAGAAAAATAACTACGCGAAGTAATTAACAGTTTAAGAAACAACTATTTATCCGCAATATTCTCAAACACTTTTATGTTAATAATATCTTCATGGACAATAATATAATGGAAGTGCATATTGTTGAAGGGCGATGATGCGTGTTTAAATAAATTCGTATAATATAATTATCGGAAAAATAAACCCAATTTTTATCCTTCCTACCTGATCGATGTAAAGTATCGGATACAATACGACATAATCATAAAATAACTAATATGAATTAATCCAATTAAAAAATTTCATTTTCAGGTTATTGTGATAAGAGGATTCTGTTTAAAATTGAATACACATGCAGGTGAGTAACTTGTTATCGAGGGACAATGTAATTTTGAAATTATACTAATTAATATTACCTTTTAATCCCATCAATGTTTATTTTATGTGATAGTTACATCGATGAAGTAAGGATGATAAAAGATGAGTATAATTTTAAATCTTATTCAATAATCGAAATAAAAATATGTAATAAAGTATGGTAAAGCTGACATATTTCAGACTTTTAAAGAAACTACCACTTTTTTGGTGAAATCAGAAATAAGTTAAATTGTATTTTCCCTGGCAGCAACTAACTATAGAATTAGCTAGTCGAAAACGTGATAATTCATTATCAAGTTTAAAACAGGATTACTTAAGAATAGCATTTTTTAAATATAAATCGCTTTTCCATGTACTTGATAAAAAAATTATCACGAGAACGCTCGGTGTAAGTTTATTGTCCATGAAAACTAAAAATATTTGCAAAATAATAATTATAGTCTGCTTAGTTCTGGTCTAAGACATTATCTGAACGATGCAAAAACTGTTATGTACAATGTCGATGTTTTTATAACCTGTAAACAGTGAAGGAATATAAAATTGCATATGTTTCAAAGATAATTTAATTTTCTTTTAAGTTTACTAGATTTTTAGCGATAAGAAATTTTCAAAATTCATAACGTACAATCCACCTGCGGTTAATTTACAAGGTATAGATCTTAGTATGATGAATTTGAGCAGATTTTTAATTATAGCGGATCCTTCGTACCAATACGATGCATACATATTTATTTGATCAAAAGACGAATATATAATTTATTTGCACCCACTTATTTTCGATTGCCAAACATACACTCAGTTTAATATTTTTCTTGTAACTCATTTCTAGTCTTAAAATACTAAAATTATCAATGAAGATAAAATATCATCAATGACTGACTATTGTTTTGGAGACGCGTTTTTATTTAAAAATGATCAGTGTATTGTTATAATTATCTCCTTAGTCACATACTTACACCAAAATCAAATATTGGAATTTTAAAAACAAGATCTATCTACTACCTTCTTTGATGGAAATTTTTTTTAATATTCTATTTAATGTTATTGTACATTTTTAATATTATTATTTTCTGACAAGTCAATATTTTTCCAAACGATTTGTTTTCTGTAGATGAATACATATTGAATACATCATCAAGTAGCTTTACTTTGCGAGTGCAACTCTGACATAATGAGGCTATTGTGAGAAACAATTTGTACATTCGAATTAAGATACGTAGGAAAGCCTTAGGAAAAAAAAACATTTTGATTGTTCTTCGTACTTTTGCTAAATGACAATAACGCCGACATCGTATTCAAACGTTGAAAAGGAAAGATTGCAGATTTATTCTTAGGTCAAAACTACGATTATTAGGAATGTATAAAAAATCAACGATGTTTTCGCGTATTTCTAAGAAACCGATGACAACGTAAACAATAATGTAGACTTTTCGATGACAATGACTGAAGTTGTCAATACAAATATATTTTGACTAGAAGAAAATATAAAACTTAATTATAATTATATCTATTATCTATACTACAAATACAAAAAATGTTTAGTAAATATGCTTTCCGTTTTATGCACCTTTAGAAAAGGTAAAACTATCAGTATACCTATATGTAAATTTGGAGAATGCTGCACTATTGTTTCAAGTAAATCGTTTTGCGCAGATAATTTTTTCGTGGAATTCGTAAGAAATAATTAATATTCGTTACAGAATTATCTGGGAGTTCAAGATAAATATACGGTAATGTGGTAAACTAAATTCACGTATCACGGAAAATCCCAGAGCGCTCTGTTACATGAGTTTTTGCCCTGATGGCAAGATGAAATTGAATACACATGCAGGTGAGTAACTTGTTATCGAGGGACAATGTAATTTTGAAATTATACTAATTAATATTACCTTTTAATCCCATCAATGTTTATTTTATGTGATAGTTACATCGATGAAGTAAGGATGATAAAAGATGAGTATAATTTTAAATCTTATTCAATAATCGAAATAAAAATATGTAATAAAGTATGGTAAAGCTGACATATTTCAGACTTTTAAAGAAACTACCACTTTTTTGGTGAAATCAGAAATAAGTTAAATTGTATTTTCCCTGGCAGCAACTAACTATAGAATTAGCTAGTCGAAAACGTGATAATTCATTATCAAGTTTAAAACAGGATTACTTAAGAATAGCATTTTTTAAATATAAATCGCTTTTCCATGTACTTGATAAAAAAATTATCACGAGAACGCTCGGTGTAAGTTTATTGTCCATGAAAACTAAAAATATTTGCAAAATAATAATTATAGTCTGCTTAGTTCTGGTCTAAGACATTATCTGAACGATGCAAAAACTGTTATGTACAATGTCGATGTTTTTATAACCTGTAAACAGTGAAGGAATATAAAATTGCATATGTTTCAAAGATAATTTAATTTTCTTTTAAGTTTACTAGATTTTTAGCGATAAGAAATTTTCAAAATTCATAACGTACAATCCACCTGCGGTTAATTTACAAGGTATAGATCTTAGTATGATGAATTTGAGCAGATTTTTAATTATAGCGGATCCTTCGTACCAATACGATGCATACATATTTATTTGATCAAAAGACGAATATATAATTTATTTGCACCCACTTATTTTCGATTGCCAAACATACACTCAGTTTAATATTTTTCTTGTAACTCATTTCTAGTCTTAAAATACTAAAATTATCAATGAAGATAAAATATCATCAATGACTGACTATTGTTTTGGAGACGCGTTTTTTATTTAAAAATGATCAGTGTATTGTTATAATTATCTCCTTAGTCACATACTTACACCAAAATCAAATATTGGAATTTTAAAAACAAGATCTATCTACTACCTTCTTTGATGGAAATTTTTTTTAATATTCTATTTAATGTTATTGTACATTTTTAATATTATTATTTTCTGACAAGTCAATATTTTTCCAAACGATTTGTTTTCTGTAGATGAATACATATTGAATACATCATCAAGTAGCTTTACTTTGCGAGTGCAACTCTGACATAATGAGGCTATTGTGAGAAACAATTTGTACATTCGAATTAAGATACGTAGGAAAGCCTTAGGAAAAAAAACATTTTGATTGTTCTTCGTACTTTTGCTAAATGACAATAACGCCGACATCGTATTCAAACGTTGAAAAGGAAAGATTGCAGATTTATTCTTAGGTCAAAACTACGATTATTAGGAATGTATAAAAATCAACGATGTTTTCGCGTATTTCTAAGAAACCGATGACAACGTAAACAATAATGTAGACTTTTCGATGACAATGACTGAAGTTGTCAATACAAATATATTTTGACTAGAAGAAAATATAAAACTTAATTATAATTATATCTATTATCTATACTACAAATACAAAAAATGTTTAGTAAATATGCTTTCCGTTTTTATGCACCTTTAGAAAAGGTAAAACTATCAGTATACCTATATGTAAATTTGGAGAATGCTGCACTATTGTTTCAAGTAAATCGTTTTGCGCAGATAATTTTTTCGTGGAATTCGTAAGAAATAATTAATATTCGTTACAGAATTATCTGGGAGTTCAAGATAAATATACGGTAATGTGGTAAACTAAATTCACGTATCACGGAAAATCCCAGAGCGCTCTGTTACATGAGTTTTTGCCCTGATGGCAAGATGAAATAGAAGAGATGCACTAGAATGCCAAATTCAAGCATAAGGTACCGTATTACGTTAACGAATAACGTTCATGATTATTTGTTTAAAACATCTTCATTTACGTTATGGACAAATTAGTGAAAGATTAATCACCAATACAGTTATAATACTGAGATATACGAGATTGCAAGCCAAGAGTATTACTGAAGTCGTGGTGTACGTATCTTCCAGCGATGCAGTAAATCTGAATTGGAAATTTACATGAAAATTAATAAAATGAGTTGTAAGGAGATGCTAAGGTCATATTCAAATTTATCGTTAAAACTTTCAATGACTTTTAATTATTGTAAATAATTCATCGTTTTTTTCCCAAACAAAAGAACACATCTTCTGGACTATCAATGTATAGTTATTTGTTCGGCAAAAATTTAATTATTATTTTTATTCAAATGAATAATTTTAAATTTTTAAATGTAAAAAATTTATCAATTTTACTGGTTTTATACTATTCCCTTGAGGAAGCATAAAAAATGAAACATTTTCTCTACCGATATATAATTATTGTAATTTTCTAGTAAAATTGCAGCAGATTATATAAAAATTAAAAATGGTCCTGATGTGATATTTTGAGATATTTAATGATGTGCATCATAAAAGCTGTATATTAAAAAACGTACAATACAGCATAGAGATTATATGTATTATCTGCTTTCTTTTGTGGATGTAACATAATCAATAAATATATCAATTACTGTAATGCTAATTTGAAGTATTTGAACAAATATTAAATGAAAAAGTCGTAGCTCGTTAAAGTAAATTAAAAAAATTATCGGCACAATTGCTTAAAAATACAAACAATTTAAAGTTTACGGTGATTTTGTATCCTTAATTTGTATATTATATCGGTAAGACATATCACTCGGGTCGATATTTCAATATTTGCGTTTGTGCGGATATAAGCTCCATGTTTAGTCAGTGCAGCTCCCTACAAATTAGCTAGAAAAAATATAGAAAAGGCAATTTTTCTGTCACAAGTAGATAGAGAAGTAATTAAAACGTATTACCACTCAACTGCTAAATAATTTTATGTAATTTAATCGTCTGCACAATCCACTGATAAGAGTCATCCATTCTATTTGAATTCATAAATTTTTGGTTAGAATTAAGTTTACTAGGTTTTTGCAAACGATATCTGCAATATATTTTGCATGTAAATACGTGTATCTAAATATGACCACAAACATATCTATACCGTGATTTACAAATAATTGATAACTCTCAAATACAGCTCAGTGAATTATTTAATTGTTTAGTGAAACGATACGCTTACTTAACGATGGCAAATAAACCGAGGCAATGCTCAACACACGTGGACTGTATCGTGTCGACGGTTGCGAGAATAACACAAGAAAACGAACCGCACCGGAATGTCGAATAGGTAAATTTTACTATAGTGCTCATCACGATCAACCTCGCGATCAACTATATGAATTCACCGTTGAGTACAAATATATGCTGTCGCGGTTCTTTCAACGGCCAAATTGTATCCATTGCTATTGGAATCAGCGGAAAGGTAATGAAACCACCGGTCACTATAACTATTACGTATACTATAGTATACAATTGAAGATATTACAATGACATTAGTATATCTGATAATCGCATTAACTTGAGCAATTTTACTGATATGTATGCTCTTTCCGCGTAATCAATCATTATTTCGCGTTCTCGTTTATTCGCTATTGACTTCCAATTGGCCGTTATATTGTCGTACATGAATTTTTGCTACGAGAGATATACGATACTCTCGTCCAATCTAATTAATTTCCAATCTTACCTACCTTCTTCTCGAAGATAATCGAAGTTAATATTTTCATTCCCACGGTAATCACGAAAATGAGAACTCCCAGGTGTTCCAAAAATATGTCCTTGTCGTTACCAAAGTTCATGTACACACGTACCAATCACCTGTGTAACAATTTACGATATTATTATCTGTAACATTCGTTCATCGAATAACATTTTATAGGGAAATTAAAATATATATATTTACTTATGGAACTCCGGTCAACCATATCGCTGAGATGAAAAATAGTTTTTTCCACAATTTCTTAGCACCCTGCTCGTAAGCCCACAAACCAGTGCGTTTGCACTGCACAGCAAAGTTTTATTGATCGAGAAATAACGACTCTCGTAGATATCCATTGTCGAAATAGGAAGCTTCTTTAACCAACGCGACGTTCTTATTTATCAGTTTATTACATAATAATCGTCACTTTCTTTTCTTTGAATCAACCAACTCTCATTAGACTACCTCAATTTGCAAACATTAACGCGTTAGACTATGCGAGATTTAACCCTTGCTTTTGCCTGCCTTTCTTGCGGTTACTTTTCCTGATTACTCATTTTTTATTTTCACATCATTATTTTCTTTACCTTTTTTATCAACATTCTATTGATCTTGAATCGTTTTAAAAGATATTGTCACTCCGAGTCACTTCCCATTTTTTCCTTCGATATTTTGCCAAAATGTTTGTGTACGTCAGTTGTAATTGCCTCGGTAATTACCTAGCGATGTGGTCTGACGATTGGCATAATACGTAATCAGGAAAGTGACGATATATTTAATGCATTATGACCGATCGACACGGAATGGATACGAAAAACCTGTGTCGTTAGTGTAGCAAATGCTAATTTCTTTGTTTCAGACCGCACAACTCTCACTATTCAGATATACACCTATAATGCAGATATTTATACAAGCTCGCGTGAAAATTATTCGGACTTTTATATTATATAAATCCATGTAAGATACATTTGTAATTATTCTAAAGTATTATATTTTAACCATTTCAACTCTATACTTTTAATCAATGTAATTTATTAAAATTGAAAATACATTCCGAATAAATTATTTTTGATTAATTTTACTGTATTATTTATCTAGTAATTTAAACCTATTTTTCGAATTTATAAAATGTATTTTCTTTCGTTTTTCAATAATAAACAAGAGGTTAATTACAAATTAGAGTCATTTAAACGAGCACAAATCATATTTTATCCTACATATTTTCGAAAAGGTCGTACACCTTTCTCCCTATATATATAAGTCGCATTGTCGTGAATCCCGAGACACTTTTTTCGAGTCGCATCATCATACCCTTTGGTTGCAGATCAATTCATTTCTCGCAATGCCTCAACTTTCCTTATGAGGTGAAAAAAGACGGACCGGCAGCGGTGAAATTCGTAACAATGTAAACGCAAGTACAAACACTGAAGAAAACATTTTAGTTAACTCATTAAAATATTTGGTTGTAATACGTTTAAAAAAATGTATGTTTCGAATAAAAAATATTTAATAGTTTTATATTTTAAAATTGATATAAATATTTCTTGGCCGAAATTAATGAAAATGCGAATTGGAAATTTAAAAAGAGTAAGTAATTGAAAAATCAATCGAAATATGTCTGTCCTATTTGAAAATTTTTGTGAAAAATTATATTTTCCCCGAAGACTCAAATTGTCTTGACGCATTTAGTGATAAAATAGTATATATAAAAATGTACATCGCAATATTGGATAAAATCAGTGGGAAAAAAAGAAAAGCTAGAGAATGGTTAAGCAAAGAATCGCATCGAAGCGCATTAAAGAAACGACGCAAAAGATGAAAAATAAAAGATGATGGAGAAGGAGGAGAAGGAGAGGAAGGAAAGGGAGAAGAGGGAGAAAATGAAGAAGAGAAACTCGGGAGGATTCTCTTCTCTTCTCTTCTCTTCGCTTCTCTTCTGATGGATAGCGTAGGCAAGTGCATAAACAGGGAAGCGAGGGAACTCAACTCGAGAGAAGGCGGAGGCGCTTTTGCCATTAGCAGTCGAGCTCGTTTGCCCGAGCCCGAGATCTCCGCACGGCGAGAGACGCGCATTTGGACTCGGAGTTTTCGGACGCTCGGCTAAGTCCCCCCTCCTCTATATATACTCTTGCACGAGCACACACTCTGGATCAACAACTCGAAATGTTTACCGCGCGCGCGACCGTCGCGACTTTTGGTCCAAGAGGAGTCGCACTACGCTTTAACAAAAACGAGATCCTCAAAACGTGCGACTGTTATACCCTACGCTGATTGTCAACTTAAATATTTTTTATCTTGCCTCTTTATCACTTTATACGGATACGCTCACGGAGATTACGGTCGTCCTTTAACTTTTTCTTTGTATTGCAAGCAATTTTTAACGATTTATACTGACACCAGCAGACCAAAGTTAATAATCATTGCTCTCGTGCATTTCAATTTAAAAGAAAAAAAAAGTAAAATTCGGTAAAAAAAGTAACTGAAAATTGTTATTTCATTATTTTCAGAAATAATGCATCCGAAGAGTTATTGGTGGGTATAATAACGTGTTAGATATATGAAAAATACTTAGAAAAGTCTTCGAGTGTAATTCCTTTGATCTCAAAAGGTAAAATATAATGAATGATAAGAGAAGATGATTGTAATCGAGAAAATATAAAAATAAAATTGGTGCAGAGTAGACGTGTAGCAGGACCAAGGACCAGATTGGTAATCCACCTGACGATCGGCACATATGCGAAACTAAAATAACGCACATCCGTCTACCCGTCTACCCGTCTACCCGTCTAGTTATATTAAAAGAGCGAGCGCAGATATGAGTGGGTGAAATTTGATAATTTTGGGAAAAAGAAGAAAAATAAGAAGGAAGTGGTTGTGCAGGAGCCAATGGAAAAGTGAGGAACTGAGAAGATGAGAAAATGAGAAATAACGAAGATAATAAGCATGATATAAGAAAGAGAGAAAACGCGTGACGAAGAAGCGTGACAGAAAGCGCTCGGAGAGGAATGGAGCATCTGTCCCAAGCGTGTATACATACATATATTCGGGAAGGCAGTATTGGTAGCTTCGAATGGTATACAGAAGTAGTAGTACAAATACTAGTGCACAAGGTGAAAATGTATATATATAGGTTTGAAGAGAGCCAAGTTTGCGCTTCCCAGGCTCCGAAATGCACCTGGTCGGTTCTCCCTCTCTCTCTCTCTCTCTCTCTCTCTCTCGGATTATGTGCCGAGAAGCAGCAGTGCTCCTCCTTCCTCGAGGATATGCCTGAATAGCTCTCGGGATTCGGGATCTTCAATAGCCCGATTCCCGCCGAGCGGACGGCCCACTCTCTCGCTCTCTTGCTCTCTCTCTCTCTCTCTCTCTCTCTCTCGCTTACTCACTTGTATACCTTCACTTGTCTCGCAAGGCTCGAGCAGAGATTTATCTCCTCTTTTCGGAGTGCACTGGACGAGAGATGTCAATGTTCGAGTTAAAGTTCGCGGTACCGCGAATATACTCCTTAGGATACGTACACGTGTACGTATATAACTAACCAAAGATTTACGATCGTCTTCGGTGTACCCTTTACGACTGATATTTCATGTATTCTAATGATTCGATCACTCCCTTTCTTTTTTAACATTTACCTACAATTTTTCGAGTGAGGATCCAGTGAGTTATTTCAACATATACTTGCTAAGCAAGAAAATCTAAAATTACTGATTTTAATTTATATAATTCCACCACAACTAAAGAATGTGTGTATGCACATCTACAAATACGTATGTACATATAGGTGTATAAAAATAAACTATTGTTAAAATTAGTTCCGCGCGCTAGAAACTCTCGACAAAGATTTACAATATCGGGTGTAAAAATTTCAAAGTTGAAAAGAAAAGGTATCGACACGTCCACGTATAGCGAATGCCGACGCATTACATAAAACTAATAAATATAGAAAGCGTATAATATATAGGTATATCTATATGTATCGATAGACTGGTTTAAAAATGTATATATCAGTGGTTAACGCACGCTTTCTCAAAAGTTAATTAAACTACGATAAGTAAGAGTATGACAAAATGATAATGAAAAGTACGCGTGATTTAAATGGGACCCCTACGGAAAGAGATCATTCGTAAGGAAAAAGATATTGGTAAAGAAAAAAAATGAAAGAAAAAATAAAATAAGTCGATCGTTATAGTTAATTGAAATTCTTGTTGAATCGCGGATATACAGTTTCACCAATCGCGACTTTTGAGCGACTTTCACGTTTCTTTTGTAGCCTCTCGTAAACGTACGTGTGTACAACTGTGCGCGCGCGTGTGTGCGTCCCTCTCTCTCTCTCTCTCGGACGAATACTTCTTATCCGTTGTTACATGGACTTTCTCTGTTCGAACCGGTCGCTTTCACTGGTTCACGAATACCTTGGACCACGGGCCCGTGTACAAACACACACACGCGCGCGCGCGCACACAGACACTCACGACAATGAGACGATAATCGACTTATTATTTACAATCGGTATTACCTAACTTGTAGCTATGAGTACGTATATATGTATGTATATGTGATGTATATACATATAATACCTCGGTCGAGACTTTCTAAAACAAAAGGGTATACACGCGAGGTTACCAAATTTATACCTGTATAGATGATCGAGTTCACAGAGCTACGATTTATAGAGCCTCGATCGTTTCGCTCGCGGAAAATCTGAGGTATTCGTATTATTACTCGATTACTATGAATATTCCTCGGCGGATTATTGGGATCGAGGAGGTCCTGCACCACCGTCTATTAAAAATCAATTAGTTATATACAACTATACAAAGGGGAAAAATTGATCGTCGAGAGTAACGAGTAACGAGTATCGGTAAATAACCAGTGTCTCGATAAAGAGAAAAAGAACCAGAGAGAGTTATACCTGTATCCCGTATGCATAAATATATAAATATTGTTATTGTTGCCAAATGGAATACACGGTACACCGTGTACACGCTCGACCGGAATATTCGAAGAGAGAACGAGATATCGTAAGTTCCGTCGTATCGAAGTATCAATCCTGTGGACTGCACAATGGGGTCTCCCGGTTCACGGGGATATGCGCATTCCCTTAACGTTAACGTATTTCGCATTTTGCGTGTATGCATCATACGCGCATCATGCATCGAGGACTACCTATCGAGGATACGAGTAACATGCCTCGCCAAAAGTTTATCTGTATACGCCTCGTTCGTTTTTTAAAATGCAGGTGACGTGACTCCAGTTATTTTTTATTATTCTTCGCGACATTAGTAATCGACTAAATTAATACCTACCTCGTCAAACGCATATGCGATTATTTAAAAACCAAACGAATTATTTTATTTATAAATCATCTTATCGAATTCCTCAACGAATTTAAATTATAACAAGAAAGTAAGTACTAAATTGTTTTGAAAATATTTCATTGTAATGATAATAGAATTTAAATCGTAAACTATACTTGCTATGAAATAGGAACATTTTTTTAAAATTTTACTAACTATAAACATACGAGTGTATTGATATTCAACTTTTGAAGCAACCGTTGATCAAACTCGCTTCAAATTGTCTCTTTTTCTATAAGAAAATACTTGTCAATATTTCAGGTATAATATATAGGTATATCTATATGTATCGATAGACTGGTTTAAAAATGTATATATCAGTGGTTAACGCACGCTTTCTCAAAAGTTAATTAAACTACGATAAGTAAGAGTATGACAAAATGATAATGAAAAGTACGCGTGATTTAAATGGGACCCCTACGGAAAGAGATCATTCGTAAGGAAAAAGATATTGGTAAAGAAAAAAAATGAAAGAAAAAATAAAATAAGTCGATCGTTATAGTTAATTGAAATTCTTGTTGAATCGCGGATATACAGTTTCACCAATCGCGACTTTTGAGCGACTTTCACGTTTCTTTTGTAGCCTCTCGTAAACGTACGTGTGTACAACTGTGCGCGCGCGTGTGTGCGTCCCTCTCTCTCTCTCTCTCGGACGAATACTTCTTATCCGTTGTTACATGGACTTTCTCTGTTCGAACCGGTCGCTTTCACTGGTTCACGAATACCTTGGACCACGGGCCCGTGTACAAACACACACACGCGCGCGCGCGCACACAGACACTCACGACAATGAGACGATAATCGACTTATTATTTACAATCGGTATTACCTAACTTGTAGCTATGAGTACGTATATATGTATGTATATGTGATGTATATACATATAATACCTCGGTCGAGACTTTCTAAAACAAAAGGGTATACACGCGAGGTTACCAAATTTATACCTGTATAGATGATCGAGTTCACAGAGCTACGATTTATAGAGCCTCGATCGTTTCGCTCGCGGAAAATCTGAGGTATTCGTATTATTACTCGATTACTATGAATATTCCTCGGCGGATTATTGGGATCGAGGAGGTCCTGCACCACCGTCTATTAAAAATCAATTAGTTATATACAACTATACAAAGGGGAAAAATTGATCGTCGAGAGTAACGAGTAACGAGTATCGGTAAATAACCAGTGTCTCGATAAAGAGAAAAAGAACCAGAGAGAGTTATACCTGTATCCCGTATGCATAAATATATAAATATTGTTATTGTTGCCAAATGGAATACACGGTACACCGTGTACACGCTCGACCGGAATATTCGAAGAGAGAACGAGATATCGTAAGTTCCGTCGTATCGAAGTATCAATCCTGTGGACTGCACAATGGGGTCTCCCGGTTCACGGGGATATGCGCATTCCCTTAACGTTAACGTATTTCGCATTTTGCGTGTATGCATCATACGCGCATCATGCATCGAGGACTACCTATCGAGGATACGAGTAACATGCCTCGCCAAAAGTTTATCTGTATACGCCTCGTTCGTTTTTTAAAATGCAGGTGACGTGACTCCAGTTATTTTTTATTATTCTTCGCGACATTAGTAATCGACTAAATTAATACCTACCTCGTCAAACGCATATGCGATTATTTAAAAACCAAACGAATTATTTTATTTATAAATCATCTTATCGAATTCCTCAACGAATTTAAATTATAACAAGAAAGTAAGTACTAAATTGTTTTGAAAATATTTCATTGTAATGATAATAGAATTTAAATCGTAAACTATACTTGCTATGAAATAGGAACATTTTTTTTAAAATTTTACTAACTATAAACATACGAGTGTATTGATATTCAACTTTTGAAGCAACCGTTGATCAAACTCGCTTCAAATTGTCTCTTTTTCTATAAGAAAATACTTGTCAATATTTCAGGTTTAATATATTGTATAACTCCATTTCCAACGATTCGGTTACATCGATACGAGTTTTAGTGCACGATACTAGCCGAACTTTCAAACGCAACTGCAGTATATTGTAAATTAGTTACAAATTAAATAGTTGCAAAAAAGCAGATGGATATTGTAAAGTTGCAACGTGCATTAGATCGATGTTAAGGCGCACACCAATGCTTGTATAACTACGTGTAGGGAAGGAGAGAAAGAGATGGGGCAAAAGGTAAAAATGATAGAAAGAGTAAGGGCATGCGGTGCACGAAGGTTAAACCAGGATGTACAAATCGAAAGATGGAGAGGGAGAGGGAGAGGGAGAGGAGGCTTTTGTGACTTTAGCAATGCACGACCTGCCTCAATTCTGCCAAGCGTCGTATGAGTTATGGCGCGCGGCTTGCTGTGCCGTCAAATACGGCAATTCGGCCGTTCTATACATACATAAAAGTGAAGATATCATCGACACCACGACGATAAATCCTTGAGCACTCATTTTCGTAATGGAAATTTCATCGCACTCGATTGTCTGGTTCTTCTTCTTCTTCTCGCTCTATCTGTATCTCCCTCTCTCCCTCTCTTTGTATATGTATATGCATACACGTATCTCTTCGTTTTTTCTACGGAAAGAAGGTGAACGAGTACGCGCAACAAAACTAAAATGTATATGTGTATGCACGTATGTACAGGTACTTATTTGATATAAAAGTAGTCGTGAGTTTCGGATGGAGGGTCAGTATGTTGCCCCGTTTCAAGATAACCGTGCGCATACAGGAAAATTGGTTTTAATGGATAAAAGGTACGCACAAACTCGAAGTGAGATAAAACAGTCAACTAAAAATTCGGTAACAAAAGAAAACCATCGAATAAATCAAACGCGAAGGAAAAGAAGTTAGTTTCTGAGTAACAATAGCTACGCTACTCGTTTCTCAAATTCAAATGGCAGAGCAAGGTGCACACAGAAAAAAGTTGAACTCTTCTTTCTTAATGGCATAGAGGGAGAGAGAGATTGATTGATAACTAAAATTTATTAATGCCAAGGTCATAAAGACCGAATGGCATTTAAATTAAAATACATTTTAAATATAAAATAACCAACAATCGCAGTGCCAATAAATCTTGAATTTAAACAATAATTTAAATTATTTGGCTTCTTGCATATTAATCTCTCATTATCACCAAATATCGGCAATAGTGTACATATATTACAAACGAGTATGCATAAATTATAATCAATAAATCACAATCGCAAGACATTTCGAATTATTTGCTTCATAACCCAAATATCACAAAAATAGTACAATTAAATTTCTGTTAGCAATTGGAGTAATAGGGTACAATTTATCCCAAAAGTGTAATAATAAATCAGATAATCATTTCAACAAATAACTTAGATAATCATAGTTCAACATTCAATATTACATTTAAAACATATCTACACTCATTTATATCTTATTTAACAAATAATCAAAATAGGTTTTCTTAAAAATGGCCAAGCTATTACTGTCCCTAATAAAAGCTGGTAGACTTTCCCATAACCTCATACTTTGGATAGAGAATGATAAATTGTAAGAATCTCTTTTTGCAACAGGAATATTAAACACTGAAGTAATACGCTCTGACCTTCTATGTGCATCGTTGTTAAACTTAAGCAAATCAAACAAATATTGAGGATGTTGAGAATTTAACAGTTTATACATGTTGATGCCCAAAAAGTATTCACGACGGTAGGACATAGACAGCCAACCCAATTGCTGAAAATACGGTTGAAGGAATGCGTCACGCCTTAGACGATAAATAAATCTAACAGCGGTATTACATAGCCGCTGCAGCTTCACCGACAAATAATCAGGCAAATCGTAATAGACTAAACACGCATAGTCAAAGTGAGGCATAACTAAAGCGCTCACCAATTTCTCTCTAATTTTTTGAGGTAAATGTTGCCCTTTGTAACGTAGACGATAAAGTACACCATGAACCTTGGAACAAATCGTTCCAATTTGGGTATTCCATGACAGGTCACTAGTAAGAACAACACCCAAATTTTTTACAGATTTCTTTAGCACAACTGGAGCATCTCCCACAATTATAGGCGTCAAATTCGAATAATCTATAAGTCTGTTCAGCTGGACGGATGCAAACACTATTGCATCTGATTTACTCACATTTAACCGCAAGCCATTATCATTAACCCATTCGACAATAGAAACAGCGTCCTGATTAAGCTTGCTGATCACCTGATTCAATTCAGCCGGTCTACACTGAATGTAAATCTTTAAATCATCAGCAAACAGCATATATCTACAATACTTAATTACCCTAGCAATGGAATTAATGTAGATAAGAAATAGTATTGGACCAGGGGTAGAACCCTGTGGTACTCCAGAGGTCATTTGTAGAAACTCAGATGGTTCACCATCAACATCAAGTACAGCTTGAACACGACCACTAAGATAAGAATGACACCAATTTAGAGAGAGAGAGAGAGAGAGAGAGAGAGAGAGAGAGAGAGAATATCTGGGGTGGGGGAGAGACGCACTTTTGTGAGACCAAGATGATCTCGAATTTCAGCTAGTCCTTCCGGTAGTACGTAACGATAAAATGGAATCTCGAAAGCTGCGTCGTCATGGACGTGCAATCGGTGTCTATGAGGGACGTGCGGATGCAACTCATTACGACAGATGTGAGTTGGCTTTAACCAATACGTCCATAGATCCAGACACACGTATACGTACAGACTCTGTGGGAAAAATGGAAGAGTTCGTGCGAGATCTTGATGTGACTATTGTAATCTTCTCGCTCGAGTTAATCTCTACTAAATCATTGTTTTTCCCGATCCCTCTACGCTATCGGTAATTGATCAATTTCACATTTAAATTATTATCCTTATACACTATCATTTTATTCCTTTTTCTAATTTTCGTTTTTATAATTAATGTATTAATGCAGTACGTATCGTGCGTATATAAAATTTTTTAATTTATTGTTAATAAATCAAAGGATTCGTTCAAAATTCAATAATCGTTTTAATGAAAATATAGAATAATATTGTAATAGAGAAGGAAAAAGTCGTTTATCAAAATTATCATCCATAACAATGACCGATCCGTTCGCATTGCAAAATATATAGATCATGTAAATAAACTGACGAATAGGTTGCCACTTTGATCGCGCAGAAATGTGTCTACTGGAGTATACAACGTAATATCGTGGCAAAAATAAGAGAAGATGAAATGAAAATTAGTCGTTATCCGCATAAGCATTAAATGCCCAATACCAATACCTATATAGTTGCCCAGCTCGGAGTACAACGTTCTTATAGTTTAGCTCCCACAGCCTTGGAAAAGGAACAACATATGGTTCACGAAAACCGCGTCGGACCGCAGTAATCTAGCAATTTATCACAGGATGGAAGTACCGCGCTAAGATGATTCGATATTATAATCTGCCTTCCTCTCTCCCTCTCACCCTCTATATATGTACCCAGATTTAACTCTTCGATTTTTCGCTAACTCCATTCATCTTCTCGTGTTCGCTCAGTTTCTCAAATTATTATGTTAGATTGTCAGAGTATTTAACACTTTTAAACCACTTTTACCTATGTATATACATATATATATATATATATATATATATACATACTTGATAATATTATAGTTATAGATAATTGATAGTGTTATATTACTATTATGTATTATACTTACCTCAAGTTTTTTACCGTGGTATCAAAAGAAGCTTAGTATTTATTATTTCCAATAATCGTATCATTTAAAACATGACATCTCACATAATTATCATATTTTTGAAAAACCGATTGAGTAAACATTGCTTCTCAAATTAATGGAATGTCTAAACCAATTTAAAATTTAAATTTGCCGCGTACTGAATTAAGGAATTTTTAATTATAATTATGTTAAACACGATATATCTTAGAAAAGATTGTCCTCTGATAAATATAGACACAATATATCAAATGTGAAAAATGATTGCGCCATTTATTCATTGCACTAGTTACATTGAAAATAAAATGTATTTAATGGTTAGAATACTTGAAGATAATTACTTCCAATGAGTAAGCATAATTTAAAATTTAAAATCATTGACTATACGTTTCGTCAAAAAGAGAATTCAACACCCGAAAAACTGTAAATGCGAGAAATAAAAATTTGGTTGTGTTAGGTCTGGTATCGTTTTAAATAAGTTAAAATGATTAAAATAATTGATGATAACGATATAAAAATAAAAAATACATGTTTTGCTTAAGGTGAATAAAATGATGACTAAAATTTATGGATATTAATTGTTTATTAGAATTAGCTAATATTCTGAAACATATGAACATTTGTACATGTGTTTTGTATCTTGAGGTACTTGTGTATGGCATCTTCAAATACATATTTCACAATATAACGTCGGTCAATCGATGATTGATATGATACACGACGATTGGCTATAACATCCCTTATCATTTATTTATCAATTTTTATTTTTTCTTCATTTTTACCTGCATATATATATAATATACATATCTATATATTATATATACATATAATTATAAGTCCACAAAATCGTGACGGCAGTACAAGGAAGTATCGAAAAAAGTCGTACAAACATCCAAATTCATCAGCTACCTTCGAACTTACGAATAAACCAGCTCGAAAGAACTATATATTCGAGGCGTAACCTCTCATCTTTTTTTTATTCTTTATTTTTCATTTATAAGAAACATTATCTCTTAGTCGTTTACTCTGGCTAATAGCTATAAATTGTTTACTCATTTGATAATTTATCTCGTGGTGGACCGTTTATACATACACAAAATAATACAAACGTAAACGAAACGAAACGAAACCCCAGTAAAAATAGAAAACGCCTTTTTCACTAGAGACATTAATCGGCACAATCTGTCGATTTTTATCAACTACATATTTCATATATATATATATATATATATATATGAATGTTAATTGGTATAACCCGACGACAAAGCCCGCAAGTATTTTCATGCCTAAATCATATTTTCTTTTTTCCTGTTTGGTTCACATCCGCGCGCGTTCTCACGATTATGCCTGCGCGGTAATCAGAGCTGGATATTTTTGAAACGAGTGTCACGCAGTTTTGCTTTGCTCGTTCGATTGAATTATGCATCCAAGATCAATAAAACAAAAAGAAAAATACTTTATCTCGGAGCGTACAACATTCGTCTTCCACCTTTCCTTTGACGAAGTACTCGCGCGTCACACAATTATACATTGCTACATTCGTATTTGTATACGAAAAACATTCGTTCACAACGAATTTCTTTTTTTTTGGAAAACAAGAATTTTTTTGTTATTTAGGAGACGCACAGTATTAGGTTTTTCGTTTGTTTTTAATTCACGTCACTACATCTAACATCTTACGCTCTTCTTTTTCTTTTATTTTCAATCTCTTTCGCGTACTCATATAGACAAATCGCTTTAATATTGCTTCGTTTATTCAGGTAGATCTTTCTTAAAACCTAAAAATTCTTCAGTTTTCATTTCTTTACTTCGTTATTACACATTTTTATAATTCATGTTGCAACTGCCCGTTTATACATATACTTATATACGTCGATTCAATGCCCAAAATTGGAAGTCTTATTGTTTAATGGCCGGAAGTTGTTTAGTTTATTGAGATACGGTCGAAAAGTCTATCTTTTTAGATATGTCTATCAATTTCAATAAATTACCGTTTTAAATATTGAACTACCTTAATTTTCGATAATTCCATCAAGTAGTTGTTGCACGTATAAAATAGTTACGCATAAATATTTTAAGTATAAATGAAACGTTGAAATCGCCCGATTTCTAAGTGACTCTGTATAGGTTCGCGCGACCGTATCTCAAAACGTAACGTGTGACTATGCTCTATAATTCTATTGTGTCCAAAAATGAATAATCGATAAAAATGAAAAGATAGATAAGGATCGAATATGTATAAATAAAAAGAGTGATAAAAGTAGAAAAATAAAAGGCGGATGTGTAGGTGATGGTTTAAAAAAATAACATGGCTGGATATCAGGTTTGAGAAATAAAATATATTTATAAAAACAAAATTAAACGCATATAAAATAATACAGTTTGTAAATATTATACTTTCATCTAGTATATAGATATTCGCAATGTCATTCGGTACTCTCGCACAGTCACACGTAATCACACGCAATCAGACGCAATCACACACAAAACATTATCGCTGCGCAAAACTTTCTCTCTCTCTTTCTCTCTCGCTCTCTCACGCACTATTCAAAAAATCATGCGCGCTCGCGCGCGCGCACTTAACCGTCGTAAATACAGGAACAGAAACCACGTGTCGTTAAATTAATTAGTTTGCATCTATATCGTCGCTATATCATTCATTAGCTTTCGTATTTTTTTCTTTCTTCCCCCTTCTTTCCTTCCTTCCTTCCTTCATTCTTTCCTTTCTTCCTTTCTTTTCGCAATATTATTTCCAGTCGGTTATGGCACAAGTGAATAGAAAATGTGAAATTACAATCTTTCTTTTTCATTTCTTTTAACAATGTCGATGCGACATCGTACGGAGAATCGGATTAGATTTTTCCTTTTTAAATTCATTTTCCCCTCGTGTGTCCCGAAATGAGGAAAACTAAATAACCCCGCGAACGAAATAAAACAAAAATATCTATATATATTTATAGTTTTTATAATGTATATATATATTTATAATCAAAGTACGAAAGCCGATTTCGAGCAAGTCCCCTGTTCATCGTTCGCGAGTCAGCCGCGTTCGGTATGTATGTACATACAGAATCACGGCGGTCTCGGGATATCGAGTCAGAGAGAGAGATAGAAAGAGAGAGAGAGAGAGAGAGAGAGAGAGAGAGGAAAAAAAAGAGTGAAAGGAGAGTTCCTCGAAACCAGCTGGCTTGAGAATTTCCGGCGACGTGTCATTTATTCAACGCATATTTTTATTGTATATCACTATGAAGTCTCGAAGGAATGCCCGTGTATCGCTCGCCGATCCATATATTTCTTTTTTTTTTTTGTTAATTCTTTTTGTTCTTTATACTTTCCTCGGCGACGCTGCGAAATCGTTCGCGAAATGCCCAATGAAATCGATACTCTTTTTTTCTTTATAGTCATTCGATCATGAAAACGATGAGAAAAATGGGTAAAAAAGATTGCTCTTTACCTCCTTAACAATGATATGATGTAGAAATATTCTATTATATGATATATTGATCGTCTCGCTCGGCTGATAGTCGTACATGTCCGAATATAGCGCTCCACCCTAACAATACCTTTTTCTTTTTTTCTTCAATCTTACTTTACAAACTGAGTATACGGTAATACTGGTTGATATGTCACTGTAAACGTTTGGTCGACCTAACCTTCGCTTTCCCTTTGCTTTTCCCTTTTACTTATTATTCGCGTATCGAGTCGCGTATGGTATTACAATGCCGATTTACACTGATTCGGTAAGCGGACCACCGGAGTCACGATGTATAAAATTTTCACTTGTAAAATTATGAAATCGAATGCTGGCTTTACCGACTCCAGAAGTCACTCTTCTCTTTCGTTTAAAAAAGATTTCTCTTTGCGAAAAGAAAAAGACAAAGATTCAGACCGACTCGGCCGCTCGCGAAACGCCCTCGCAAGTTTATTGTTACCGTAATCAAATACTATTATCGTTATCGTCGTCGTCGTCGTCGTCGTCATCGTCGTCATCATCATCATTATCATTATTTATTATTATTTTAATTATTATTATTACTATTATTATTATTGCATTGGTTTCATTTCATTTCATTCGTGTTAGCTTTTTCTCCATCCTTTCATTCTTTCGTTTAATAATTCCTGAACTCTTGAGGTAGTCTGTTCTGGGTGCATTATTACTTCATCGTTACTTTTTCTTTATCTCCATTTTTTTGTTATTTTCTTTCTGTTTTCTATATACGTTATTACACGCAGTAAAATGGCAAGAGGCTATATAATTCGTTATCGTTTAGTACAGTTAAAAACTTAAAAATCGTCTGAACGCGTTCTTTCTTTGCTCGTATTTTTTGTTCTTTCGTTTTCGCAATTATTTTTATTTACAATAATATCATATACACGTATATATGTATATTTAAGGGAGACCCCGACCCATCGAAATATATTTCAATTCGTTTGCGAACAATGAATAAAAGATCCGCGACAAGCAGCAAAGGCGACAACCGAGTTTTTATTATTCTTTTTTTTCTCTGGAGAAGATCCGATCGATCGGCTAGACCGTACGGGTTGCCGTACCGTAAGGAAAATCAAAGGCGACGAAACCGATTTTGACCGAGCCGATCGATCTATATACGCAACTGAAGGAAATGGTCGATCAAGACAAAAAAATGAAGATGAAAATATGTCGAGATACGGAAAGGTTGCGTTCCACAAACGAGTGTATAAATAGTTTAAAACAGGAGGAGGAGAAACAACGCTTGAAACAAGTATAAGTAACAATGTAAGTTAAAAAAAACGTATATATGAACACTTTGTAAAAACGAACGATTGATAGTTTACATAAACAACGATCAGCGGAAACAATTGCGAATAAGCATTTCGTTATGGCGAGGTCAACGTTTTTCTCTGTAAATTGCAAAGTGACTCTCAGCGCTTTTTGATCGAGCTAAACCATTTTGTATCGCGGAAAAATTGTATTTATTTTTTCATCTCTCGTAATTATGTAAAAAAAAAGATTATTATATTCACCACGTAATGCCGATAGGTAATAATAAATTTGTCATGACAATAAAAAATTGTTATACCCGTCAAAAAACGCCTCGTCGACAACTAAACTCGTCTACGATTTTTATATCTTAACAAGCGCATCACAAGGTAGACCGGAAGGAAAAATAAAAGAGAAGACGAGTTTATCTTATATAGGATTTGAAATTCGTCTTCCCTCCCCTGGAATGTTAAATAGGAATGCAGCATGCGCAAGTATTGATCAGTACATATATATATATATATATGTATATATATATACATATTTCTGTATGTAAGTCTGTGTTGTGTATACGTATATATATGTGCGAGATGTATACATATACATTTTTGTATCACATACGTCTTCTCTCTCGTTTTTCCGTGACAATCGTCTAACTCGCGCTCGCTTAGGGGGCTTTGTACAATTGAATTTTAACGATCGACTCATCGATCAGTTGCCGAGTACCGCACGTTTTTCCCTCTTTTTCACATCGAATTCTTCTTTAATATGATTCTTTTGTTTTCAATCTTATAAAGCTTGGCGCTTCTACGATAATTTTTTCATTTACTTTTTCTGCTTTTTTTCTTCACTTTTTGCGATGTATTCTATACATACATGTGCACGCGGTCGCAATACACATAAAATACAAGTATCCGATAATGATTTCAGAGTCATAACTAGACTATTACCTTTTTTTATTTATTTCTTTTAATCGTTATCTTATACTCGCACAGTTCTTGCCTGCGCCCACCCAGCTGTCGCCAAGTTAACCTTTTCAAAACATGAACCTCGATATTACTTTTTTATTATACGTACTTTCTCTATTCATTTTTCTCTTTTAATTATCGTTTGTTCTCTTTTCACGAGTTTACCATGGATTGGTACCGAGGGTGGGGTTAGG
Organism: Theocolax elegans; assembly: GCA_026168455.1. Lineage (NCBI taxonomy): Eukaryota > Metazoa > Arthropoda > Insecta > Hymenoptera > Cerocephalidae > Theocolax > Theocolax elegans. Next base: position 81,756,713 of record CM047428.1, read on the forward strand.
AGGGTGAGGCCGGGTAGGTTGGTAGGTTGATCATCGAGTGCATCTAGATCGAAAAAAAGCATGGGTAGAATTTTTTTTTTTTGGAAAACGACATTTATTACTATTTTACAAAAATATCTTAAACAATAAGACTGGCCATTTTATCGAATTGCCATAAGAGGTATTTATAGTTGGCGTGTCAAGTATTTTAAAAAAGTTACTTTGGCGAATGGACGATCTCGTCTAGTCGTTACGTCAACAATTACAATTATCATTATATAAGTATGCCTATATATATTTAACGTATTTTGTACAATTCATAAGCTTCGAAGTTTGTATCGTGTGTGTGTGTGGTGTGTGTGTCTGTGTGAGTGCGGGTGGTGAAGGTGTGTTGTTGGGTAAGTGTAGGTGGCTGTGATCTGTGATCTGGGGTAGGTGTAGGTGTAGGTGCGGGGGTAAGTCGCCGCGTGGTTCCGTCTTTGGCACACTTTCGCGCGGGGTGAGGTTCGCGCCCGCAGTGGCGCTACGAAACGGAAACGGAAACGAAAAGGGAAAGGGAAACGAGGTGTCGCGGAGTGTGAGGTTCGGTGCGCGCAGGACACCGAGAATAAATAAAACCGCGAATTCGACATCTCGTCTCGGAAGGAAACGTTACCCGTTGGATGACCGGCTGTCTTGCTGTCCTGCATCCGTCGCTCCCCTCATGCCCTCAAGTGACCTTGTGATGATTGTTGGACTTCTTCTTGTGCGTCTCGAGATGCTTCATCATGTGGTCCTTACGTATGAAGCCCTTGCCGCAATTATCACAGGCATACGGCTTTTCGCCGGTGTGGAGGCACATGTGCCGCCTGAGGTCGGTCTTGTGGTTGAACTGCTTTGGGCAGATCTCGCACTTGTACGGCTTGTCACCGGCGTGCTTCTGCAGGTGCTCCGCGTGCAGGTACTCGTGGGGAAACCGCTTGCCGCACTGGTTGCACTTGAACGGCTTGTCGCCCGAGTGGAAGCTCTTGTTGTGCTGGGTCAGGTAGCAAGCCTTGTTGAATACCTTGTCACACTCGATACACTTGTGGAGTCCGTTCTCGGATATGTAGTGCGACCCGGTATTCGTGCTCGTAACTTGGTGCTCCTTTGTCACTATTTTGCTTATAGCTTTTTCCTCTTTCGCACTCACCCTCTTCGGCAAGATGTTCGGGTTGATCTCCTCTTTCGCCGAGAGCTGCAGCAAGTTGTTGTTGGTTTCGCGTTGTTGTTGATGCTGATGTTGTTGCTGATGCTGTTGCTGATGCTGTTGTTGCTGTTGCTGCTGCTGAGGCTGCTGAGACTGCTGAGGCTGCTCGCTCGACACAACCTGGGCCTGGTGTCGCTGGAGCTCGGCTACGGAGTACGAGCTGACGATGATGGGTCCGTCCGTGGACTGCATCATGTCCATACCACCGAGGCATTCGTACCGCGGTGGCGAATTTCTGTAGATGTCGAAGTTCGAGACAGGTGACTCGAACGTTCGGTCTTGAGGAGGCATATTCTCCTCGGGACTAAGCCCCCCCAAGTTAACCTTTTCAAAACATGAACCTCGATATTACTTTTTTATTATACGTACTTTCTCTATTCATTTTTCTCTTTTAATTATCGTTTGTTCTCTTTTCACGAGTTTACCATGGATTGGTACCGAGGGTGGGGTTAGGAGGGTGAGGCCGGGTAGGTTGGTAGGTTGATCATCGAGTGCATCTAGATCGAAAAAAAGCATGGGTAGAATTTTTTTTTTTTGGAAAACGACATTTATTACTATTTTACAAAAATATCTTAAACAATAAGACTGGCCATTTTATCGAATTGCCATAAGAGGTATTTATAGTTGGCGTGTCAAGTATTTTAAAAAAGTTACTTTGGCGAATGGACGATCTCGTCTAGTCGTTACGTCAACAATTACAATTATCATTATATAAGTATGCCTATATATATTTAACGTATTTTGTACAATTCATAAGCTTCGAAGTTTGTATCGTGTGTGTGTGTGGTGTGTGTGTCTGTGTGAGTGCGGGTGGTGAAGGTGTGTTGTTGGGTAAGTGTAGGTGGCTGTGATCTGTGATCTGGGGTAGGTGTAGGTGTAGGTGCGGGGGTAAGTCGCCGCGTGGTTCCGTCTTTGGCACACTTTCGCGCGGGGTGAGGTTCGCGCCCGCAGTGGCGCTACGAAACGGAAACGGAAACGAAAAGGGAAAGGGAAACGAGGTGTCGCGGAGTGTGAGGTTCGGTGCGCGCAGGACACCGAGAATAAATAAAACCGCGAATTCGACATCTCGTCTCGGAAGGAAACGTTACCCGTTGGATGACCGGCTGTCTTGCTGTCCTGCATCCGTCGCTCCCCTCATGCCCTCAAGTGGACCTTGTGATGATTGTTGGACTTCTTCTTGTGCGTCTCGAGATGCTTCATCATGTGGTCCTTACGTATGAAGCCCTTGCCGCAATTATCACAGGCATACGGCTTTTCGCCGGTGTGGAGGCACATGTGCCGCCTGAGGTCGGTCTTGTGGTTGAACTGCTTTGGGCAGATCTCGCACTTGTACGGCTTGTCACCGGCGTGCTTCTGCAGGTGCTCCGCGTGCAGGTACTCGTGGGGAAACCGCTTGCCGCACTGGTTGCACTTGAACGGCTTGTCGCCCGAGTGGAAGCTCTTGTTGTGCTGGGTCAGGTAGCAAGCCTTGTTGAATACCTTGTCACACTCGATACACTTGTGGAGTCCGTTCTCGGATATGTAGTGCGACCCGGTATTCGTGCTCGTAACTTGGTGCTCCTTTGTCACTATTTTGCTTATAGCTTTTTCCTCTTTCGCACTCACCCTCTTCGGCAAGATGTTCGGGTTGATCTCCTCTTTCGCCGAGAGCTGCAGCAAGTTGTTGTTGGTTTCGCGTTGTTGTTGATGCTGATGTTGTTGCTGATGCTGTTGCTGATGCTGTTGTTGCTGTTGCTGCTGCTGAGGCTGCTGAGACTGCTGAGGCTGCTCGCTCGACACAACCTGGGCCTGGTGTCGCTGGAGCTCGGCTACGGAGTACGAGCTGACGATGATGGGTCCGTCCGTGGACTGCATCATGTCCATACCACCGAGGCATTCGTACCGCGGTGGCGAATTTCTGTAGATGTCGAAGTTCGAGACAGGTGACTCGAACGTTCGGTCTTGAGGAGGCATATTCTCCTCGGGACTAAGCCCCCCCACGTTAACGGCCTGGGGTTGAGTCTGGCCTACCAAAAACCCGTTGGCAAGGCTACCGAACTGCGTAAAGCTCGGCAGCAGCTTCTGCTGGTGATGATGGTGGTTGCTGAAGGTGCCGAAACTGGGCAACATCTCGTGGTGCTGCTGCTGACCCGACATGGTATTCATCTCGGGGTTACCAGTAGTTGTTAGATGGTTGGTAATAGACTCCAGCAGGCCCGGGATGCTGGTAATAGTTGTAACGTGGGGGGGCAAGGCGTTTGGGTACGGCTGATGAGGCATCGTAGTACCCCCCATTATGGTCCCCGGGGGCGGCGAACCCATCGCCGACGGCACTACTCCCCCCATTATGGGAGAAGGCGAGCTCATGTGATGGTGGACCGAGCCCATTGGCGAAGGCGAATTCATGTGGCCCGGGTGCGGTTGCATGGGAGACATGGGCGAATTCATGGGGTGGTGCACCGATCCCCCGATTTGCGAGGGCGAACCCATTGGGAGGTGGTGGTGGTGCTGTTGCTGCTGCTGCTGCTGCTGGGATTGTTGCTGCACCAGCTGGGGGGATGGCGAATCCATTTGCGGGTGGTGGTGCGATTGCGTTTGGTGCTGGAGGTGCCCCATTGGGGAGGACACCGGGGAACCGAGGTACATCAGGTTGGACGCCAACATGACCGTTGAAGACTGCTGCTGTTGCTGGCCCGACTGCTGCAGGCCCTGGGATTGCTGGGCCTGCTGGTGCAGAGATTTCTGGCCCAAGGCCACCTGGACCGCCGTAGCCTCGCTGCTGTTGCTGCTGGAATTGCTGTTGTTGCTGTTGAAGATGGTTGTGGTGGTGGTGGGCGTGTGCAGCAGGCCCCTCGTTGCCTCGCCCGAGGGACCTGCCATCAAGTTTGGGGGACTGCTGGACGATGAGAGTTCCGGCGAGTTCCTACTTGTGCTACCACCTCGGGACGCGTTTGCATCCCTACCGGGATGGTGGTGTGCGCTGATGGGCATGTTTGCCGGATCAGGCTGATTGCTCTGTTTTACCGCATTTTTATGCAGCGTCGTGTTATAGTGCCTCTTCAGGTGTCCCGAGCTGGTAAACCACTTGTTGCACGCGGTGCAGTTGTACGTTTTCGGCCTGCGCGCTTCGTTACTTTTCCACGACTGGTTCCCTAGCGGTGGGGGTTTCGGGTTTTGTTGCATCAATCCGGTAGCCATGGGATGACCAGGCATCGGTTGCGTGCTTGTGATGATAGGTGAGCCGGGATGCCGAGGTGGCTCGACCGGTGGCATATGCTGCTGCCCCCGCAGAAACTGGTTTTGCTGGTCTTGGATGGGCGACACGCTGTCCATCGGAGCCATGGGCGATAGCCCGGAGTGGTATTCGTGTGTTTGCGAAGCCGGTGGCCAACTCAACATTGAGGTCACCGAGTGCGCAGGACCGCGTGACTGATGCTGTTGCATCACTTGGTGCTGCATCTGCATATGCATTTCTTGCTGATGGTGGTGCTGAAGCCTCATGAATTCTTCCTCGTATCTGTAAACAACAAATTACAAGATTTTTATTTATCAAAAAATATGTATTTATTTGTATCCCAATTTATTAAAATACGCAATAAATTTAAGATTAATCGAGTAAATGTAGATTAATAATTTTTTTTTTGATTAATTAATTTTTTTTATTAACATTTGATGATTATATTACTAGATTGTTGGTTATTTATATTGATACCAATTTAACGTAACGTAATACTCTTTCTTCATCAAACCTATTTTGCAACTTTATTCGTTAATTTCAATATAGTACATACAATAAAAAAAATTAGTTTAGGTAAAACCTCAAAATTAATTCAGAGAAATTTATTTTTTACTACAAAACTTAAATGATTACAAACTAAATGATCACATTACATGTTTAATTGTTTTCATTTCTAAAATAATTCCTAATAAAATTACTGTTACTTATTCACAAGATAAGTAATTCCATTCTACTGTACGTATTTTATTATATAAGACTCAGAGTTGTTTATCAATGTTAAAATTATGAATTATTAAATAAAATTATTTAATAAAATCTGTTAACATTCTATTATTTTTTAAAATGCTGTTTTCTATTCAAATGTGTTGTATATACACAAAATGTAATTCCGTATCATAAAAAGAGTACTTAGTATTTCTGATCGTTAAATTTAAATATTTAGAATACGATTTAAAAATTATTTAATTCATACATAAATTGATGTTTAGTTAAACACATTTCTATTCTAAATTAAGCCGATAATTAAATATTGTAAATGTAATATTTATTTAGTACGAAATATTTATACAGAATATAAAAAAATAAAATATATAAAATAAATATTGACGAAATGTTGAAAATATGTATAATAACGAATGGAAGGCGTAATACGTTACGTGCGTTAGGACTATAATGTAAGCGAGTACGTTTGAAAAGATCAATAGACATACCTGTGAGTCTGAACTTTGTGCGAATCAAGATCGAGAATTTCCGCCTGCTCTTCGGGCTCTTGCTTAACCTCATTTTTAATCACCGAGCCAGAATAGTCATAACCAGGTTGTTGATGCTGCTGCTGCTGCTGTTGATGCTGATTCGTCTGTGATTGCGAAGGCGACGCGTGCATCTGTTGCTGCTGCTGCTGCGTCTGCGCCTGATTCGACTGAGACTGCGTAACCTGCTGTTGCTGTGGGCTACCGGCCAACTGTTGATACTGCGGCGGGGGAGCCGGCTGGCCGGCTTGAGGTTGTTGTTGTTGTTGCTGTTGTTGTTGTTGTTGTTGTTGTTGCTGCTGCTGCTGCGACGGACCCGATGGAGGTGGATACGAACTACCTGCCGGTGAGGTCGGATGACTCGACCTCGCGTGCTCGGCCAGCTGGTTCGCGTCTTCGTAAACAGCTCCGCACTTGTCGCACTGCAACGGACTCCGCGGACTCGTCGAGCTCACCGAATTCGTCCGCTCCGGAGCAAAGTGTTGCGTGTGCTGGTAGGGATGGTACCTTCCGTAAGAGGCTCCCGATTGACCACGTTGAGCACCCTCTTCGCCTCGATCGGGCGAATAGTGGTGTGGCACAATGTACGGGGAGTCATTGTGCATGAAGTACTGCGTGTCACTGAACATCGGAGTCGAGAAGTGATGATTAAAACTTTGTTGCTGATGGTGGTGCTGTTGCTGTTGCTGCTGTTGTTGCTGCTGCTGCTGCTGCTGATGGTGGTCTTGGTGTTGTTGAATCCTAGCGGAACTCGTAGCCGGACCCTCGGACGGTGGCCTGGACAAGGACTCGCTGGAGTCTGCTGGTGCGGTGACGCTGTCGCGTTTGACGTGACCAGTTCCGCCAGCGCTATTGTGATTCCCAGCTTTGCTGTTGTTGTTGTTGCTCTCCTCTTGCTGACTGGCCTGAGTGGCCCACTGACTGAGCAAGTTCTCTTGGTGGTAGCGCAGGTGCACCTCCAGACTGCTACTGCTGTCGAAGTTCATACCGCAGTCCTTGCAGCGTAGCTTCTCGCTCGCACCCCCACCCCCGCCGACATACTGCTGCTGTTGTTGATGCTGATCGACGACGCTCGTCATCTCACTCATAATCGATTGTCTCTATCCAATTGTCTCTCTCTCTCTCTCTCTCTCTCTCTCTTTCTCCCCCTCTCCCTAGCTTTTTCTCGTTTTCTCTGCGTTACGTATAGGTATAGGTACTCTTATTAAAATTTTCTCTCTTGCATCACCGAGCACTATACTGATCCGTGATTAAAATTTGGCACTCGCGCACTCACTAGGAACCGAAAGTATAACTAAACAGAAAAAATAAAGAGGAGATAAAACGCGGTCTACATTGATCATGTACGTAGGTCCGGGGTGTCCAGAACGAAGGGTGCGCTAGGTCTGCGAGTGCACCGACTGGACCGAACCCGCTGCATTCTGCGTTTTACTTGTCCGAGTCACGTGAAAATTCTCCTCCCTTGGCAATGGAGCTCGGCCGATTAGACGGCGGTCCGTTTGATAAAATCAAACAAAAAATAGGAAACAAAAAAGAGACGAGGCTGGCTGCTTAGCGAGTCACATGTTAGCGCGTCGCGTTCTCCAGTTCGTCAAAAGCGTCAAGTGCCGTGTACCGGAGCTCGGTCAGATGCGGCTCGAGTGTCAGAATCGCGCACCTCCCGTCGTCTTTGTGGCCGATGTTCCGCCCTTGCGCATCCTCACCTGCGACGGCGTTTACGTCCTTTCATCTGCCCGCGCACTATAGCGTCCTTCTCTCCCTCGTGCGCACCGGCGTAATCACTGCGCGCGCGCACTACTCAAGAGCTCCGCGTCGCTCAACTGACGGCACTGTTCTGTCCGTTGGAATGCCGGTGCTCCGGCTCGGATCCTCGAGCTCTCTCTCTCTCTCTCTCTCTCTCCCTCTAACTCTCTCGCTCCCTCGCTCTCTGTCTCTCTCCCTTCCTCGTGCGCGGCCAAGGAGATGCCGAGCGCTCTCCCCCCCCCTCTCGCCCCACCCCGCCGCTCCACCGGCGCGTCTCCCCTGCGTCGTCCCCTTGGAACCACCCCTCCTCGGCCCCTCTTTCTTTAAAGGCTTCCTTCACTCCTCCCATTTGACGGTCTCGCTCTCGCTCCAACTCTCTCGCAAGCCCCCCCCAACCCGCTACCCCTCTTTGGTCCATCTCTCTCTTTCGTTTTCCCCACCAGTGGCCGTCTCCAGACGCCTCGAGGCGAGCGGCTTGAGAGGCAGCCAACCAAATTTCAGAAGTTTGGCTCTCTCGTTCCCTCTCCCTCTCCCGCTGCCTCCCTCCCTCCTACCACATCAACCTCACTCTCTCTCTCTCTCTCACTCTCACGACTCTTCTGCTTATCTGAATTTTTCTCCTTTCGCCGCGTTCTCCCTCTCTCTCTCTCTCTCTCTCTCTTCTGGTCTCACCCTCGCGCGTAGCATCTCCATCCTCGTCCGGTCTCCCCTTGCCGGCCGTCTCGGACCTTTGAATTTTTCGTTTCTCGAAGGACGAGGAGAAGAGAGAATCGCGTAGAGAGAGAGAGAGAGAGAGAGCGCGTTGGACTGTGCGTGTCTCTCGCATCCACGTAGCTGCTTACCCCTCCCCCTCCCTCCTTCGCGTAGCTGCCACCCGCGTCACCGCTCTGACCCCCACCGCCCGGTGGCGTTGCTTTCATGGACGCGCGAGACTGCCCTTATCTCTTCGTCGAGTCTTTCCACCCTCGCTCGAGAGAGAACCTCTTGTCTCCTCTTCTCCTCTTTTACCGAGAGGAGGCCCGCGCGCGCATGCCAAACCTGTATCCTTGAGAGAGAAGGAGAGGGAGCACTGTACTGGAATACCCGATAGCACGATTCTTGGTCCGAATTACGCGAGAATACCCGAGGCTTCTCCGAGGTGTCACGCAATTTAACCCCTTTTCCGCCCGACACCGGATTTTCAATTTTTCCCGGCAACGAGTCTCGTATACTACTCGCGCACGCGCGCCCTATCCACCTCTCCCACACCCGGTACACATGCGTATCGTCCCTTCGAATCGTTCGACGTACCTTTTTTACCTTTCCCTTATTCCATTCAATTTTCATTAATTTGCGCGCTTCCTGAAATATCTCTAAATTGTGGATGCTATGAACACCTTGAAACAATACATATTCCCAATATCGAGTATATCTATATATCCGCCTTAATATGACGATCAGATCAATTCATACGTTATCGGTATTCTTTCATTTTTTACTATACAACTATTAATCTCATATGAAATTAAATGATATCTAAGTAATTATTTTGACTATAATTCAATAGATTCATCATTCGAATAAAGTATTTATTATTATTACTATATTATTATTATTATTAGAGGAGGATTATAACGAATAAACGTTTATCTAATATTACTCCCATGAGGGACCGTTCGAAACGTCTGATTCAAAAATATAATTAATAGATATAATTAGAAAATTGTCTTTACTCTGCAATAGAAAGACCAATATTCTATTGAACCTTAACTAGAAAAGTACTTGTCCTCCGGGGATCGAATTTTTCTTTACACCGTGGAATATGATTCTATGACCCACTTATTACCCAAATAGGCCCTACGAATGAAAATATTCGACCTACTCGAAACATCTATATATCAAAGAGGATCCCTAATCGAAAGCGAAAAAAAACTCAACTCGAGCATGCCTATTAGCTGCATATTAACTTTGGAGTAAATTTATATTTATATTTATATTTATATTTATATTTATATTTATTTATCAACACAAACCTAATAACACTATGTAGAACTGTGTAAGCTACTCAAACGAACCAAAGTTAAAATAATCCTCTCATAATGCGATTCTGATAGTCTCAGATTGAACAGACCTAAAGTTATTTCAATTGACGTAAAGTCATTATTCCCCATGGATATTTTGTAGAGGTCGAATACCTCGAGACACGGGCTCTTTTATTTGGACCAAAAATCGTGTTCCACGGTTTCTAACGAATTCGTTTGCCGGAGGTTACGTACTCTCCTTGTATAAGCTAACCAACAGTAAGTACATTAAAATTTCCAAAACCATAAAATAAAACTTCCTATATACGCTCGTGGATTATCGTGGATCGCAGAAGAAGAAAAATAAGAAGAAGAAGAAGAAGAAGAAGAAGAAGGAGAGAAGAGAAACCATAAAAATTCCTTCGGAACCGAGAAAAATTGCACGTTTTATTTTACGTAACGCGACGAAAGAGTTTGGCGAGCACAAAGCACCGTGTAATAAACACCATTTAGAGGTTTGCCGTTATTTATATAACCTTGGAGTGTGTTTAGCTGCTTATCAAGTGGACGAGGAATCGCGCACGATAGATGTACACGTCCACCGTTGGGAGAAAGCCATCGAATTTGACAAAGAAGCCTTGTCAATATTCGTAGATATAGATATCTACCGTACAGAGGAATAGTTGTATCGCAACGATTTTTTTTGTAACTCAACCGCTAGAGAGGAGGTCAAGCAAAATTGCTAAATTTTTAGCACTCCTTCTATTTGCCTTTTTTTCGAAACATCTCTCGCATTCGACGTATTGCGATGTTTGCTGTACCGATTCTTATACGTGTTTGTGCGTATGCGCGCGCCCGCGTATGGTTTTACATTCGCATTTCTGATAATTATTTATTACTATTCCCGAGGTATGTAAGGGTCTTACGCGTAATAGCGTTTTAAAAGTACTCTTTTTGCGTATTTAGGATAAAGTTAACTCTTTGAATAGAGAAACAAAAATGCTGTTTCAAATGTAATAAGCACGTGTTAAAATATTAATTGAGTCGATAATTGATGTTTTTATGTATACGTGATGTATTATAGGTTTGGAACAATCGGTGGAATTTGGGTAACGGTACGGTAGGATTAATCATTGTTCTCTCGGAGAGAAGTATTTACCAGTCAAATTAAAATGTAATAGCATTAGAATTTGGGGGAATTTGGGGGAATTTGGGGGAACGGCTAACGACTGTCACCCGCCGTACGTATATCCATATACGTATAGCTGCACCTATATTATTACGAGAATTTATAACGTTGTAAAAATCGGTTCTTGTTACAATTGAGAAATAAATGAAAATACCCGTTAAGTTACTTGTTTATTCGATGTTTCCTAAAATCTTAACAAATGCGTAAACCCGAAGAAATAATAAATTGGTAAACTGGAATAATAAGTATTTGTATTGTCTCGCGAAAACCGGAACCGATAAATTTCAATGAGCGTGCGTATAACGTGGATTGCAAAGACATCATGAATCTCGTCCCGGTGGACCGATGCTCCATGCGAATACATCTATATCTACATCTATAAGTTCGTAACGATAAAAGTTAAGGGTGATGTTACGAGGTCGTACGACTCGATGTCAAATGTGACGCTTCGCGATATCGCGCAGAATGATCATCCCATTTCTAAAGGAAAGGTAATAAACAATTTCTGGAAACTAAACCACTCGACAAAGAGAAAAAGGTAGACTATTTCGTAGACTATATTTCGTAGGGCACGCACGCACACACACGCGCCCGCAAACGTGATATAATAAAAACTTTTTACGCCGACCTTTGACCGTTTCGTGTCTTATACTTTATTTGGCTGGTAAAAGATGTGGGTAACCTTGCACATTTTCCTTTTCCACTTTTTGCGTTACTCGCGTATGCGTATATACTTACTTGCATATGGATATTATATATGCAATGCTTCGTTCCTTCGTCTGTTCGCTCGTTCTTTCTCGTTCTTTCTCGTTCTTTCTCGTTCTCTCTCGTTCTTTCGTTCTCTCGCACGCTCATACGCTCGTTCCCTCGCAAACGATAAAAAATGTACTTTACGAGATTCATTTATATAAATAAGTAATGCCCTGTTAAGTGTAAATTTATAAATGATATTGTATTATATATACGTATACGCGTGTCTCCGTCTATGTGAGTGTGCAAAAGAAGATTATATACGTGAGACTCTCGCAGATACGATTAATTTATAAGTGGACGCTATACTTACGAGTTGTTACTTTTTTTAACAATTTTTAAACGTACACAATTTTTTTTATTCATACTACACCCAGAAAAATGTAATAACGTAAATCTAATAAATACGTGCAGTACACTCGGATTATCATTATTTATATTACAATTTGTACCAAATATTTAAATTTATACTGTTATTTTTAAATTGATTATAATTAAAATTACTATAAAAATAATAAGCATTACGATAATTCGAGTATAATTCACGTAACTACAAAATATAACAATTTTTAGTACTTTTTTCTCTATGTAGTACTATGTAGACGTACTATCCAAACACTCAAAAGTAGTTACATAGATTATAATTGAAAAAGCTGATATCATCTTACACTCGAATATATAAATTGTAAACCAGTATACATGATTTAAAACATTCATATGCGTACGCCAATTTTCCATGCTTAGGAACTCTACTTTTAGGAATATTTTTTGTTTGATTAAATAAACAAATAGCTAATGCATAATAAACTATCATTACGGTCTATCACAGTTCATGTTATTAATCTTTATTTCGTCTTTTCTGCACCAAAGAAAATATAGGAAAAATGTAGCAATTTACGAATTTGGGAGTTTGCAAATTGTTGAGGCAATGTGTATATAGATACACTCACACACACACACACGCACGCACACACACGCACACACACATATATCCTCACATGTGAATTCTCACGAGCACTACGATTCAGCTTGAATATAAATTTCGATCCTCGAAGTCGTAAAGATTCATTTCAAAGTACAATGCCTTTTTTACCTCGTATGTGTCGACACATATACACGCACCTATATATTTGTATATATATATATATATATATATTAGTTTTGATAATTTAATACACGAGTACACGCGTATTTTATTTGATTTAATGAATCGTATCAGTTTATTCGTTTAAACGTGTCACAAAGAGGAAAAAAACGAAAAAAGTCAGTCTAGAAAAATACCGTAATCGAGTGTTTTTAAAAAATTAAAATAAATAATTTATTCGTATGATAGTTTAATTATATTTGTCTAAAACATAAAATGATATAATCGATTAGCCGGTTAAAGAGAAAATGGTATCTCCCCTCCCAATAAATAACATGTGATAATGAATTCACTTACGAGCGAGACTATTTACACACAAATATCTCGGCGTTAAAAATGATTCATAAGATATTTTAATACAAATACATATATATATATATATAGGAAAGAAATGTATAATATGTATAATACACATCGAAGTAATCTAATGGTAAAAAAAGGGCAGCCCTGGACAATAATTTCCATAGTAAGGTTATCTTGGTCGAACCCTCTGAAGTAACTACGTGTCGGATTTGGATAACGCTAACGTTGGCAAAGAGGATGTGCCACCCCTCGACTTAAGCCTTCGACGCTCTTCCTATATATATGTGTGTATACATTTGACTCTCCCACCCCACCCCACCTCCCTTCCCCATCACTCCCTCTCTCTCTCTCTCTCTCTGTCTCACATGGCAATTTTCGTTCCTTGCGCTTTTCAAGCTCGTGAATCGAACCGAAAAGCCAATTACTTTCACGCGCATAATTTCTTCGTTCGGCTTTTACAGAGAGATCCGTCGATTGAATACCTATTGGCTTTAAACATTTATTTTTTTCTCGCACCCTCTGTACTTTTGTAGAAAAGTGATCGTTTGCAAAACAAAAAGGTTTACCTTTTTGAGAATTTGATTGTGTATACTATCAAGTCGTAAAGTTTTGATAATTTCGCTGATACATTGATACGATGTCGTTTAACGATACAGTAGTTTCGAACTAACAAATGCGATAAATGTTAAGTTTTAAGAAATGAACAGTGGAGTAGAAATAATAATAGTCTAAGACGAGTTTTATAAGAAAATGTAGTGGCAATGTTGTTGAACGAAAGACAAAAGTGTACACTGAGTTAATGTTATTTCTTCGAATCGAATCAATAAATTTAAAGCCCAACCAAATTATAATAATCACCTTTAAATTGCTTGTTGTATACGCAATAACTTTCTGAGAAAATGATAATTCAAAAGTTATACTTGGTACTTTTGTACATTTGTAATAATCGTTTTACGTTGTACAATTTACATTTATGATTTTTAATTAGTGGTTACGTGGATTTGTAAACAAGTAATAATATTAACGCAATACTTGTTGTTTAGAAAAAAAGTTTACTGATGATATCGGTTAACTATCGCTTGTAAATATAAATGATTAGTTTAAAAATTAGGCATTCAATTGGTAAGTGTATAGTCTTTACTAATTTGGAATATACCTTACGTATAGGTAACGTTCCTTTGTACCTCGACACTAAGTTATACGTAATGAAGTACCTTTCAAAACTTGAAACACGAACACAATAAATTATTTTCATTGTATTAAAATAATAATGTGTTTCTGTTGCACGTTCAATATTGTCTCACAAAGTTGTGTGTCAAACACACGCGAGATTCGAATCGATAACTGCCTTAAAATTCTAGTCTTACAGTCCGATTTGCGTTTCGCAATTTAATAGATATATTTTACATAGTCCCGTATTAAAAATGTGAAACTATACTTACATAACATATTTGTACAATTGATACATTGGGAGCGAATCGAAAGGTGTTAAACGATCCAGCTAGTGCATATTTCGTGAGGAAGAAAACCGATAAACAAGATTGAGAAAAATATAGCATAGCGTACCGTGGATCTGTGTGTGTGTGTGTGTGTGTGTGTGTGTGTGTGTGTGTGTGTGTGTGTGTGTGTGTGTGTGTGTGTGCGTGTGTGTAATAAAAAGTGTATAGGAGGGAAAAAGCATCTCTCGGTAGAGCAAAGTCTAATATTCGTTGATTCGCTCGAATGTGTGGTGACCGGTTGGTAGAATTTTTCGCATATATATATATATACGATAGGAAAGGAATAAGAAATGCAGAAGCGCAATGGCAAGAGTAGAAGGATTTCAACGGTAGAGCGCACGTGTCACGTGGATCGAAAAACGAGAGATGCCCAGGGATCCTTCGAATTGGAGATCAGACAGCGTGCAGGCAAGGCATTATATTGGCTACTTTCTCTCTCTCTCTCTCTCTCTTCCCCTCGACTTGAAACTCTGCTATTTCTCTTTCTCTTGGACACTGATTTTTAGTAACATTTTCTAGTCGTCTTATATACGGTTACGGATATACTACATTTTTCTTATACCTTTCGTTTTTTTTTCGAAATAAGTCACGTACAAGATTTATTCTTTAGGGTGTATATATATAATTTGGGGTGAATATACATATTATTTGTTGTTTCTTTAATGAATTAATCAGTACACATTGATGTAAATGTATGAAATAAGTATAATGCGTAATTTGACAAACGTACTGTGTTATAACAAACTGACACTTATACACTATATTCTCGTGTCGTAATTAAATATACGAAAAGCATTAGATGCATTAGGCATACTATTTATAAAAACAATCTAATCAAAAGAAAATATTTACCATCCAAGGTAATACAAGATAAACACCGATACATTTATTATCTTGATCGATGCATATAAATGACAGTTCATCTCAACCAAATGAGTACAATGTTGTACCAAATAAGATTGAACCGACGAATCCTTATATTGAAAAGATCGAGTAATCCCATCTTGACGAAATTGCGACAATACTCGCAGTTAAAAAACGAAAAAAAAGAAGATAAAACGAGAAAGCACAACGTTTATCTATATAGACACACACGTACTTGGCTAGATCGAAGAAAAAAGGCAAGGAAAGCAAAGAGCAAACTGAAGAGAACGAGAGAAAGAGAGAGAGAGAGAGAGAGAGAGAGAGAGAGAGAGAGAGAGAGAGCTTCGTAGATTTCCTTAATAAAATGGGGCGCAAACGCTACGCCAGCGAATATCGCGCTGATAGCGGCTTCGGTCAGCTCTCCCTCTGTGTACCTGTGTGTGTGTGTGTATGTGTGTGTGTGCGCGCGTGACCGAAGGGCCGAGAGCAAATGTACCCAAAAAAAGAAAAAAAAAGAAAAAAGGAAAGTCGCGAGATCGTCCAAGAAGAAGGAGGGGTGAGACACGTTACTTAGGCTGATTCATTCTAACACGAGTCTCTTCCGTCTCCACACCCCCTTTATCCCCCTGCAGGGCAAGCTTGACTTTTCTCGAATTTCCATCTTTCTCTGGCATCGCGCCATCGCGGAAAATTCTCGACTCTCGCGGTATATTCTTTATGAAGTAATGTTTACTCGGACACTTCCACGCACACACTCGTGCATGCAGAGACTTTATTTTACGTGAATACCCTTCCTCTTCGACTCGATTCCCTTGAATCTCAATTTTTATGTTACGAATTTTAAATCTACCTTTTTTGAAATAACTTCTAATTTTAGCACGCTAATTGCAATCAATGGAAAATAGAATGAACGATGAATTATCTATTATTATTACGATAAATTATATATAGCGGATATGAAACAATTTTTTTCGTAAATATATCAATACACTTTTTCTTACGTAATAAACGAGAGATAGGTATACGCGTGCCATTAAAATTGCTGACGAAAACGTATGCGCATCATTAACGATAACAAAAAAAATTGAAAATCTGCCTCGAAATATCTGACTCTCAGTGGGTTAACGACTTCGAGCGTGTCCTGTACATAAAGGGTAGAAAAGAAGAAGGAGAAAGAAGGAGAAGAAGGAAAAAAACTCGCGCTTTAATCTACCCTAGCCAGGAAGAAGCGGGGAAAATGTCCGACCTGTACCGTGAATATGTATGGGACCGACATCTGTATATATGTATATTTATATAGATGTATGTGTATATATATATATATATAGCACTTATCATTAGAGAAAATTATGATATAGTGAATCGTCGTGGTAAGTCGATCCCTCGTATCTCTCTGTTCACCTTCTCTAATGTAACCCGAGACTACCATCAGTTTCGTATTTCTCACTCAAATATCTTGAATTTTTAATTGTCGATAAAAATCTTACTCCTTTTTTCTAACAAATTTTTACAAAACATTTTACGATGATAACTTATTTTTATATTTTCACCTTACTATGAGTGTCTCGCACCTTCAGGTAATGGATCTTAATAATAAAATGTTTATAACTCGAAAACAAGTAGAAATAGATCCTTAAATAAAAATTAGAAAATTTTAAAAACTCAAATCAATTGATTTGTTTCAATATAATGGAAAAAATAAAAAATGATGGCCAAAAAGGCATTTGCTTCCGAGTAAGAAATTAAAGTGGAAGTAATTGTTTTAAAAAATTAGCGTTAATTGCCCATATCTATGATAAATTTGAGGGTTAAAATCTAAATATCTAGTTGTCTTCAAATTTTTATCTTACAAAACATATTCTATAAAGATTGGTTACAATCCGTTACTCGAAGGTAGGTGAGACACTCTTCTAATTAGTATATATAGATAATTAGAAAATAACACTTTTTTATCTAGAGGCTATTACATAAAATCTTTGGTTAAAATCCACATTTAGTACCAAAAAACTGACCTTGGTTAAACTTAAAGTAAGTCCTTCGAATAAATGCAAATGATTCTACAATATGTTTTCCAATCAATTGTTACGTATTCTCATCGACATCCTAACGTATTTATACACGAAGAATACGAGCTCCTTATTTACGAACGAATAAAAATGTACGTGTCATCAATCGTATATAATAAACCTGTTTTAATTATCTTCGTGTAACTTATAACTACGCAAACAATAGAACCATAATTATCACCTTTAATAGCACCGAATCTACGTCGATAAACGATAACAATGCTTTAACTAATGTTTAATAACAATACAGATATAATAATACCTTTAATTAGATAATATTGTTGGATTAGCGTTTAACCCTTCTTAATTATATCTCTTACAATCTGAGAATCAGAGTATTACGTCTTGATACTTAACATTTATTTCGAATTAATTAAATTTTATTGATTTTTAATACGTCGTTCGTCATTATTCTTGAATATGTATTACGATAAAATTTCAATCGCATACTACATGTATTCTATATAAATTTTACGTTGATTCTGCGAGATTTATAATTAAAACTATTATATATCCTTACATAAAAAAGTGATTGCCGGATGTTGTGAAGCCAAATGAAACAGCTACGTGATTGGTTTATGTTTTGCGCATGCGTTCTAAAACATTGTTTAAACAATATATATATATATATATAGTCTTCGTATGCATAATATTATACCAAATAATATGATTGGTTAGTATAATGTATATTAATTCATAACTTGCAGGGAGCGAAAATATTAATAAAAATAACCACGTCGTTCTCGGTATAATGCTAAGGTCCGTTTATCCTGTTCTTCATATAATTTTTGTTCAAAATTGTAATAAAAAGTAAAAATCAGATTAATGATTTGACCACGCTGATGGGTATAGGACATTTCGCCAGAGGTGTTTTGAATCAGAATTTTAACCATTCTAGCACTTGAATTTTCAAATTATACTTTTGATTTATAATAGGTTTATCAGCGTATAGTGGAAGTTTATTAATAAAAAGTGTCTTGTAAAGTAGAAAGGGTTGTGTCTAGTATCACATCAATTTTGTATACCTATACCATAATCAGAAATTAATTACGTCGTTGGTTTGTATTCAAAAGATTCAAAGAATCTTGAATGTACAAGCTTAACAAGCTTAAAGCCAGTCCGATTTCTTAAATTGATTATTGATTACCAAGTATCAGCGTGTATTAGCTGGTTAAAGGATGAGATTGATAATTTGAAATATATAAAAACGAGTTGTACAATTATTGGAGAAAGAAGGATGGGTTTCCTTACCACCCGTAAACTGTTGAAATCTTGAGTGTATTGATTTCTAAATTAGCTGAGCCAACAAGCATTACAATCGCGACAAGGCTCTTTGATTATTTAAATAATCGATAAATTGTGAATAGGGAATAAAGAGGGCACGCGTTGTGCGTATTCGCCTAAGAAATAAGGAAGAAAAGCGAGATAAATAAAGGGGTTAAGAAACGCGAATAAGCGCGAATAAGCGCGAATAAGCGCGCGTAAGCGAATGCTGGCACTCAAGAGACGAGGTGCATGCAAGAGGCCCGAAGCGATGAAGAGCGACGAAGGTGAAACCTGCCGAAAGAGGGGCATTGTAGAAAATTAGAGCCCTTCTTATGGTAATTGGACCACCGTATGATTGTCGGGCGTTACCTCACCGAATGCGGTTTTGCAGTTTCCGCGTTACGCACGCCCTTTTACGGGCCATCGACTTGGTCTCCCGCTCTTTCTTTCCTCTCCACCCTCTCTTCCCTTCCCGGTTAGCAGCACCGATATACACACATACACACACACACACACACACACACACACAGGTATATACTATATGTTAAAAGCTTATACGTTTTTGTTTGCCTCAAATTTTTTCTTCCTCTTATCCGAACAATTTTCTTTTTTATTTTAATATGGTCTACTTGTTCAAAGATGGTTTAATCTACAAGCACAGTATCGATAAAGATACTATTTTTTTTTTTGCGAAATTTGACGTAACTGCTTAACAACGCGAGGTCGGTCAGCTTTCCGTCATGGCACTGTTTGAAGAATCGTGTAACAGTCTCTTTTTCTTCCGAAAATAATGTTTAGCCTTTAAATTTATAGAAAATGTTTATGTTATGTTCCTTGGTTGCCGAATAAGAATTAAAATATATAATTAAAAATACGACAAAATTCCATTTGTACGTCAAAAAAGAAGATTCTTATTTAGTTATCAAAAATATATACATTTCTTTCGACCTTTTTCAAATTGTGTTATTATTCACCTGCAACTACAAAGTATATAACTCTGAGAGTACGTAAATCTATAAGTCCTCATTCGATCGCCATGTTAAAGATTTTAATAAATTTTCAAAAGTTACACTGTATACTCACAGACCCAACAAAAATATATGAAACATCGTAAAAGGGGGCAATAAAATATCCGAAGAAAAGAAAATATACACCGACGTATGTAGAATTTACACCAATGCGCATTCGTGATTGATTTAGTTTTGCGGTAAATTCGTTCAGCCTATAGAGAGAGAGAGAGAGAGAGAGAGAGAGCGAAAAGAAAAAGCTCGCGGTTGTGTGTACGCGTGTGCATGCAACGCAAGAGGAGCCGAGTATATATAGGTATATGTATGTTACGGCGCGGGCGCGTACACGGATAAACTAAAACGAAAACTAGTCTAACTGCATCGTGACGTCATCGCCGGATAGAGGAGGGCCGATTCGCCTTGACCTTGAGAGAGTAAGAGAGAAAGAGAAGAGCGGCTGTTCTCTATAGCGTTCGTTGTTCGGGCGTGTGTATATATGTGTATATATGTGTATATATGTGTATATATGTATATATATATATATATATATACGCGTTCGGCCCAATTAAACTTCTCTCGCTCTCTCTCTCTCTCTCTCTCTCTCTCGCACATTTTATTTTTCGCGCATATAGCCTATAGTCGTTACTCCCTCCCTCCCTCCCTCCCTCTCTTCTTCTTCTTAGCTTTTTTCTCGCTTTTTACCTTTACACCGCGTTCCTTTTATACATTTACGAACTTTTATTTCGACCTTTTTTCCACGAATCTATATACACATACACGCACACATCGAACGCGCTATCAGACTCTAATACATTTTTATCTCTCCCTCTCCCCCCCCCTCTCTCTCTCTCTCTCTCTCTCTCTCTCTCTGGCCGTTTTGTTTGTTATTATGCGCTTTTTCTTCCTCTATTTTCTTCCACTTTCGTCTTTTATTCCCTCTTACTCTCCTCCTTCTACCTCTACTCTCTCCCCTCTCTCGCTCTCTTCTTCGGTTTCTTTACTATCCTCTTCTCCTCTCCAGCTCGTTTTTTATACCTATATCTATATATACACACACAAAGACAGCAGTAGGGCTTATCTCTCTCGGTCATTTTTAAATCTCCGTCTCGTGAGATCTTATAACTCTCTCTCTCTCTCTCTCTCTCTCTCTCTCCCCCCCCCCTCCCTCCCTCTTGCTCTCTTGCTTGCACGCGTGAATTTCTAATCGAGATCTCTCGTCTTATTATAACAACAGCCCACGCGCATCGTTGCAATGCAGCCCTCTTTTTCTCTCAGTCTCTCAGTGTGTTGCTCGTTAACCGTAACTATATGCTCCTAATAATTACTCGGACTACTAAGCTCAAACAGGTATTCCCGAGGATCCCTACGCGATGGATTAATCGAATTGCTCTTACGTGACTCTTCTTTATTATATTTATATGTACCTACGTTTCTTTATATTCGTTGAACGTATATCATCATATCATATCTATTCAAAAAGTATTGTCAATAATGTACTTTTACTTTTCTACGTGCATTTTCAACATAAATTAACGTCGAATTCAAAAACTAGAATTTCTATAAACAGTGCGATTAATTTATATATTTAGAGCGAGGGAGCATTCGCTAGATAAAAATAAAAGGATATTTTTCGAAACATCAGTTTGTGTGTGTATATATATATATAAACGGGCGTAATAAATATTGGATCATTTAATATCCGCACGTTACTTTACTTAACTTTCATTTTGTTACATCATTATTATACATAATTTATAATGCGGTAAGTCAACTCGACATAAATAATATTATTAATTTCCTATTAGATTATGTATACACTCATTCGATAAATATTCACAATTTGTTTGAATTAATTTTTTATCAATTCGTTATTAAATGTTTAACTAAATTTAATCGAAATAACCCTTCATATTCCATGTTTCTCGAGTCTTCTATAAATAATGTATGAAATGTTGGAATTTTAAAATTTCCTTTTATGTATATATAGATATATATTGAAAGTACCGACTACTCTATGCTGTGATTAAATCTATCATTGATATATATTCGCAATTCGGACACACAGAGAGTAAAAAAAGAGCGTAACATAAATTATACAACGGAGAAAATTACAGTGATTATGAGGTATAACACGAAATATACTCGCGGTCAGTCGAGATGAAACTGAGTCTATTTCGACATCGATCTGTTATAAAAAATAAACCGAGAGTTTCACCTTAAAAAATATATTTACGAAATTAATACGTTTCGAGAATTCACGTAAATGTTTAAGATTTCTTTTTTTTATTCACCTAAAATATTTATTATTTTTTTTATTAGACGGGGTGAAATATACACTTAACTTTAAGAACGTGCGGATAGTTTATGTTAAACGTCAAAGTAAACGTACAACCCATTATTAATTATCGTTACTCCTAAATAGTACACGTGTACCATTAAATATTCGATGCCCAAAGTTTACTCGTAATCGTGAAAGATAAAACGAAAATAAATAATACCAATCGTAATGAAACCTGCGATTAACAAATCGTTTAATCCGTAAGCAACAAAAAAAGAGAATTAATTATTAACTAATTGAGGAGTTAAGCGAGTAAAAACGAGAAAAAAAGATAGAAGTTAATATATCCAATTCTCGTGTGAATTTCCTTGGCGGTCTTGTAAGATATTTTCTCGCAATATACACACGAATATTCCATCTCTCTCCCTCTCTCTCTCTCTCTCTCTCTCTTACGAGATATCTAGAAAGAGAGAGAGAGAGAGACAGAGAGAGAAAAGTTGTCTGGTTCCACCACGCGGTCTCTTCCTTTTAGTCTATCAGCCGTGCCGCCGCGTCTCGAGGAAGAAATAATTCAAACAGCAAAAACCTATAATTTTCGGTGCCTTCTATATCCTCTCTCTCTCTCTCTCTCCCTCTCTCTCTCTCTCTCGCTCACGGAGATGCATATCTCTTTCGCAAAGGTAAAAAAAGTATCATCGACTTTCAATCAGCGCGTTCGGCGTGCGAGTTTATTACACAGAGACAGACAGAGAGAGAGAGAGAGAGAGCGAAAGAGAGACAGAGAGAGAGAGAGACGCGAAATAACCGCGCCGTCACCAAAGGCACGCGACGATTCGATTTATTTTTTCTCTCTTCAGTCGGTTACGATCATCGATTTTTATCTTTGTAATTAATGTTATATCTGTCTCTCGTGTGTAATCTAATTTTTATCCGGTGCGAACGGATTCTACGCGATGTAATTAGATGTCTTTCTCCCTCTCTTAGAATACTTAAAATATGGATTTGAATTATACAAGGTTTCGGTGAACAATTGCGGACTCTTGATTTCACATATTAGCGTCCTGTATAATACTACCCAATGCATCAAACTTCAGGTAGTCGTTTGATAGAGTCTATCGAAGAAGGCATCTCTACCGTTTGAACGGCTTAACTTCGTTTCTAATGAAAGAGGGAATGGATGCTAAAAGAGTCAACGGTAAAACAGTGAGTTTCTAAATTTAGAAATATTCGGAGAAGCATCGATGATGAACCGTCGAAATGATAGAAAAAATAGAGATGAGACGCAAGTATAAACAACGGTCCAAATAATCGACTATAACAGGTGAACGGCAATCCCAAAGGAAGTGAAATATATATTACTTTAAAGAGAATTTTAATTCTTTCGTCTTGCTTGTCTTACTTGATTATATTCAGGGAAAAATAAAACTATATAGATGTTCTGGTATTGCAACGTTTCAATGACGAAATTTTAAGAAAATCAAACGCTCCTGTACTCGTTACGCAAATCAACCAAGTTTAACTGAAATTTAACACCGTGAGATTGTTATCTATTTCCTATCTTCAAAACGTGGCACATTGGTGACACGTACGTCATTTTGTAAGCAATAATGAAATCACAGCGGTTGAAAATTCCTATATTAACAAGCTTGGGACTATGAAAATAAAAAAATAAAGGGTATGATAATAATTTTTAACATTCCTAATCTCATATTGTATATATATGTATATACACATATATCATCTGGCAACTTTGAATTAATAGTATATTACATACCATGGCCAGTAAAATAAGAAATGTCTCGGATCACGTGTAATTGTCGGCCGAGGCGAAGCCGAGGTGGACGAACATGTGATCCGAGGCTTTCTTTTTTACTGGCCAAGGTGTGTATACTATTTTTCTGCTCGACGTTGCCGGAAAACGGCGACTTCAATTCGCGCAGCGGCCGGAAAGTTGCCGCTTTCCGGCCGGAGGGCAGAAAAAGAATTTTCTAAATCCGTCACTTTCTGCAGTTTTACAGATAATGGTATAGTATCGTATTTAACATTTTATTATATTACACAACGTTTAAAATCAGAAAGTTTTATTGTAGAGGATTATATTTAGTAAATTCTTATCTAAACGACGCAAGTTATAATAAGAGTCATAAAAATATTTATCGTTCATTATTTTCTTTGGTATACATACAAAAATTGTATTTAATATAGATAGTATAATAACATTACTTAAAGTATTTTTATTGTCATCGCAAAATAGTGAAATGCAATTAGTTTTATTAATCTATACAGTTAGAATATATATTGGTATTTAGGTATTAATGAATAATTATGTATTTAGAAATTAATTAAATAGTTATGCTGATTAAGAGGCTATTCAAACCTGCAACAAAGCTGACCAATTTTTGGATTATTAATTAAAATATACTTGTCAATAGAAAGATAATACTGGGAAGAATTGAACATTGTGTCTATACCAAGTTCACGATTGTTGATTAGAAATAAAAAGTTGTATTTACATGATAATTAAAGTCAAGACGGATATATTAATGTTCAATTAGTTCTGACGGTTTTTTAAGAAAAGCTTAAGTTAAGGTTTAAAATCGTTGGGTATATACATTGCAACTACATGTATATAGTTAATAAAATATATGGTTTATAATTTTTGACGAGGATTACTCGTCCGCGTCGTATAAGAAAGTCTAATCTAGTTTGAGAATCCTGCAACAGGGTAAGGAAGAACTCTGTGTGTGTGTGTGTGTGTGTGTGTGTACGTATGTACGTATACGTCCTTTGAGTCGAGGCGATTAGACGAGGCTAATTACTAATTGCGATTCGCCGACGACGCCACAAACTTTGCACTATGTACGTGTGATTAAAATCTGAGCGAGCGTATTTAGCGATTGTTAATTAAGCCTTATACATATACAATTCATATGGCAAACTGTGCTAATTATACGTTAATGGGTAATCTGATACGATTCATCCTTTCAAAACGATACAGATTTAGCTTTATTGTACACGCGGATGTATGAATAACAATGTAACACGTGCTTATAAATTTAGTAATCTATAATTCTAATACGCGCGCGACTCATTGATTAATGCGAATAATTTTATAGGAGACGGTAATTTTATTCGATTTGTCGTATTGTGTAAAATTACCATAAGTTTAGAATAAATACGCGTCGCGCATTTACGATAACCAATATTTGGTGCATTTTTTTACGGTAGAGAAAATGCACTCGCTTTCGCACTCGCACTCGAGCAGAACCGAAGGAAATAGCTATAGAATAAGTAAGTATTAGAATAAGTTATTTAAAAATAAAGTAACGCATGATCCAAAAATCCCGGTGTAATACGACTATAAATTAATGATCTGTGGGTGTGGGTACAAGCATACGTGTGTATGGAGGTAAAATAACTTGGGTATTGAAATTAGGGCAGGCTTAATTTGCTTCGGTGTCAAAAGCCCCGATAAGAAAGACCGCGGGCAAGAAAGAGTGAAGGGAGTGAAGGGAGTGAAGGGCGTGAAGGGGGTGGTGGTGGGGGAGAGCGAGCACTTGCTCTCGAAGTTTGCCTTATTGTTTCCCCTAACAATATACGTATATAACACATACGTCGGTGTTTTAGCGCGTGTTTTGCTCTTACGTAAGCACAATAACCGAATCAGAAGGTGGAGGAAAAGAAATGGACCATGTGTATACGTGTGTATGCGCATCTGTATATACCTATATCCGTGTATCCATGTACGTATACACCCAGCAAAAGAGAGAAAGACAAAGAAACGTTCAGTTCGATACAATTCAGTTTGGTGATAGATGTAGGGGCGAAGGGTCAAATAGAATGAAATGTGACATTGAACGATCAACGAGAAGTAAGAAAGTAAGTAGGAAAATTAATTTTAAGAGATTTATAGATTAAAGTTTTTTAAATTACTAGTAATCTAAGGATTACGGAGCGATTGTAATTCGGCAAAGATTAATTACGGCGAAATTTTGGGTAACGTACGTATTTCAACGGTTTTCGCTCAAACCGATTTCGTTAATTACGAACGATTAGATAGAATAGTCTCAATGTTTTGATGCTCGTAAACGAATAAATATTATTAATATATTGAGAGCCTTAAAAATATTTAAACATTCGTTAAATTAAACAAAAATTCGTTTCAAGTAAATGTAGGAAATATTTGTTTATTTATTCCAATTGAATATTCAAAGAAATATTTTATTAAAATCATTAAATTCTTCCTTTTTCTCTGTAAAAATTCGTGACACACACAGCTTGGACACATAGACACATAAATATAATATACGTACGACGATGAGGATACGGTTTACGGTACAGTGTCGAAAATCAACAGCTGTAAAAGCTTACAACCGTGAGATGTATCTCGGATACACGTGTATCTATATATATATATTTCGGGAAAGCCGATACACTCATACACCCAGCGTACAATGTACCCAAATGTATAAAGGGAGAGTGGGGGAAATAAGAGCGCGAGGGAGGGGATGTAGCTAGGCGCACAAGTAGACATTGTTGTGCCGAAACCCCAGGTAGAGATAGAAAAGAACAAAAGAGCGAATGTACCGTTTCTCTGTCCATCGATTGCTTTATTGCGGTTATTCACGGATTAATTTTGCGAGTCTCGGACACTTTTACCGACCTCGCCGCTATATAGTTATATGGCGCTTTCCCGGAACACTGGAGTCGTATATTTTCAAATATCTTCAACGACACTCTCTCTACACGTACAACAATCCTAATTAATTTAAAATACGTAATGTCTACTCTTTCACGCGATTTACTATATATTTATAATCTTCAAACTTTACGATACGCCATTACGCTTGAATCTTCAAGCTTCAAACGGATATTTAAAGGGTTTTTCAAGTTAGATAGTTCCACCAATAAATCATACGTTTTATGGATTTTCCGCATGCCCTTGTAATTAAACTTGTAGATCAATAATCAGTGTTTACGTTGTTTGTACATTACATAATATAAATCAAGACAAACGTAAGTGTTTCGACTCTTCCATTATATTTCGAATTCATCCGCTCATTGAGAAAAAGGATTACTTGCATCAACTTCTCATTTATCTTGAATGATTGTATACTTGCAAAAAAATATTGTACTGTAATGATAATTTTATTGAGCAATCGAAGACAAATTATAGAAATTACTATATTTTTACTACAACTGACTCAGAAAATGGTAATTTTATATATTTTTTAATAAACAAAATAATTCATTTTCGAAACAAATCCGAACCTTAAGCCTTTAAGTATGTTTTAAACAATATACCCAAATTTGTTACATCGATCATTTAATTAGGATGTTTGGGTTAAAATTTTAGATCTTCTTTGATTAATAATTACCAACCAAACATTTTTTATTCTTTGAATCATTAAAATTATTATTTTTTATTGAATAAACAAAATGTCTGACCATTCCTTAGAATTATTTTTGATTTTAAATTGGAGATTCTATATATAATTTTTGGGATGTTAGGTCTAAATCCCTGTAATTTGGGCCCGGCACCCCCTTAAAAAATATATCTAAACACCTAGATTTCCATTGGTTTCGCAAATATTCTATTTACAAAAGCAACAAAATAAATATTCATTTTCGGTAAAGTAGAAAATTAACGTTATCTTATTAACATGCGTGATTAGTAAAACGAATACTAATAAAGAACTTGAAAACTACGTAGATATGTAAATAAATTGTCAAAAAATGATAGGTTGAGCGAACGATTTAACTGTTGTAAATTATAGAACGTGAAAAAGGAAATAAAGAGACTAATAAAAAGTAGATACTGACGAATCAATATATAAAAGATGAAAAGGAATTAATGAGAATCAATTAAAATTCACGCGCGAGTTTAACACGAGTTACCTAAAATCCAACCTTGCGCATTCCGATCTTGAGATTCTTTTTATTTTATATATGTTATATGTATTTTCGTTCGTAATCTCGCTAAGATTTCCGTGAGTCATCGATCATCCATCCTTGCAATATATAATCGCGATAAAGAGATACTCGGGATTGAGAATAAACTCGGAAGTCTCCCCTCCTCTCGCCCCTTTCTCTGGATTTGTCGAGTGTGAGAAAATTTCGGAAGAGAGAGAGAGAAACAAAAGCACCTCTCCCGCTCTCTCTCTCTCTCTCTCTCTCTCTCTCTCTCAACTGAATACCTGTCGCGAATGATTTATCGGAATGACGTAGATTCCTCCCCTTTGGTGCCGCAGCATCCCCGAGTTTCGCGCGTTAGAACGCCGTCCTTGTACATTCGTACGTATTCGCGCGCGCGTACACAAACGCACACACAAGCGCGTATACGCGTTACACATGATTTTCGATGCATCTGTGTATCTACACCTACGCGTGATGGTCAATTCTTTTTACAAACGATCACAATGAAATTTTTCGAGAGATGCAAACTACAGCTGGTACAATAGCGTTCGATGATCGAGCTACTTTGGCTGCAGGTGTTACCTGTGGATCCATCTTTTTCATTTTGGAAAATCCCGCCGCAGATGCATCTTGATCCTGCAGTTCCTTTCGTTTACGTACACTTTAACCCATTACTGTTTAGTCATTTTTGTTTATTCCTTTTTTATTTTCGGTTGAATCATAATATATATTGCAAGTGAAAATTCGAGTACCTGATAATTAATTAATTTTTCAATAAATTATTTGCAACGTGTATAGTTTCTATACCTTGAATACGAGAGGTGGGAGAACGCGCGAACCATTTAATTTACATTTTTAACGTAAAACGCCAGTACACTGAGAAAAATTAGCTAGTATAAATTATTATTTTAATGATAAAAGGAAGACCAACACCATTGAGGCAATATTTACCATTATTAATAGCAATTTTTATAATTGTGCAAGTCTCTTCTTCGTTTACCATTAAAATAGTAATTTTTACTAAAAAATTTTTCTGAGTGTATTAGTCGCGGATCGCGGTAGCAACCAAATGACCGGGACACTTGGTCTCTTGCTCCGCGGCTCTCAAATCAAACGGACGCAATTTTCGAATCCTACACCTGGACCTCGATTATTACCACGTAGCCATTATCGACAAGTTCATTGTAAAATCAAAACTTTGGGTCCAATTATGGGAGACGGAATTCACGTGAACGACGATCCAGAGTCAGTTTAGAAAAACTTAAGATAAATTTATCATCGCGATAAGCGCCAAGCAGAGCCAATTTCTTCTTCTCATTAATATTGAATAAGGTGACTATTATATTAAATGTAAAATCTAATCCGACCTGTTACACTTTAAAAATAATATTTGAAAAATCATGGAGAATAAAAAAACCAGGATGAATAATAAATTATAAAATATTGATAGATATATGGTAGTAGTTCGAATACTCCGCACGTATATAATAAATTAATATATTCGTTACTAAAAGGTAAATTATAATGTATAGTATATAAAATATTTTACATATTTGACTATTAATTATAAATAATAAATATGTACGCTTTAAATTTTAAATATTCTTTAAAAACTTGTATATAGCGAATAAAAGCGCGTCGGGGTTAAGTGAAACAATTGTCGTATACTGCACACTGGGTAAACGTCTGCAGGTCATAGAGCGGAATAACTCGTGCGCTGTATTTACGAGGATTGTAATCAAGCGTAGTAGACGACAAAAGTGCGCATTCTCAATGGGCGTTCGAAGAGAAGAGTCGTTCTCGTCGTATCTATCGAACCGACGAACCGACGAACCGACGAACCGACGACTGCTCAGATTTTGCGTCAAGTGTTTATTTACTTCGGTCTATAACTGGCGAGAAGAGTACTTCAACTCCGGGAAACGGATTGATCTGAAACTAAAGAACAAGACTCTTTGATCCGTGTCGACCGTGTCTAACTTGTGTCCAGTGGCCCCTAGAGATATGCCATTTCGAATATTCTACACGGAGAGGAAAGTTCTCGGTAAAATGTTAACGTTCCCTTGTTTTTATCATTTTTTCCCAGAATTTCGTATAAAAATGGGGAATCGCGATTTCACTCAATATTTCAAAGAAAACTTACATCAAGAGCTTTAACTGGACTGTTCAAATAGCTCGAAAGTTCAAAAGCTGTGTATATAATGAAAAATACTACTAAAAACCATCATGATGGCATTAAACATTATAGATTGCATCATAAAATTGAATTGCTAGTGACAGCGAAGCAAAGCAATATTTTAATTAAAGCGCTTGATCTAAGCTTTTTAAATTACTTGACTATTGCAAATATGAAAATGAATAGAACCAGAGTTATTTCAAATTGAGTTCAACTACTTTTTCCTAGATTACTTGATAAGCTGGAATATCTTTGTCCATAGAGGTCATTGGACGAAACTATGCAGAGATACGAGTCAATTGTTTTGAGCCAACAATTCAAATTTCACAATATCACTTAATTTAATTTCGTGGAGTTGAAGCACTTCCTTCGGACAGTTCGAAACTACAATAATCTCGTGAAAATAAGTTAATAATTTAATACTTCTCGGTGTATAATATAAGTTAATAATTTCTTAAATGTGGATTAAATGGATGAGTTCTATAAATTCGTAGATGCATGCCGTATCGTAGAACCTAGTCACACTGTTTGAGAATTAAGAAACAATGTAACAACGGGCTGTATCGAAATGAAAAAATAACTAAATAAAAATGTACGAAGAAGAGAAGAATTTGAAAATCTTCGTTGGAATAAAAGAATGCGTAAAAGAAGGAAGTCAGATTAATGACCCGAAGGAAGAAAGAGTTAAATTGTGCAAGGTCGGCGCTTAACGAAAAGTGGATGTTAGCTCGAGCGAAGATAGGGAGAACCCATTTACAATATCTAATCTACGTCCTGACCGTGGTACTTAACGTCACTCGGAGAATCAGCTAGTCTAGATGTTGATGCGCGGAAACAATACCTTCCCTCTGAGAGGTCAATTTCGGCACATCGTACCTTACATTTATACACGTATAGGTACTATACGCTTCGCACTCGCGCTCCCTCTCTCCCCTTGTATCTTTATCCAGTTATCTTCCATCGAAGTGAACGCGCGATATGCGCATCGCTTATCCGATCCTTCCTACGAACGTTCACAAAAAGTGTATCATTATCTATCGTTCACTTCAATTTTTATAACCCTTTCTTTTTTTAAATCGAACGGACCTCTAACTTTTTTACATTTATTTTATATTATTTCTACGCTCGTTATTTTTATTTTCAGATAGATTTATTGTAAAACCTATAATGTGAATTTCAGAATATCCAGAGCTCTACACATTACTCGCTTAGGAATCACAATTATATTTCTATTTTCTATAACATTAAAATGCTTTTTTTTTTAATGTAAAGTAACTTGCACGTTTGCAGGAATTAATCAGGTATTTAGGAACTTGAAATTGCAGATCGTAATGATTAAAGCCGACATTTCCAGCTTTACATATATACATATATACTTATAAGGTATATGATAAAAATCGAATTTTGTAGGTCTTGCATATAGGTATACATAAGAATTTCGACCAAAGATTTCAATATTTAAGTCAGTATATAAATTAATATATAGATTGTGTATAGAATAATAGAGTTTAGATTAAAATAGTTTGGCATGGAAAACAGTAAAAAAAAGAAAAAATCAAAAACTACTTGGAGGATGACGTGCGTCTGAATACAAGAGAAAAAGTGAATATTACAATAGAGGACACTTTAGCATATTTCGTTGCAAATTAAGAGGGTGGGTTTAATGGAAAAGGAGTCGCTTGCGGAGTGAGTAACGATTAACGCGTAGAGATCGATCGCCGTGTATGGGTGTATGGGTGTACGGGTGTACGTGTGTACGTAAAGTTAGGCTGGACGCGAAGAAACTTAGGTTCGCGTCCATCCTCCCTCGGTCTTTCGGTCTCTCGGTCTCTCGCAGTGTGCAGCCCTCCGCAGAACGTTATTAATCACTGGACTGGCTGGCTTGCGCAGGTCTTGCGAACTTAATTAATTAAATAATATAATGCTCGAGCGCGGAAGGAAGACGAAGGAGAAGGAGAAGGAGAAGAAGGTGGGGGGAGGAGGAGGAGGAGGAGGAGGAGGAGGAGAAGAGAGGCGGGAAGAGGTGTAGGTTGGCGTCGACTATCGGAAGCGTCCATCAACAGCAGCCACCCCCGGGGGGTATTGTTTCCCTTCCGCGTCCGGTCCTTCCGGCTCGAGTAGTTATAAGGTATATAGCCCTCGCAGTAGTGCAAAACGTCGGCCGACGCTAACGACACGTCCTAACGAGTGCGCGCGAGCCCGTCCCGTCTATACCAGTATATACCTATACATACACCCACACACACTCGCCCCATGCCAAACTTTGTAATTAGATAAAGTGAAAATCACGCTGGAATCAACTTCGATACTACGGAGGAAAAAATTACATTTCCCGATCCGACGAGACTATGTTTATATACATACACCTTTATCTATATATATATATATATATATATATACGTACATTTATTTATTTTTTTTTTCTTCTACTACTTTTGCCTCTTTTCCGAGCCGCGATGGTTATTTAACCATTGAGTGGTTCTCTTCTTGCTCTGTTTTTTAATTATACTTTTCGTTCGTTCGAACAAAGCTTTCATTTTGTCTCTAGGATACGCTTGAAAATAGCGCTATTCTTAAATTGACAAGAGATTAACATCGGTCATTTGGGCTTAAGGGTAGTTCGTACTCATAGCTTCACAAATCCGCCACCTCGAAAATTTGCGAGCAAAAGTGGCGCTGCCGTCAGATAAGCTGAGTTTATATTTGACAATAATTATGAACATTTATAGGAAATAGAGTTTCTACCACACAAAATCAGAGTTGATCGCCATAGCTATTGATGTAATGATTAATTACATATTGCTTACCTGATCGAAAAGTCAGTATTTTCGAGGAATAGTGAGAAGTACGAATCAATTCTGAGAACACATACCGAAGTCACTTCGTACTTATCACTATTCGTCGAAAATACTGACTTTTCGATCAGCTATAGTAATATGTAATTAATCATTACATCAATAGCTATGGCGATCAACTCTGATTTTGTGTGGTAAAAACTCCATTTTCTTTTAATGTCCATAATTATTGTCGAATATGAACTCAGCTTATCTGCCGGCAGCACCACTTCTGCTCGCAAATTTTCGGGTGGTGGATTTGTGAAGCTATGAGTACGGACTGCCCTTAAGAATTAATCTTGATTATCTAACGAACAAACGCTTCGATATTTCCACAATTAAGCGGAGAAACGTTCAAACAACAGATTTTCCGAAATCATAAAATGCGAGTACTGACACTTTCTGTGTAAAACACGAGGGAACGTTCAACCATACCTATAACTCTTTTGAATTAAAAATATAAAAAATCGTGACCATTAAAATAAAAGTTTGATACCCTTTGTGATTATATCATCGACATTATTTTAAACACAACGGGGAGAAAAAAAATTCTATATAAAAAGTACCCAAGCCGCGTGCTCAAAGTGTCTTCGTTTCAAATATGTACTATTCAACAAGACGTAAATTGTCAATCTAATTTTTAATTTTTCTGTAAAATTTAAGAGAACTATACTTTTATGCAGCTTTTTCTCGTCTTATAATCTACAGACATATTTGTAAATATCATTTAGTCCACCTAGTTTTTAAACAAATGTTTGTACAAATGATGAGTATATACGCACCGTCTCCGGAGATTTATATACGCGCGATATACGAATGCGTCGGGTAAGTTTAATACGCCGAAACGGAAAACAGTTTTCATGTTTTGTTGGACCTTTTGTTCGAAAAGACAGATACTAAATTCTAATTAATTTGCGTGCTGCGTGTGGACGCAACTCTAAAGTATATAATCGCACGAGTACTGTGTACACATATACCTACATACACGCACTCGTGATGGTGTGTAATGTGCGCGAAGGAAGGAATTTAAAAAGTTGTACATTTGTCGGAATGTATACCGTACGCATGCGTGCGTGTATATATTATATATATATACCTATATATACTATATACTATATACAAGTATATTTTAGCGATAGGTTCGACGCTAATTATATTGCGCGTTATTAATTTATTATCCGAGGGCAACAGCAGGACCGAGAAATTCTTCTCCCTTTTACCCGAAACGATTCGAGGATTCCTAACGCGCCGGTGTACGTGCGTATACGCGCGCGTCTGTGTCCGTACCTACACATACCTACCGCGGCAGCACATACGAAAATCCCGTCCATCCCTCCTGGCATTTTAGCATCCGCCGTTGGTATATCTTTCTCCCTCCCTCTCGCCACCACCCCTCTCCACCACCCCTCCCCCTCCCCCCCGTGGCCCCTCGCGCTCCTCCCGAAATTCCCCCTTAACGCTAATTTATCTTAATTACATTCTACGTGCGTCGGCATGTGCCGGAGGAGGAAGCGAGTAGACTAAGCGACGGCCAGCACGAGGGAGAGAAAACCTATATATATATGTATATAGACGCAGCTCGTCGGCCACCGGAGCACATGACCCTTACGTGCGCATATACCTACATGTCCAACCCCGTCCTCTGGCTCCGCCACCCCTTAACTCCTTCCTCCTTCCTCTTTCTCTTTAGGTCCATGTAACTTACCTCGTTACGTGCTCGCGAGGATTAAAAAGCTCACCCTTATCTCTCCCGCGATTTTCCAACTATGAGGATTATAACAACATTTACAAATATGTATTCTTTTTATCCACGTATTTACATCCAACTTCCTACCGTCAGTACTTTATGAAACAACAAATTTTTACGAGTCAACTTTTAAGATGATCAAACTTATCGCTTAATATTATTTTCACAACATATATATATACTCCGGCTTTGACCGATAGGATTCCCACTTATTACATATTACATTTTTCAGAATATATCCTATATGTTTACTTAAACTTCATTTCTTTCGGTAATTCAAAATGTTCAGCGAACATTTTAATAATTCATTCCAAAGCATCATTTCTACGAAATATTCATTAACTACCTTTATTATTATTTTTACAGTTGGATATTTCAAAAAATTCAATTCAAATTGATAAATTTTCATTACATCGATTGAATAACATTGGCAGCAATGTTATAAACTGTGTGTGATATCCATCTTGAAAATAAAATGTCAAATGTTCTAAATAGAAAAATTAAAGATAGAAAACTAAAGATCCGTATAGAGAGTTTCAAGTCTTGATTTGCTCTTTTGAAGCCTTTACCCACGTTTGCGTACGTTATGTTTTCATTTTGCAGTGTTGTACACCAACCGATTGCAGAGATAAAGAAAACCTGATAGATCTACCTAGTGGAAATAAGGGAACAAAGTTCTATTACTAGTCCAATGCTCGATCGATTCAATCACTGCTTGACCAATGCTATGTCAATACTAAACAGTACTGAAAGGTCAACAGTTCTTTGATACCGAATCTACGACTGGTCCAGTACTTTCGATACCTTAATGCAGCATTGATATAACGAGAAATGTGCCCCCCCCCCCTCCCCTTATATTTCCGTAAGATATTGCGACGTGTAAACCAGCCAGTAGTCACTTGAATATTTTGATTTTCCATCATGTCATACCTAACGGTGGTTCCCAAGTTTTTAGCGTTGTACACATTTATTTATGCAAGCATATTCAGTGTTTTATCTAGATTACATGTGTCACAATAATTTACAAAAAACAATAAGAGAAGAACGTATCTCACGTTGTTCCAAGTTTTTAGCAACATTTAACCATTTTATCATATTAACGTTGGAAAGTTGCCAACACAACGTTATCGGAACATTATGCGGTGGCGTTGGTTAAGGGTTTTGCTGTACCGGCGATTTTCGTAATCAATAAAAGGGAACAATTCAGGAATAAAATGTAGAATCAAAGTATAAAATGAAAAATCCAATTGGCAGAAATTGACGATAGTTTTTATCCAATCCCCAGGAGGTTTAATTATGCGCAAGCGTGCTTGCAGCACCCATACCCCCCTCTCGGGTTCGTTCGTACAGCTTCCCTTCCTTCCTTCCTTCTCCCGTCCCTCTCCCCCCTCTCCCCCCTCTCCCCCCTCTCTCTCTCTATATCTCTCTCTCTCATTCTCTCTCTCCAGCTCGCGTTAATTATCCAGGCATTGTATCTAGTGCAGGAGCGAGCGAGTCGTTCGCTGCTCGAGAATCGGCTTGATCCCGCACATCTAATTTGCATGGAGGGAAGACGCAGAGCTAACCATACATATATACATACACACACACGCGCCACACACACGCGCACACACACACACACACACACACACACACATTCATGTATGGGTATATATATACCCCGGTGCAACGTATACTCACTTGCATACCACTTGGTCAGAGCTATCTACACGTATAAATACATGCACTCATATATATATATATATATATATATATATATATATATATATATATATATATATATATATATATATATGTATGTACACGTATACACATAGAGGAACTTGTAAGATCCGTTGCTATGGAAATCTCAGAATGCCGGACCCAGAAATTGCTATCTTCTAGGCCCAAACGTTATACGAATCCTAATACTCGATCTTAGAATAGACCAAGTTGATACGATCGTCAAATTGACTTAACCTTACAACTACCTTATATTTACTGCCTGTACAGATGTTTAATTTCATTTTTCGTTAATTTATAACTGATCGTTAGATATAAATATGAATTATTATACTTTACTTACACTGACGTCAATTTGAAATAAAAACATAATTTTGGGACAAACCACGATTTTTAATTTTTATCTATAATGTACCATTCTATATAAAATGTTTTCTATTATTATGATAATCGCGAACTATATAGGTTTAAGATAAATCAACCAGATTTATATATGGTGATCTTTGTTTCCTAGTTTTCTTAATAAAGTTCTTAACGAATTTCAAATTTAAATTTAATAGAAAAATAACATTCAAAGGTTAAATATTGTTCTTAGCAAATAATTAACCGTTGCGAATAGTATCTGTATCATCAAGAATCAAAAATCTCATCATATTCTATAGTGTACATAAAATCTTATTAATTTTCACAGTAAAAAATGCTCAAGAATTTTGGTCGGAATATTTTACGTTAAAAAATATTTAAAATACAGTTGTTCTTTATTATCATAACGAGAAATATTTCCCATCTCTATTATTTTTATATTTTTAAAAGAGTGAATCATAACGTATCATATTGCTTATCATAAAAATTAAAAATTATAGGCTCGCAATAAGGTAGCGATTAAAATGACGTAATATAAATATGACATTATATAAAGAAAAAGAAAAGTTACAAACTCAACAAGATTAAATTAAAAAGAAACTAATAAATTTAAAAAGAGCCGAGGAAAAACCGCAGGGGTAGGTAGAAAAAGAAACTAAGGGTACGTATATAGTTATAGGTATATATATATATATATATATATATATATATATATATATATATATATATATATATATATATATATACGTAATAAAAAAAAAGGTAAAGAATTTTCTAGTGCGAGTGCGAGGACGGTATGCAAGGTTGACATCGCGTTCAAAGTCAGCGCCAAAATAAGGT